>BLBF01000042.1:30046224-30079183 GCA_015471245.1 Laticauda colubrina | reverse complement strand
AGGAAGGAAGGAAGGAAGGAAGGAAGGAAGGAAGGAAGGAAGGAAGGCGGATAGACAGTTTTTGGAGAATTGACTTTGGAAGCTGATTGGGTGTCCCTAATCGGGTTTCTTACTGACAGGTTGATTGCAACAAGCTGATTTACAAGCTGGTGGTGCCTCTGCTCTTACCAAGTTCTTCTCCTGACATGGGAAGGTAATAATCCACCATCTCTTCTGTCTTATCCAACATGGTGTCCACTCCGCTGGCCACGGCTTGCCGAAACAAAGATGCCATCTCCACACCCTCCTGGAGAGCCCCAGCGCTCTGCACTTGGCGGGCGGCATTGACCGTGTTGGACAACACCGATCGAGTAAGGTCAACGCCCTCATTCATGGTCTCCTTGCCCAGGTTGACCATGTCAGCCGTGTGATGAGCCATGAGGCCCTTGGCTTCGCTGGCAGCGTTCCGGGCTGTGTTGACGGTGGAGCTCACCACAGATTTGGTCAAGGTGATGCTGTCCTGGACAATGTCCCTGGTAAGGTCAACAGCTTTGGTCACTCTCTGGGACATGCGGCCCTTGGCTTCACCAGCTGCCTGGACAGTGGACGAAACCACCGTCTTGGTCAAGGTGACGCCATCTTCAAAGACCTAGAAGGAGGAGGAAGAAGATCAAAGGCTAAGCGAGAATAATTGGGTGGCCATTCAATGGCAAGGAAGGTCTTGTGGTCCACCAGTGGCCAGCAGAGCTGGTGGCAGATTCGGACAGTGAGGAGGTTGGGGAGGAACATGGGCCAGTCCTGGAGTCTAGGAAAGGCTCTGACAAGGGCTCTGCATCAGAGACAGAGATGGGGCCGGGGCCCTCCAACAGTTATCAATTGCCTTCAGAGTTGGAGATCAGTGAGGCAGAAGAACAGCTGGAGCCTGTTTCCAGTGTGCGCATGCACAGAGCTGCCAGGAGAACGAAACAGTTAAAGAACAAGGGTCGACTCAGGAGTAAAGGCCCAGGTGGATCTTTACTTGGGCCATCCCACAGGGAATAAAAGAGGAATGAAAGGGGAGTGGGGTTTTGCAGGAGATAATTAGTTCATTTGGGTGAAGATCTGTTCCTTGGCATTCTTGCCAAGCATTGTCTGCTACAGTGTGGCAGCTGAAAGATATCGGCCTGGTAACTCTCCAAGCCTGATAAAAGTCTGTGGTTGTGAAATCTCTTGAAAGACTGTTGGCCGGGACTTTTTCTGGAGAGGAATTCACTGTAAACTAAATAAAAGGGGTTTTATCGGGAGGAGGAGTCGGCTTTGTGCTGTAGGGGAAGCCCAGGTCAGAACAGGTCTCTCGTCAAAGTCCAAGGTAGAACTCATAATATTTGAGCAAGAACCAGAAAATGGTTGAGTTGGAAAACTCCCAAGTCAAATCAGAAAGTGACCGTGGAAAGTGACTTTATCCTTGACTTACGACCAATCACTTAGCAATGGTTTCAAGTTACGATCTGCCTGTAAAAAGGAAGTTACAACCCAATTATGAAGTTCAGACAGTCACCTTCCTCCCTTAAGTAGTCCTCAACTTATGACCATATTCGAGCTGCTTGTCACAATGGTGGTAAAACAGGTCGGTGGAGTGACATGTATAGCTGTTTGACCGTGGTTCACAACAGTTTGGTCGAAAAACAGCAGTTATATCCTCTTTTTTGGACAAAACCTCACCCGTAGCAAACCATGGGTTTGCTTAATGACCTCAACATTCATTGAACAACTACTGTGTTTGTTTAATGACTGCCTCAAAAAAGTCATAAAATTGGGGAGGGGTAATCTAGTTTTACCCTCTGGAGCAAATGAGAATTACAAATGAGAATTCTTTTTAGAACAGTTCATTTAGTGACCCTTCAAAGTTACCAAGACACTGAAAAAAGTGACTTATTTTACATGTGTTCATTTCACATGTGTAATCATTTCACATGTGTGTACACATTTCACATGTGTAACTGTTGGAGCATCCCCATGGTCACGTGATTTACACCTGACTCACATTTATGATGGTTGCAGTGTCCTGGGGTCATGTGATCCCCTTTTGCGTCCTTCTGACAAACAAAGCCAATGGGGAGGCCAGGTTCACTTAATGACCGTTGTTACTAATATGACAGCTGACAGTGATTCACTGAAAAAGTACGGCGAGAAAAGTAAAATAGGGCAAAGCTTATTTAAAAATATTCTCCCTTATAAAACATAATTTTTGGGCTCAATTGTGGTCGCAAGTGGAGGATTACTTGTAGTTTCAATCGTCCAGAAAAGGGGTGGAGAAATAATAGAATAGAATAGAAAATAGAATAGAATAGAATAGAAAATAGAATAGAAAAGAAAATAGAACAGAATAGAAAACAGAATAAGAATAGAGAATAGAATAGAATAGAATAGAATAGAAAATAGAATAGAAAAGAAAAGAAAATAGAACAGAATAGAAAAAAATAGAATAGAAGAGAATAAAATAGAATAGAAAAGTAAATAGAATACAATAGAAAATAGAATAAAATATAGAACAGAATAGAAAACAGATTAGAATAGAGAATAGAATAGAAAAGAATAGAATAGAAAACAGAATAGAATAGAATAGAGCATAGAATAGAATATGGAATAGAATAGAAAATGGAATAGAATAGAAAATGGAATAAAATAGAAAACAGAACAGAAAACAGAACAGAAAACAGAACAGAATAGAGAATAGAATAGAATAGAATAGAATAGAATAGAATAGAATAGAATAGAACAGAACAGAACAGAACAGAACAGAACAGAATTCTTTATTTGGCCAAGTGTGATTGGAACAGAAGGAATTTGTCTTTGGTGCATATACTCTCAGCGTACGATGGCCTGTTTACACCTCATGGACTTCAATTCCCAGAATTCCCCAGCCAGCAAGGTGTGTTTTTGGGAACTTTGCAATCTTACCTGGTAAGTTGGTTGTTGAAGAATTGGCAGTTTTTTCTCCAGTCTGTCCAATCCTTTGCAAGCATATTCATTCACAGTTGCAACTAGGGAAGAGGGAAGAACAGGGGAAAACATTTTAAAACGTTTGGCTTTAAGTCAAACCAGCCTTGCATTATGTTTCAGTCTGAAACGCTGGTATTCTTTCAGATTGAAAAGAAAACCCACATTCCCTAATATATGACGATTTATTTAAAATTATTTAGGTTGTCCATTTCTTGATTCCTGTTGAAAGAACTAAAAGAGTTCCTATTTGGCTGAAAACATCCTCTTTTTATCAAAGAAAAGTGGATTGGTGTTTTTTTTTTAAATTAACTAATTAATTAAACGGAGAAAAGACGAAGTGAATTCTAAATTAGTTCAGATTTCTTAAAAAGGCGTTTGCAAACAGGGATTTTCGCTAAAAGGTTTTTGCTGGGTATTTTACAGAATTGCACAGACCAGGCGGCCTTTCAACTTTTCTCCAGAGACCAAAAGGTTCTGCTCCATCGTTCGATCACAAATTCAGCAGGAGCAGCAGTGGATTACTATTGGTTTGCCCTGGTTCGTATAAACCGGTCGCTAATTTTATGGCTAGTTTGGTGAACTGGCAAATCCTGACCCTGCCCTGCCCCGCTCCACCCGCCCCTCCCAGGAGTCCCCACGTGGCCCATTTGGGATGCAAGGTAAGTGCAGGGCCTGCGCAGAGGCTCGGGGAGGGTGAAAAATGGGCCTCCCAGAAGTTCTGGAAGGCCGGAAATGGGCCTGCTTCCAGCTTCCAGAGAGCCTCCGGACCCCAGAGAGGCTGTTTTCGCCCTCCTGGAGGCTCGAGGAAAGCCTCAGGAGCCCGGGGAGGGTGAAAATGCCCTCCCCACTCGCTGTGGTGCAGGAGGCCGACTAGGCTCTGGTATTTTAGTGACAATCTTTTAAAGATAAGAGTTGGAATGTACTTTTGCTTCCAAACTGCTGCACTGCCTCTTCCAGATTTCCTTCCTCCTTCACCCCCACTTTTCTTAATGGCAATTATTAAAACAGGCGTAGGAATGTTTTATGAATTGACAATGCCCACCCAGCAACTGGGCTCATTTGGACTCACTCTGCGGCTCAAGATGGGGCAGGAGAGGTTGGGCCCCGCCACGGGCACTGCCCACAGCCACCGCGGCCACCATCTCGACAATGTTGCAGGCGGTGTTGACGCAAGGGTAGGTCGTCTTGGCGTACTGGTACATGGAGGACCAAACTTGGTATGCAGAGCTGACCAAGGGCAGGTTGGTGATCCTGGTCACAATGTTCTGAAGGAAAGCAAGAAAGTTGGATCTCAGCTGGATCCCTCGCACAAGAGATCTGTGGCTTCCAAAGATATACTTCTAGATTGCACAGACTACAACTCCCATCATCTCTGAATGTTGCCCTTTGTGGCTGGGGTGGATGGAAGGTCTCCATCTGGGGATCCTCCACTCCCTTTGCTATCTGAGTAGTCCTTGACTTTCAACGACTCGTTTCACGACCATTCGAAGTTACACGTCCTCACGCTTACAATGATTACCGTATCCTTCTGGCTATGTGATTAAAATTTGGTCGCTTGCCACCGGCAGGGGTTTATGGTGCTGGCAAATCACGCGATCGGCATTGGCGACCGTCCCATCTGATGAGCAAAATCAAGGGGAAAAGACTAATTTGCTTAACGATTGTGTGACTTGCTTAACAACTGCCGTGATACCCTGAACAACCACGGCAGAAGGGATGTAACCTCTGGTGTGGCTGACTTAATGATCGCCTGGCTTAGCAGTGGAAAATTTGCTTCCAGCTGCAGTCATAAGTCGAGGACTAGCTGTACTAAACTAGTGGTTATTAACTTAACCACAATTGATTACGTTATCGCCAGTTGCGTCACAGCTGTGACGCAACTGGCAGGAACTTATCAGTTGTGGTTATAATGGGGGCTTCACAAAGTGTGTTTTGCAGAGTCCTTGAGAGCTTCCATGAAAGACCAAGGACAAACAAAAATTGTTCATTACAGTAGATTTTCTATGGAAAAACCATCCAGACATTTTTCTTTAGGTGAAACATTAATCCTCCATTGTGAAATTCAGCTCGTCATTTTGTACATTTTTAACTCTGCATTTAAAAATAAATAGAACATTATTATTTTTTTCTTCTCACCATAAGCGGAAGGACTCTTCGAGGACAACATTTGAGACATTTAACCTTAACAGAAAGATAGTCTTCTACTTATGACCACAACTCAGCCCAAAATGTCTGTTGCTAAGTGAGACAGAGTTGAAAGTGAGTTTTGCCCCAAATTTTATGACCCTTCTTGCCACAGTTGTTCAAGGAATTGATGGAGTTGTTAAGTGAGTGACACGGTTGTTAAGTGAATCCAGTTTCCCTGTTGACTTTGCTCATCATACGGTCACAAAAGGGGATCACATGACTCCGGGACATTGCAATCATCATAAATATGAGACGGTTGCCAAGCATCTGAATTTTGATCACATGACCATGGGGATTGCGGTTCTCCGGAAGCCGATGCAGACAACAGTGGAATCGGTCAGTGGGGAAGAACAGGGATCATTCAGGGAGTCTGGGGAGGACTCGGACAAGGGTCCTGCGTCCGATGCAGAGATGGGGCCAGGACCATCTGGGAGTGGGGTGATGCCTCTGGAGCTTCTGGTCTCTGGTAGCAGCAAGGCAGAGGAATAAAGGGAGCCTGTTCCCAGTGCACGTGTGCGCAGAGCTTCTAGAAGGCAAGAGCAGCTAAGACAAAAGGGGCAACTTGGGAGTAAGGCTGGGAGGTGATTGCCCCTCCCATAAGGTATAAAGGACAGGCAAAGATGATGAAACCTTTGCAGGAAGCAAAGTCATTCATTTGGTTCAGATTCGTTCTTGAAGCTCTTTGTACTTCAGTTGTTGTTTTTCTAGTTGATTGGACAATTCTGTTATTGGAACTTCACAGGAAAGAAAGATGGGTGCTTATCTCGAGGTACCATTTGAGATTCATTCCTGGCTGGAATGAAAATAATTCCCAGTTGCAATAAAACAAAACTTGATTTTAAAATAAGTATGTGCATAATTACAGTCTTGGAAGCCTTGGTTAGAACAGGGATGCTGCAATGGTTGTAAGTATGAAAACCGCTCAGGTCACTATTTTTAGCACTGTTGTGGTCCACTGGCAGCCTGTGGGGGCAGTAGCAGAGTTGCACAGTGGGGAGGAACATGGATCAGTCCAGGATTCTGGGGACAACATCTGAGGGTCCTGCATCTGATACAGAGATGCAGCCATGGCCACCTGGGAGTTATGTGCCAACTCCGGAGCCTCCAGAATCTGACATCAGCGAGGCAGAGGAACAGGGGGAGCCTGTTCTCAGTGCGTGCATGTACAGAGCTGCCAGAAGGTAAGAACAGTTAAGGCAAAAGGGACGACTCAGGCTTCGAGGTGATTGGCCCTCTCATCAGACATAAAGGAGGAGCAAAGGGACATGAGCCTTTGCCGGAAGCAACTTTGTTTGCACTGGTCAGTTTGACACCTGAAGCTCTGTGTTGAATTTGTGCTCCGGTTGGCCTTGTATAGCTAATTGGAAATTGAGATGTTGGTAGCATTTCAAGGGAGATAAAGGTGGGTGCTTATCAGACTTATCCTGAAGGACTTTGGCAGACTTCCATGGGACTATTTGCAAACTGTGTTTGACTCATTATGGGCTGTGAATGACTAAAATTCAAAGCCATTGAAATAAAGAAAAAAGGGCTTTGGGACTAACGTGTGCTTGTTAGTGTTTCCATAAGCCTTGGTCAGAATAGTCACTAAATGAACTGTCATAAGTCTAGGACTATGTGTAGAGAGATATCTTAAGTAAATTATGGATAAAATTGGGCACAACCTACTTGGCAATCCCTTATTTAGCAACAGAAATTCAGTTCCCTATCGTGGTTGTAAGCCAAGGACTACCTGTATTTGCGTTTCTTTGCGATTTTGGCCAAGCATAGTCTCGGTGGATAGCTTGGGATTACTGATCCCATTCTCCTCTGCTAGAAAATAAAGATCACGATGAAAAGGAATGCTTCCAACCAAGTTGGAGGAGGTGTGGCTGGAGTCTAAAGATGTGCTGTGGACTCCGCAAACAATGCAACAGTATTCCTGGTAACCATCATTTTCTGAACGAAGAGTTTGGAAACTGACCTCTGTCTTGGTAACATTCTGGTTCTCCTCTTCAGCGGCCATGAGGAACTCTGGTTGAACTGCAAGAGAACACAATCCATAGTTTACTACCAATCCCTCCATTCTTCCATCCCTCCATTCACTTACAGTGCTTAACTGTCTTATCCACCGATCCATTGATCCATCATCTTTCTCCCTCCTTCCTTCCATGCATCCCTCCCTCCATCCTCCATTCCTTCCTCCATCTATCCATTTATAATACCTATCTTATCAATCCATCAACTCATTGATCCATCATCCTTCCCTCCCTCCCTTTGTCCTTCCATCCTTCTCTCCCTCTCCCCATCCTTCCCTCTGTCCATGAATCCTTCCTTCCCTCCCTCCCTCTATCGTTCCTTCGTACCCTCTCCTCCCTCCCTCCATCCCTCTGACCATACATCCACAATCCATCCACTTACAGTACCTATCTTATTGATCCATCAACCCATTGATCCATCAATCTTCCTTCCCTCCCTCCCTCTCTTCCTTCCTTCATCCTTCCCTTCTTCTCTCCCTCCCTCATTCCCTCCCTCTGTGCATCAATCCATCAATCTCTCCATCCCTCCTTCCCTCCCTTTGCATGCATCCATCCATCGGCATGGCATAAGAAAGTAAATTAACATGGTTGGTCATACAGTCAGCCAGATGTTCAGATTAGATTTGGCATCTTTTATCCATCTATTATATATTTCCCAAGAACCTGGGAATAGACAGATGTGGAGGTTGGAGAGAGTTATGTCAGCTTTTTGAGTCAAGCTGCCTTTTGCAATTGATTGATGGGAATTTGTCAATGCCGATGGTGTTTATGTGATGCTCCAGTTATTTGGGGGTTGCACCCAAGGCACCTGATCACTGTTGATCCTATCTTTGCTTTCTTTCACCACAGTCGTTCTAGGTCTATTTGCAGGTCTTTCTGTATTTTGTGATTTTCTCCACTCCTTACTCTTCTGCTGTCTTCAGTTAATGCCACATCCACTATCCAGATTTTTTATGTCTTTTTTAATTGTTAAGTTTGGGGTGTTACCTAGCAGAGGCCTGCCTATTAGGATTCTAAAATGCCAGAATACTTTAATATAAGATTAAATGACATTATACTTAGTAATTGAATAATATTTTAATGGTATTAAGTAATGATACGGTGGAGACTTTAATACTAAATTTAAGACAGAAATCTTTACTGTACGACAAAGATTGAAACAATCTGCAGTATTTCCCCCCCTAAATGCTATATTTAACTCTGGATGAAAAAGCTAAATAATTTTATGCTCATTAACCTTGACATTTCAAGTCCTAATTAGTGCTGGTAGAATGTTTCTCTCCTTTTTTAAAAAAAATCTGCAATGATTTTAGATTATCATTAACATTAAAAGGGTCATCATCGTTACTCAATACTGTACAAATACCACTGTGTTGAAATAATCTGAATGTATTATGCATGGTTCACAGCATTATCATTAAAAAGGAAAGAAAACTAGACAGTGGGCAGGAAACAAATGAGACAGAAGGGCATATCCAGCAAAGGGGCAAATTTTGGGGTGGCTGGCATAAAACACTCTGTTAGACATTGGACTGGCTGACATAAATATTTGACTAGGTTTGCGCATGCTGTAAACCATGGTTTGCTAAAGCATTCGTGAGGCATGTTCTCAAAAAACTCTATAAAATCCTAAGTAAAAGAAAAGTTTGAAGTTGTAATGAAAGACGAGTAGAGGTCTCAAAACCTAATCCAAGCAGCCTTTGAGTTATGGTCATTTATTTAACAACCAAAGTAATGATGGCACCGAAGAAAGGGACTTACCACCATCCTCGCACTTATGACTGTCACAGCATCCCTGCAGTCACAAGATCAAAATTTGGGCCCTTAGCAACCGATATCTATTTACGATGGTTGCTACGTCCCAGAATCACCTGATTGCCAATTTCTGACCTTCCCCGCCATCTTCCGACAAGCAAAGCTAATATGGGAAGATGGATTCGCTGAACGGCTGTGTGATTCACATAACAACGGCAATTCACATAACAACAGGACCAAAAAGGTTGCAAAATAGGGTCCAACTCATTTAACGATGGTCTTGCTTATTGTTCTAGACAGAAATTTTACTTTCTGGAAGATCTTCAGAGCAGAGAAGGAAAGTTGGACTCTAATGAACTGTAGTTTATGTTGGGGGTCTCCAAACACAGAGCCTTTTTAAGACTTATGGACGACAACTCCCAGAATTCTCCAGCCAACATGGCAGGTTGTCAAGTTTACATCAATGCTGGAACTTCCTGGCAACCCCAGAGAATGTTCACAGTTGACCTACTCTTGTCTCCAGATCATATTTTAAGAAATTTTGCCAGAAGAACTGTAAAACAGTTCCTTTTCCTGTTCTACAGGTTGTCCTCAACTTACGACCACAACTGAGCCCAACGTTTCTGTCATTAAGTGAAACACTTGTTCAGTGAGTTTTGCCTCATTTTATGACTTTTCTTGCCCCTGTTGTTAAGTGAATCGCTGCAATTGTTACATTAATGACACCGTTGTTAAGTGAATCCGTCTTCACCATTGACTTTGCTTGTCGGAAGGTCGCAAGAGGGGCTCATGTGATCCCAGGGACACTGTACAAAACAGTTGCCAAGCAACTGAATTTTGATCACGTGACCCTGGAGATGTTACAAAGGTAGTAAGTGTGAAGAATGGTCATAAGTCACATTTTTTCAGTGCCGTTACAACTTTGAGCGGTCCTTAAATGAACTCTTATAAGTTGAGGACTACCTATATTAATGCGGCAATCCAATCCTGATATCTTCTGGGAAAAAAACCCAAAGCAGAATAAAAGAATAACAGGGTTGGAAGGGACCTGAGAGATCTTCTAGTCCTGTGATGGCGAACCTATAGCACGCGTGCCACAGATGGCATGCAGAGCCATTTGTGCAGGTACGCGAGCCCAAAATTTACCTGCACTGCGTATGTGCGCACCTCCCAGCTGATTTTTGGCCTGTTTGAGGCCGTTTTCGCCCTCCTGGAGGCTCGAGGGAAGCCTCTGGAGCCTTTGGAGGGTGAAAAAAACGGGCCTTCTGGAAATACCAGAAGTGCCGATACGGCCCCGTTTTCAGCCTCCCGAGGCTGCAGAGGCTTTCCTCGAGCCTCCAGGAGGGTGAAAACGGCACACCACAACAAAAAGGTTCGTCATCACTATTCCAGTCCAATCCTCCATTCAAGCAAAAGACCCTATTCCATTTTGGACAAATGGTTGTCCAGTCTCTTCTTAAGAACTTCCAGTGTTGGAGCATTTACAACTTCTGGAGGCAGGTAGTTCCATTGGTTAATTGTTTTCACGGTCAGGAAATTTGTCCTTCGTCCCAGGCTGCTTCTCTCCTGGATGAGTTTCCATCTATTGTTTCTTGTCCTGCTTTCAAGAGCTTTGGAGAATAGCTTGACTCCCTCTTCTCTGTGGCAGCCCCTCGAATAGTGGAAAGCTGCTATCATGTCACCCCTATTTCTTCTCTTCATTAAGACTAGAAATACCCAATTTCTGCCATTGTCCTTCATACGCTTTAGCTTTGTAGGACACCAATGGCTGAGGAATTGCTTCAGAATGTGACCAGTGATAATCCTCAAGCATGTGGGAAGGTGTGGACATGCATGGGAATAGATCAAAGCAGCTATCAATCCACTCCAGATTTTCAAAGAGGCGGTACCCAGCCCAGAAGGCTAGATCTTCAGATACCAAAGGTTGAGAAGACAGAGTAGGGATTGCAATCTGTAGGAGCCCAACCCAGCTAACAGCTGCGGGGCCTTTCACCAACACAGAGAGTATGCAGAATCAATCAGAAAAGACCTCCTACCATTTCAGATAGGTGTCCCAAAGGTCCTTTTTTTCAGGAGGCAACTGGACTTTCTGGTTATTCTTTGAAGATGTTTTGCTTCTCATCTAAGAAGCTTCTTCAGCTCTGACTGGATGTGGGGTATGGAAGGTTTTGTACTCCTTGCAGACAGCTGGTCATTTGCATCCCTTTTAGAAAGTCATTGAGGCCACTTGGAGGTTGACCCTGAGTGTACAGAAAAACCTCCAAGTGGCCTCAAAGATTCCCTAAAAAGGATGCAAATGACCAGCTGTCTGCAAGGTGTATAAATCCTTCCATTTCCCCACCATCCAGTCAGAGCTGAAGAAACTTCTTGGATGAGAAGGGAAACATTTTCAAAGAAAAAAACAGAAAGTCCAGTTGCCTCCTCAAAAAGCATCTTTGGGGCAACCATGACCTGGATGATTGAGAATCTCCATAAATTTTCAGACAGGTGGGTGTCCAGGGTCTTCTTAAAAATATCCAGTGATGAAGCACCTACAGTCACTCATTGTAATCACTCATGGTGATTAGAATAGAATAGAATATAATTCTTTTTAATTGGCCACGTGTGATTGGACACACAAGGAATTTGTCTTGGTGCAAAATGCTCTCAGTGCACATAAAAAAAAAAAAGACATTCATCAAGAGTCAAAAATCATAAGGTCCAACACTTAATAATAGTCACAGGGTACAATAAGCCATCATCAAATCATACTAGGAAACAGTCAGTATAAATCGTAAGGATACAAGTGACAAAAGTTACAGTCATTCAGTCACAAGTGGGAGGGGATGGGCAATAAGGAGTCATGAGAAGATTAAAGTAATAGTAATGCAGACTTTTTAAATAGTTGGACACTCACACTTTCACTGCACGTTATTGTCTGTGCAAGATCCTGACACTGACCCCCAGGGAGAGGGAGGGAGGGAGAGAGAGAGAGTTTGAAGACTCTTGGGTTGATATAATTTTGGTGGCTTGCTTTCTGCTGCAGCTGGGAGGCCATGCCATGTCCTTGAAGTCGGGTGGGGGAAATGCAAACAATAGATACAAACTCAAGGTTAATCGCACCAAACTTGATTGCAGGAAATAGGACTTCAGCAACAGAGGGGTCAAAGTCTGGAATACTCTACCTCAGGGCTCCCCAACCACCGGGCCCCAGACTGGTACCGGTCCGTAGATCATTTTGTACTGGGCCGCAAAGAACGAATAATCGTGATTAAAATATATATATTATATTAGCTAAAGCTAAGAAGCCCTTTACTATTGGGGAAGAATTGATTTTGCTGGACCTTGAAAAAGTGTTTCTGCGTGAAACTGGTCCCTGGTACAAAAAAGGTTGGGGACCGCTGCTCTACCTGACTCTGGTTTCTTCCCCAAACCCCAAAAACTTTAACTTCAGACAATCTACTATTGACCTCACCCCCTTCCTAGGAGGTCTGTAGGGGATGTGCATAAGTGCACCAACGTGCCTACCGCCCCTGTCCTATTGTTTCTTTTATTTTTCTTACATGTATCCATGTATTCATAACTATGTTTATGTTTATACCTATTATCTTGTAAGTAACTGACAAATAAAAAAAGAGAGAGAGAGAGAGAGAGAGAAGGAAGAAGGACGTGTCCTGTTAGCCAATTGTTTCTGCTCCATGTCACAATGCAGCAACCATCCACTTGATGTTCATCCAAGAGAGTGACTCAAAGTTGGAGCCAATCCATGGGAATGTTCTCCAATGAGAAAGCCTTTTTTTCCTCATCTTCAATTTCAGCCAGGTAGAATATTTTCTTAGAAATGAAATTGATCTCAAGTCCAGGTTGCAAGAGGCCAACAATACAGGAAAAGCCACAAACTTCTGAAACTGGGTGTGTTGGTGCGTCAATGCATTTGGTGGGCCTCCAGGACTACCAAGATCTTGGCTCTGATCTGGCAACATTTCCTTACAAAAGTCTATAGCTGGGACAGCAACGTGGCACTTCCATGGCTAGGGATAGTCTACCTTGGATTATTAATTGCTGAAGATTATTAACTCGGGAAGGTCACCGTCTCGATTACAGTGTCTTTGAGGGACATCAACCAGGCACCTGGTTGGCTCAGAAGAAGTGTAGGAGGACCATGGGTCACATCGAAAATGCAGGGAGAGACTTAGTGCATAAACTCCTCCATGTGTAGGCGCAGTCTACCTTCAACGACGACGTGCTATGGGTAAGCAACCTCAAGAATGCTTCTGCCTCACCGCCTCACTGGATCTGCAGATCAAGTGTACCATTTGGGCGTGAGAAGAATGTTTTGGACCCAGGACCAAGAGAAGACATTGTTCTCATCTTGCAAGAATTTGGAATTTGTTGGGAAAGGAACCTGTTTTTCCAAATGTCTGCCCACGATTTTTTGTCGCATTGAGCAACTCCAAAAACCAGCACTCAAGGTTGCTCTTCGTCTTCTTTGTGACTCTCTCTCTCTTGCACCATCCCTTCCATGGTCATCTTAGCCAAGAGGGAAGGAAAGAGTCTTCAGAAGAAGACTTCTCCATGGCTGGCTGAGAGGTGATCTGAGTTGGGTTCCTTGGTTATGCTCTTTAAGGTCCATATTTCCCCCAAAATATGTGGCGATAAGGTAAAGGTTCCCCTTGCACATGTGTGCCCATCGTTTCTGGCTCTAGCGGGCAGTGCTCATCTCTCTTACAAAGCCGAAGAGCCGGCACTGTCCGAAGACATCTCCGTGGTCATGTGGCTGGCAGGACTAAACACCAAAGGCGCACAGAACGCTGTGACCTTCCCACCAGAGGGGTCCCTATTTTTCTACTTGCATTTTTTTTTTTTACATGCTTTCGAACTGCTAGGTTGGCAGAAGCTGGGACATCGAACAGGAGCTCGCTCCATGATGCGGAGCTAGGGCTTCGAACCGCTGAACTGCCAACGTTTCTGATCGACCAGCTCAGCATCTTCATCACTGAGCCACCGCGTCCCTTTTTATGGTGATGTGTACGCCTGTATTTCCAAGAAGAAGTTGGACACCTTAGAGAACCCACATTGGTGTCCCAACTTTCAGACTTTTTGTAAGGAAATGTTGCTAGACCACAGCCAAGTTCTTTGTAGTCCTGGAGACTCAACAAATGCATTTGACACACCACTGCACAAACATCCCAGCTGCACAAGTTTGCAGCTGTCCTGTATTAATCTTCTCATCAATCCTTATCACCCATCCTCTCCCACTTGTGACTGTATGACTGTAACGTTGTTGCTTGTATCCTTACGGTTTATATTCACTGTTTCCTCGTATGATTTGATGTTATTGTACCCTATGACTATTATTAAGTGTTGTACCTGATGATTCTTGACTCTTGACAGATGTATCTTTTCTTTTATGTACACTGAGAGCATTTGCACCAAGACAAATTCCTTGTGTGTCCAATCACACTTTGCCAATAAAGAATTCTATTCTATTCTATTCTATTCTATTCTATTCTATTCTATTCTATTCTACTCTACTCTACTCTACTCTACTCTACTCTACTCTACTCTACTCTACTCTACTCTCCAATATCTATTCTGTTCTGCTCTGTTCTGTTCTGTTCTATTTTCTAGTATTCTATTCTATATTCTATTCTATTCTATGTTCTATTCTATTCTTTATTCTTTTCTTTATTCTGTCGTATTTTTCATCCAATATTTATTCTATTCTATTCCACTGCATAATTTTCTACTATTCTATATTCTGTTCTATCCTTTATTCTATTCTATATTCTATTCTATTCTATTCTTCATCCAATATTTATTCTATTCTATTCTATTCTATTCTATTCTATATTCTGTTCTGTTCTGTTCTATTCAATTCTATTCTATATTCTGTTCTGTTCTGTTCTCTATTCTATTCTATATTCTATATTCTATATTCTATATTCTATATTCTATATTCTATATTCTATATTCTATATTCTATATTCTATATTCTATATTCTATATTCTATAATCTATTCTATTCTATTCTATTCTACCATGGACCTCACTCCATTCCTAAGAGGTCTGTAAGGGGGCGTGCATAAGCGCACCAGCATGCCTACTGCCCCTGTCCTAATGTCTCCCTTTTATTCGTAACCATTTCACGTAATCATAATCATGTTCCAACTATATGTTAGCTAATTCATGCTTGGCAAATATAAATAACATAAAATAAAAAGAGAGGAGGAGATAAAAGCTGAAGAGACACCCTTTTGAAGCCTTTAAAATGTAGATTTTGCAAATTAAAAAAAAAGTGGGGGAGGAAACAGACTTTAGGGACTTTCCAGGTGGCAGAATCCTTGATCTGAATCCAAGCATCAAAGCTCCCTTCCACAAAACGCCATTTAATCCTCTTCTTCTCAGGTTAAATAATTCTAGCATCTTCGGAGAAGCCAAGATGACTTAGATGAGGGAATAGAAGGGGAATTTACCAAATTTGTGGATTATACTAAGCTGGCAGGAATAGCCAACACCCTAAATGATAGGCTCAAGATCCAGATGGATCTCAACAGAGTTGAACACTGGGCCGTATCTAACAAAATGAAATTCAGTGTAGAGAAAAGTAAAGTCTTACACTTAGGCAAAAAACCCCAAAAGGACACATAAACTGGGTGAAACTAGGCTCAATAGCAGGAACTGAGAGAGGGATCTTGAAACCTTAGTGGACAACCAGTTAAATATGAGCCAGCCCTGTGCAGCAGCAGCCAAAAAAGCTAATGCAATCCTAAATTGCATTAACAGAGGGATTCAATCAAGATTACAGGAGATACTAATTAGTCACTTTACTTTATTGTCATTGCACCTCGTACAATGAAATCAAATGCCATCTTCAGTGCACATCATGACCATGACCATGAAAATAAACACAAATCCTTCACCCTTCACACATTGAACTGGAAACCCACAACACCACACCAACACTGCACTATACAACAGAATTCAAAAGAGCTACTGTCCTGGGATAGAAGCTGTTTTTCAGCCTATTTGTCCTTGTTTTTATTATTCTGTACTAATACTAATACCATCCTATAAAGTCTTAGACCACACCTAGAGGACTGCATCCAGTTTTGTTCACCACATTACAAGAAGATGTTGAGACTCTTAGAAAGAGTGCAGAGAAGAGCAACCAGGATGATGAGGGGACTGGAGACTAAAACATTCGATGAACGGTTGCAGGAACTGGGCCTGGCAAGTCTAGTGAAGAGAAGGACCAGGGGAGACAGGAGAGCCGTCTTCCAATATTTGAGGGGCTGCCACAGAGAGGAGAAAGGGGTCAAGCTATTTTCTAAAGCACCTGAAGGCCAAAGGAATAATGGATGGAAACTGAACAAAGAGAGATTTAACCTGGAAACAAGGAGAAACTTTCTGACACGGAGAATAATCAAACCATGGAACACAAATTGCCCTCGGAAGTTGTGGGAGCTTCATCATTGGAAGCTTTCAAGAAGAGACTGGACTGTCCTCTGTCAGAAATGGTTTAGGGTCTCCTGCTTGGGCAGGGGTTTGGACCAAATGACCTACAAGATCCCTTCCAACTCTGTTAATCTTTAAATCTGTAAGATCTGGAGAACTTCAGTCTTGGTCTACAGGCCCCTTGTAATCTTCCCTTTTCTGCATAGGGTGCATCTATCTTATTGAATCAAATTCTGATTGGGTCAAGGATCTCTGAGTCTTCACACCATTTCTGGGGCTCCAGCAGCTTTAAAAGTTGCCACAAAGATTATAGCTACACAGGACAACCCAGCCAGAATAACAACACAATCCGTCACATCAAAATTACCTGGGTCTTGTGATATCGGATGATGGTCCCTCCAGATGGCTTGTGGATAGACTCCTGATACAAACGTGTTCCCATTTACACAGGGGAAGTTTTAAGCCTACAAGGAGTAGGCGAGCCTAGATCTAGGAGTCACCTTGGCTTGGCCAATGAGGGATTGGTGCAGGGGCGGAGAGGGTGAAAACACAGGTAGAGCAACTTGACAGGTGAAGTCTACACCAAGATGCTGGAGATGCCAGGAAGTAGGTCAAAGGGAACCTTGTCCTGGTACAAATCAGCAAGGAGATTCTGGTTTTAAAAACAGCAACCTGAAGACGTGTGGACTTCAACTCCCAGAATTCCCTGCTCAGCATGGCTGGCTGGGGAATTCTGGGAGTTGAAGTCCATTCTGGAAGTCAAAGTCCACTCTGGGAGTTGAAGTCCATTCTGGGAGTTAACATCCATTCCTTGGAGTTGAAGTCCATTCTGGGAGTTGATGTCCATTCTGGGAGTTGAACTCCATTCTTCTTCGAACAGTTGAAAAACACAGCTCTGGATTAAAAATGCAAGCTTGCATAGAATACAAGTATTCTTGACCTACAGCCACCCAAAATGCACGTTGCTAAGTGAGACATTAATTAAACATGGTTTGCCCCCCTTTTATGATGTTTCCTGCCATGTTTGCTAAGTGAATCACAGCAGTTGTTACATTTAGTAACATAGTTTAGGTGAATCTGGATTCCCCGTTGACTTGGCTTGTCGGAAAGTCGCAAAAGGGTATCGCGTGACCCTGGGACAATTGCAACCATCGTAAATATGAGTCAGTTGCAGAGCATCTGAATTTTGATCATGTGACCCTGGGGATGCAGCAATGGTCATAGGTGTGAAACACGGTCCTAAGTCGCTCTTTTCAGTGCTGTTGTAACTTTGAACAGTCACTAAATGAACTGTTGTAAGTCAAGGACTACTTGTAGTCCTCAATTTATAACATTTTGTTTAGTGACTGAAGTATATCAATAGAACAAGGACACAGTTGTTCTGATCAAGGATTCCTGAGACCATAATTAAGCACATGCTTAGTCCAAACAACTCTTGTTTTATTTCAACGCTGAGAATTATGTGCATTCCCTGCCTGTAATGAGTCCCAAACAGTCCTTGAGATAAGCACCCACCTTTCTCTCCTTTGAATTGCTGCCAACAACTAAAGTCCCAAAGTAACTACAAAAAAAACAACTGAAATACAAAGTCCACACAGAGCTTCAAGGTTTAACCTGAACAGAGCAAACAACTTTGCTTCCTGCAAAGATTTTGTCATCTATGCCTGTCCTTTATACCTGATGGGAGGGGCAATCACCTCCCAGCCTTACTCCCGAGTCGCCCCTTTTGTCTCAGGTTTTCTCACCTTCTAGCAGCTCTGCGCACGCACACACTGGGAACAGGCTCCCCTTGTTCCTCTGCCTTGCTGCTGCCAGACTCCGGAGGCTCCAGAGTCAGCACCCTACTCCCAGATGGTCCTGGCCCCATCTCTGCATCAGACGCAGGACCCTTGTCCGAATCCTCTCCAAACTCCCTGACTGGTCCCCATTCTTCCCCACTGTCTGATTCTCTTGCTGTCTGCACAGGCTGCCGGAAAACCACAACAACAATCCAATCCAAGGAACAGGCAGTTCTCGACTTATAATCATTTTATTTTGTGACTGTTGGAAGTTGCAATAGCAGTGAAAAAAGTGACTTACGACTGCATTTATATTAAAAAAAAAAAAAAAAAACAGATGGAAAACTCTGTATCAATGATGGCAAACCTTTTTGTTGTAGTGTGCTGAAAATGCGCGTGCCGGCACCCACAATAGAAATGCGTCCCGCCCACCCCGTGCATGTGTGCGCAACATCCTCGCCTTGCCCCCTTACTTGCACTGTGCATGTGCGTACCTCCCAGCTGATTTTCAACCCGTTTGAGTCCTTTTTCGGCCTCCGAGAGGCTCAAGGGAAGTCTTTGCAGCCTTGATAGGCCGAAAAAACGGGCCTTCCAGAAATCCTGGAACTGCTTGTTTTCAGCCTCCGGAGGGCCCCTGGAGCTCAGAGGAGGCCATTTTCACCCTCCTGGAGGCTCAAGGGAAGTCTCTGGAGCTCCGGAAGGCTGAAAATGGGCTGTTTCGGCACTTCCGGTATTTCCAGAAGGCCTCTTTTTTGGCCTCCCGAGGCTGCAGAGGCTTCCCTCAAGCCTCCAGGAGGGCGAAAAAGGACTCACACAGGCTGAAAATCAGCTGGGAGGCACACGCATGTTCGCGTGCCCTCACAATGGTTCTGCGTGCCACCTGTGGCAAACATGCCATAGGTTCGCCATCACGACTCTATATAGTGAGCCTCTGACTTATGGCTTCAGGTAGTATTCAACTTACAACCGTTTATTTATGTCCGTTTGAAGTTAGAATGGCACTGAAGAAAAGTGACTTATGACTGCTTTACACACTTATGATTGTTGCAGCACCCCCATGATTTACATGTGATTTACATTCGGACACTGGATAACTGACTCACATATATGATGGTCGCAGCATCCCATGATCCTGTTTTGTGACCTTCCGATGAGCAGTCAGGAAGGAAATCAAATTCAATTAGCAACCATGTGACTAATTTAACTGCTGCAGTGATTCACTTAACAAATGCAATGAGAAAAGTTGTTAAATGGGGCAAGAGTCCCAAAACAAATGTCTCACTTAGCAACATAAATACTGGGCTGAATTGTGGTCGTAAGTCAAGGATTACCGGTATTCAGTTAGGGATGGTTAGACTAATGCCATGGACCTTATAGTTAGTCCTCCTCTTATGACCAAAATGGAGCCTGAAATTTGTGTTGGTAAGTGAGACAGTTGTCAAGCAAATTGTGCCTCATTTTACAAAATTTCTTGCTCCCGTTGTTAAGTTAATAACACGGTTGTTCAGTGAATCTGGCATTCCCCGTGGACTTGGTTTGTCGGAAGTTCGCAAAACACAACCCCAGGCCCTTGCAACCGTCATAAATATAAGTCAGTTGCCAAGTGGCTGAATATTGATCACGTGACCATGGGGGGGAGGAATGCTGCAGTGGTCATAAGGTTGAAAAATGGTCAAAAGTTGCTTTTTTCATTTAGTGCCAAACGGTCACTAAATGAATGGCGATAAGTTGAGGTCGACCTGTACTTCCTCCTTCCAGCAGAAAAATTGCACAGTTAACAATGTAATGACTGCAGCTTTGCTTCACGATGTGGTGATTCGCTTAATGACCACTCCAAAACAAGCTCGTAAGATCAGATTGATTGCATTATGAGCCATGATGATGCAGTAGTTAGAGCGCAGTACTGCAGGCCACTTCTGCTAGCTGCCGGCTGCCTGCAATTTGGCAGTTCGAATCTCATCAGGCTCAAGGTTGACTCAGCCTTCCGTCCTTCCGAGGTGGGTAAAATGAGGATCCAGATTGTTGGGGGCAAGAGGCTGACTCTGTAAGCTGCTTAGAGGGGGCTGTAAGGCACTGTGAAGCGGTATACAAGTCTAAGTGCTATTTCTATGGCTATTAAAAATGTAAAGGTTCCTCTCGCACATATGTGCTAGTCATTTCTGGCTCTAGGGGGTGGTGCTCATCTCCATTACAAAGCCGAAGAAGAGCCAGCACTGTCCGAAGTTGTTCCATAGTCACATAGCCAGCATGACGAAACGCTGAAAGCGCACTGAACGCTGTTACTTCCCACCAAAGAGATCCCTTTTTTTCCACTTGCATTTTTACATGCATTCGAACGGCTAGGGTGGCAGAAGCTGGGACAAGTAACTGGAGCTCACTCCATTATGTGGCACTAGGGATTCGAACCACCGAACTGACGACCTTTCTGATTGACAAGCTCAGCGTCTTCATCACCGAGCCACCATGTCCCTGCTATTGCTATTATGACCTGGTTAAGAACTCTCTCACGACCTATGACCGTAAATAGGTGGACTCCATGACGTTGTAACTTGAGGACGTCCGGTAAAACCCAACCGAGTGGACAGCGATTCTCGGAAGTGGAAACGTAGACCGAACTTTTAATGAATCGGGAATTGGGGAGGGAGAACGTTATCCATTTTTGAAAACTATATTGACCTATTTGGATAAAAATGCTGGAGGGTTTGGGGGGCTGGCGAGGGAACCACAGTCTTCCCTCCTTTCTTCGGGTGACCCCGTGGCCTCGTTTCTGATCACGATGGGGATCTTGGCCACCACCCGGTTGAGGCACCAGGGGAAGTGGACCGTGCCCGTCAGCTCGTAACCTATCTCCATGATGTCGTCTGATTTTTGAGCGCTGGTGACGGGCATCACTTGGGGCAGGCAGAGGGTGCTGTGAATCTTGGTGAATTTGCAAGGCCCCCGCTCGATGTTCGACTCCAGGCGCATCATCTCTTCGTGTTGCTCTAATGTCCGCTGCTCCGCTCGGAAGTTGAACGCTTTGTAAAGGACCACCGAGTGGAGGGCGAAGGCCACCTTCCGGATGGACTTGCCTGTCGGGTTGGTGATTTCGGTGGTGAAGGTGATGTTGTCGCCTGGAAGATAGATGCTCTTGCTCAACGACAGGCGTAAGATGATGGGCGCGTTCCGGAGACAACAGTTGTGCGCCAGGACCTGCTGGACTTCCACCACCAAAGGGTACTGAAACATGGGAAGGAGAGAAGGCAATGTTGAAGGAAAAGCTGATGAGATCGAGAGGAGAATAAGGTTAGAAACTATCAGTCCAACTAACCAACTCCAACCCAATAAACAAAAGACAAGCATTTCCTCAAAGTTCCATTTTATATTGGCACAACTGGGAAAACCCGAATCTGAGAATTCTGGGTTTTCCTTTCCCAAAAGAAAAATTCAAAGATCCATCCCCTGCATCATTCCATCACAGGGCATAATCAAATCTTCATCCCAACTGGAGATATTGCTCTAGTCACTCCCCTCCAGGTGCAGGGCAACATGTCCTTGACTCTGAGAAAGAATGTTGTTGTGTCTAATCTCCTGCATCACTAGGAAATCCCCCCTCCCAAATTCCCAGGCACTGAATGTGGCAGCCTCGAAGCTTCCGAGTACAAAATGGCTCTGAGTACCACATATTTACTTATAGGGTTGCAAATCCTGCTTCGCTGCTGTTCCATAGTACAAGACATAGCACTTGGTTATGTGTTACAAGCTTTTGACGGTGTGAGACAAGCTTTAAAAGCTCCCTCATCTTCTTCACTCAAAAGAAACTAGTCCTAGTTTATTCTCTTGAGGGACTTCTTATCTTTAGAAGGCTGACAGGTTGAGGCACCACCAGCAGTCGTCCTGGTTTGATGCCTCTGAAGCAGGAGTGTCAATCACAAGGTCCATGGGCCAAATCTGACCCCGAAGTGGTCGGATCCGGCCCGCAGGGCTGTCCTGATCTACACAATGTGAAGAGGAAAGATCAGGCCAGTGATGGGATTCAATTTTTTTTCCTACCGGTTCTCTGGGCGTGGCTTGGTGGGTGTAGCAGGGGAAGGTTACTCCAAAATTGCATTCCCTCCCCACCCCACTAACCTGCTTTCCAACTCCATTCCCCTGTGCAGGGCAACCAAAGGAGACCTAGCCAATCAGCTGGGACTCAGGAGGCAGAGAATATATGGGAGCGGGGCCAGTCAGAGGCGGGATTTGCTGGTTCTCCAAACTACTCCAAATGTCCGCTACCGGTTCTCCAAAACCTGTCAGAACCTGCTGAATACCACCTCTGGATCAGGCCAATGTAGCTTTGGCCCAGTCTACCCAATGCGAAGAGGAAACATGCCAACAATTTGGGAAATGGCGCCAAGCTGGCCACGCCCGTCCAGTTGGCCACGCCCAGCCAGCCCCCTGAGGTCAACCACAGTCCTGATGCGGCCCTCAATGAAATTGAGTTTGACCCTCCCCCCTGCTCTGAAGGATCCAGATTGAGAAGAATGGGGCGAGATTTCCAGGGGCAAGGTCCATCTCTTCGAACTCAACCGTGAAAATTGCAAGGTGGCCTTGGCGCAGAATAATAGGGTTGGAAGCACCCTTGGAGGTCTTCTAGTCCAATCCCCTGTTCAAGCAGAAGATCCTTTCCCATTCCAGACAAATGCCTGTCCAGTCTCTTCTTAAAAATCTCCATTGATGGAACAGCCACAATGTCTGAAGGCAAGTCATTTCCTCTGATTAATTGTTCTCACTGTTAAGAGATTCTCCCTAGTTCTAGGTTGTTTTTTTTCTTCGGCTCAGAACTGAAGAAACTTCTTGGGTGAGAAGTGAAACATTTTCAAAGGAAAAAAAACAGAAAGTCCAGTTGACGCTTGAAAAAAGCACCTTTGGGACAACCAGGACCTGGAGGATGGAGAAGTTGGGAGGGACATAGACATTCTCCTTGATTAGCTTCCATCCATTGCTTCTTGTCCTGCCTTTGGGCGCTTTGGAAAATAGCTTGACTCCCTCTTTGTGGCAGACCAGAGGTGGTATTCAGCCAGTTCTGACCAGTTCTGGAGAACTGGTAGCGGAAATTTTGAGTAGTTCGGAGAACTGGCAAATCCCACCTCTGACTGGCCCTGCCAACCCCATCTCTTCTCTGCCTCCCATCGAGTCCCACCTGATCAGCTGGGTCTTCTTTGGTTCCCCTGCCCAGGAGAACAGAGCTGGAAAGCAGGTTAGTGGGGTGGGGAGGGAATGGGGATTTTGCAATATCCTTCCTCTACCACGTACACCAAGCCACGTCACGCCAACTACACCATGCCCACCAAGCCACACCCACAGAACCAGTAGTAAAAAATATTTAATCCCACCACTGTGGCAGACCCTTAAATATTGGAAGACTGCTCTCCTGTCTCCCCTGGTCCTTCTCTTCCCGAGACTAGCCAGGCCCAATTCTTGTAACCATTCTTCATATGTTTTAGTCTCCAGTCCCCTAATCAGAGGTAGTATTCAGCCAGTTGTAGAGAACCGGGAGCGGAAATTTGGAGTAGTTCTGGAGACCCGGCCAATCCCACTTCTGACTGGCCCCACCAACCTAATCTCTTCTCTGCCTCCCAAATCCCAGCTGATGAGCTAGGTCTCCTTTGGTTGCCCTGCATAGGAGAACGGAGCTGGAAAGCAGGTTAGCGGGGTGCGGAGGGAATGGGGATTTTGCAGTATATCCTTCCCCTACCATGCCCACCAAGCCATGCCCACCAAGCCACGCCCACAGAACTGGTAGTAAAATAATTTGAATCCCACCACTGGTAGGTGCCAGGATCACTTGGAAGTCACTGGTTTCAGAGTTGGCTACACCCAGACAGTGCTGGACATGTTAACTCCCAATAAATCCTTTTGAAGTTTTGGAAGTTTGGCTCAAGACTCATGATTTAACTGCTGGAATCCTGACACGCACGTGATCACCAAACCGGTAGTGGAACATGTGGGATCTCACTGCTGGTACTGTTGCAACGTCAAACAGTCACTAAGCGAATGGTTGTAAGTCGAAGACCACCTGTACCTTGGATTGCACTGTGTCCTGGCTGTACAGGGAAGTCCCTTGAACCAAGATGTACTTCTTCTGCTTGCCGAGGATAAGTTCTCGCGTGGCACAGAGCGCTTGGAGGAAGTAACTGATTCTTCCCACTCGGCTGGTGAAAGTGGATGGGATCCTTGGAGGTAAGACGAAGTTGAAGTCAAACTTATGCACCCCTGGGCCCAGCCAGTTATCTGCAAATCAAGAAGCAAAGCAAAAATATCTCATTTTACCTCTACAGACCCCTCACAGCCTGCACTTCTACCCTCCAAATCATGTTATGTCGGGCATTGCACACCAGAACAACTAGACACACGGACATTTTTTCCCGTTTGCCATCACTGCGCTAAACAACAAATTTCCATAACACTGTCAGACTATTTACTAAGACTGTATTACTATTCTTCTCATCCTTCCCATTACCTATCTCCTTTTCTACTTATGGCTATAACTTTGTTGCTTGTAGCTTTACGGTTTATATTGTGTTATTTACTTTCCTAGTATGATTTATGTTGATTGCTTATTTAGTATGATGACTATCACTAAGTGTTGTATCTTATGATTCATGATGAATGTATTTATGATCATGATTCATCACTTATATCTTTTGTGAGAGCTTATGCACTGAAGACAAATTCTTTGTGTGTACAATCACACTTGGCCAATAAAGGACTTCTATTCTATTCTATTCTATTCTATTCTATTCTATTCTATTCTATTCTATTCTATTCTATTCTATTCTATTCTATTTCTATTCTATTCTATTTCTATTCCATTCCATTCCATTAATTCTATTTCTATTCTATTCTATCCTGTTCTATCCTTATTCCATATAGTCTATTCTGTTCTATTCTATTCTATTCTATTCTATTTCTATTCCATTCCATTCCGTTAATTCTATTTCTATTCTACTCTAGTCTATTATTTATTCTATTCTGTACTACTCTACACTGCACTACTCTACTCTGTTATTTAATTGTATTCTATTGTATTATTCTATTCTATTTTCCATTCCATTCCATTCCTAATCTATTTCTATTCTATTCTACTCTGTCCTTATCTCATATATTCTATTCTATTCTATTCTATTCTATTCTATTCTATTCTATTCTATTCTATTCTATTTCTATTCTATTTCTTATTCTATTCTATTTTATTCTATTCTATTCTTTATTCTACACTACTCTACACTACTGTGCTCTATTATTTAATTGTATTGTATTGTATTGTTCTATTCTATTCTACTCTACATACTCTACTTTACACTACTCCATTCTGTAATTGCATTGTATTATATTGTATTGTATTATTCTATTCTGTTTTATTTCTCATAGGCAAAGAAATTCATCGGGGTTCATTTTCTCCGCAGCAGCTTCCAAGGAGCGCCTTTTGCCTTCCAAACGATCTGCCTTAGGTGAGCTGCAATATTCATACGAGGCCAGAACGCCACGTTCCACCAGGAAACAAACAAACAAAAAACAACACCAGCTTTTTAAAAAGGCAAAAGGTGAAATCAAAGGGACTTTTTATTTTTTTATTTTTTAAAAAAGTCCCTTCTCCATAGGTGGGGTCTTAAATTCCCAACTAGGATTAGGGGGGATGAGAAGAAACGACAGGGTGGTCTATCCAGAAGGCAAGTTGTGGAAGAAAGCTGGGCTAATATATTACAACATTTCCAAAACCCTGGCAGGAGAAGAAGGTAAATGTTTTAATAAATTGCAGGCCCCAGAGAACACTGCAATGATGGGTGGTGCCCTAGAGAAGACGACTCCATGTCAGGCAAGTTTATATAGCAGGAGACGTATAATTATCCTAATATTTCCTTAGGCTCCTGAACAAACAACAGGAAATTATAAATTGGGGGAGATAAGAGACATTAACCATGAGTTGGGTGTGGAGGAGCTTTGGGAAAAGATTAGAGACCTCTGGGGCAAGAGGCAGATTCTTCCCTGCCTACCTGGGAGCCCAAAAGCAGCAGAAGAAAGACTAAAACCTTTCTGAACATATAAAGGCAGTCCTTGACTTACAACTGTTCATTTAGTGACTGTTCAAATGTATAACGGCGCTGAAAAAAGGGATTTATGACTGTTTTTCACGCAGAAACATCGTTGAAGCATCAACGTGGTCGAAATTCGGTCCTATTTACGACAGTTGCAGCATCCCAGGAATTCCCTTTTTTTGCGACCTTCTGGCTGGCAATATCAGCAGGAAAATCCAAATTAACTTAACAACCATGAGGTTTAAGTGAACCGCTGTAGTGATTCGCTTAGCAACAGTGGTAAAAAAGGTGGTAAAATGAGGGAAAACTCACTGAACAAACAGTTTCACTTAGCAGCAGCAATGTCGGGGCTCAGTTGTGGTCATTAAGTCAAGGACTACCTATATAACAGAGTTTTGTGTGCAGATAATCCTTGATGTACAACCCTTTAATGAATGTTCAAAGTTACGATGGCACTAAAAAAAGTGACCAATGACCATTTTTTACACTGTCAATGGTTGCAGCATCCCCATGGACTTCAACTCCCAAAAGTGATCAGCTAAGAGGACCGTTGGTGAGAATCCTGGGAGCCAAATCCACAAAGCTGGATGCAGTACACTAGGTGTGGTCTTGCTATAAAGCCTAGAGTCCTGCATCCACCACACGATAAAAAAGATGTTGAGACTCTAGAAAAAAAAGAGAAGAGCAACCAGGAATAAAGCTTAGATACAAGTCAAACAAAAAAGCACAGGATCCCATTCATGTTCCCCAACCAATGAAATTCAGAGATGAGATACTGCTCAACTAGTGATGTTGAACTGATGGGGAACAGAAGGGGAATTTACCAAATTTGCAGATGATACTAAGCTGGCAGGAATAGCTAACACCCAAGAAGATAGGCTCAGATCCAGATGGATTTTGACAGACTAGAACACTGGGCTGTATCTAACAAAATGGAATTCAGTGTAGAGAAAAGGAAAATCCAACACTTGGGCAGGAAAAACCGAAAGGATACTGGGTGAAACCAAGCTCAATAGCAGTAACTGTGAGAGGGATCTTGGAGTCTTTCTTAGTGGACGACCAGCTAAATAGGAGCCAGCCGTGTGCAGTAGCAGCAGCCAAAAAAGCTAATGCAATCCTAAATTGTATTAACAGAGGGATACAATCAAGATCAAGGGAGGTACTAATACCACTCTATAAAGCCTTAGTAAGACCACACCTAGAGGACTGCATCCAGTTTTGTTCACCACATTATAAAAAAGATGTTGAGACTCTAGAAAAAGTGCAGAGAAGAGCAACCAGGAGGATTAGGGGACTGGAGGCTAAAACATACAATAAACAGTTGCAGGAACTGGGCCTGGCTGGTCCAGTCAAGAGAAGGACCAGGGAAGACAGGATAGCAGTCTTCCAATATTGGAGGGGCTGCCACAGAGAGAAGGAGGGGGTCAAGCTATCTTCCAAGGCACCTGAAGGCCAGACAAGGAATAATGGATGGAAACTGAACAAGGAGAGATTCAACCTAGAAATAAGGAGAAATTTCCTGACAATTGAGAACAGTCAACCCACCAAGATGGGTAGCTAGATAAATCAATGTAATGTCTAGTGAAGAGAAGGACCAGGGGAGACAGGAGAGCATCTTCCAATATTGGAGGGACTGCCACAGTGAGGAGGAAGGGGTCAAGCTATTTTCTAAGGCGCCCGAAGGCCGAAGAACAATGGATGGAAACTGACCAAGGTGAAATTTAACCTGGAAACAAGGAGAAACTTTCTGACAGGGAGAACAATCCACCCATGGAACAGAAGTTGCTCTCGGAAGTTGTGGGAGCATAATCACTTGAGACCTTCAAGAAGAGATTGGACTGCCATTTGTCAGAAATGGTGTAGGGTCTCCTTCTTGGGCAGGGGGTTGGATTAGATGACCTACAAGACCCCTTCCCACTCTGATTATCTGTTATCTGTGTCAGGCTGACAGATCTGCCAATCCTCACTAGATGGGGAGAAAGAGATGTTCCAACTCTTTGCTGCCACCTACTGGCCACCGTCATGTTTGCAGATGAAATCTGGAAGCCTTGGTGGGGGAAATGCTGTGGTTTGTTAAAAAACATGACAAGTCTGTCCACACAACAACGCCACCTCCCAGGGAAGACCCCACTCCAGCCCGCTTTCTGCTTAACTGCCTTGTGGCAATCTCAGTTAAGCAGCCTCACGTTCAATCTTGAATGTTTTTGTCTTGTGAACGTAGTCCGCCTTGTTAACGCAGGTGGCTCGCTGGCTGTAGTCCTTGTCCAAGTGAGCCTCTTCTGTCCACTCCAGGTAGCCTCTCCCAATGAGTTCAACCTTCAGCAGAGGGTCCACCAGCGTGCTGTGAAGACTGAGAATCAGCTGCCCTTCCACGGTTGAGCCTGCCAAGTACACTTCCTTGGGTATCAGCAGCTCAATAGATTTCACCACCGACATGGGTGGGCATCGAGCACAGGAACTGGCCCCTTCTAGGGGCCTTCAAGACCCTAGAAGGTTTGTCTTGGAGAGGATGGGCCTTGAATGAAGAAGCTTTGTGACATCAGCTCGTGATGCAGTGAAATTGGCTGCTGGACAGATATGAGGCAGTCTAGGTGGCAGGGAAATCCCTAAATATTTCTGGAGGTGGTCTCTTCTCTTAACCTCTGCCAATGGTGACTCAAGTCTCACAGTCCTGGAATGTTCCACCAGCAGAATGTTCCAGCACTCTGGTGCGCCTCCTTTCTTCAAACATGGATTTGGATTTATTTTTTTTTTACTAGCAGACCATATTTAATTGAAAAAAAAAAATGATGGAGGAACCAACCCTCCCTCGTTTGTTAGGTTTTGGAGAGGAGACCACTTGGAGCAGGGGTCCCCATAGCTGGCTGGAGAATTCTAGGAGTTGAAGTCCACAAGTGTTAAAGTTGCCAAGTTTGGAGACCTCTGACTTAAAGATTCTTGACTGGGAAGACCTGGAAGTTGTAGAAGATCACGTGAAGTGTCAGGGACCACTTTATAAGGCCTTGGTAAGATCACGCTTTGAATATTGCATCCAGTGTTGGTTGCCGTGATATATAGAAAAGATGTTGAGACTCTGGAAAGAGTGCAAAAAGAGCAACAAAAATTGATTCGGGCGCAGTGATGGAATTCAACCAGTGGAACAACCTGTTTGGGGAGTGTGTGCTTTGTGCATGCACAGTGTTGGAAAACCACCCAATTTCAGCTCTAAAAACTTACCTTCTGCTACAGCCCCGGTGAGAAAAACAGCTGAGGCACGGCAATCTGCTGTGCTGCGTGAATCAGATGAGCTACAAAACACAGAAATATAGGACAGAGTAGGGCAGGGGTGGGGTGTGGGTGGGGCCAACTAATTCTGGGAACAACTGGTTCACCTGAATCAGTGCAAACCAGCTGAATCACACCCCTGATTAGGGGACTGGAGCCTATAACATATGAAGAATGATTGCAGGAACTGGGTATGTCTAGCTCAGTGGAGGCTAACCTTTTTTGGGCTCCTGTGCAAAAAATTGTGTGTGTGCATGCGCTTGCATACCAGAACCCAGAAGGCAATGCGCGTGTAATCCCATGCCCCCTTGCTGCACTACACCTGCCAACTGATTTTTGGCCCATTTGAGGCCTTTTTCAGCCTCCCAGAGGCTTGAGGAAAGCTTCTGCAGCCTTTGCAGGCTGAAAAATGGGCCCGTTTCATCACTTCTGGTATTTCCGGAAATATAGGAAGTGACAAAACGGGCCTATTTTTTGGCCTGCAAAGACTTTCCTCAAGCCTCTGGGAGACCGAAAAAGTCCTCAAACAGGACGAAAATCAGTTGTGAGACACGCGCATGCACAGTGAGGTAAGGTTGACTGCAGCTTGCATGCTGGCACAAATGGTTCTGCGTGCCACCGGTTCGCCATCACAGGTCTAGTTTAATGAAAAGAAGGACTAAGGGAGACATGGTAGTCTTCCAATATTCAAAGGGCTGCCACAAAGAAGAAGGAGTCAAGCTATTCTCCAAAGTACTTCAAGGCAGGGCAAGAAACAATGGATGGAAACTGATCGAAGAGAGTGAGACAACCAACCTAGAAATAAGGAGAAATTTTTTGACAGTGAGTACAATTAATCATTGGAATGGTTTGCTCCATCACTAGAGTTTTTTAAGAAAAGATTGTACAGAAAGTCAGCACACATCTACCTTCCTAGAGAATGAAATATTTTGGGAAATATTAAAAACGTAGGGCAGGGGGTTGGACTAGATGACCTACAAGGTCCCTTCCAACTCTGATTATCTGTTATGTGTTATCTGAATATTCCCCCTAAAGGAGAAATGTGGGGAAAAATCTCAAAGGAGGCAGAAACCAGCACCAGTCTCTCTACCCCCAAGGAGAAATGGAGGAGGCCAATTTTTTAGAAATGCAGATTTGGTAACCCGTTCAGAAAGACTAGGCCAGACAGAAACTCCAGATAAGCAACACAATGAGGCAAGACAAAGGTTGACAAGATTTAACTCAGACAAACATCTAGGATTTGCTTTTCCCCTTCTGCCTATAGAGCCAGCCATGACTCCTTAGGAATCCTCTTCGCCATTAGAATATTAAGGGACATATTTTTGTACAGGAACAGGAAGTTGAAATACAAAGCCCAAATTTTCGCACAGATCACCAGTGGTCTCCGGCTCACTGGTTGGTGACCACTGAAGTAGAGTTTCCTTTGAACACTAACTCAGTTTAGCATACAGGTAGTCCTTGACTTACAATTCGTTTAGTGACCAGTTACATTGGCACTGGAAAGAGATTTATGACCGTTTTTTCTCACTTATGACCTTTGCAGGATCTCCATCAAAATTCAGATGCTTGGGAACTGTCTCATATTTATGATGGTTGCAGTGTCCCAGGGTGATGTAATTCCCTTTTGCAACTTTCTGCCAAGCAAAGTCAGTGTGAAAGCCTGATTCCCTGAACAACCATGTTCTTCACAACTACGGTGATTCACTTAACTGTGGCAAGAAAAGTCATAAAATGGAGCAAAAAACTCTCTTAACAGCTGTCTCGTTTAGCAATAAATGTTGGGTTCAATTGTGGTCGTAAGTCAAGGACTTCCTGTATTGTATGAATGCAGAAACAAAATTTTTATCTGACCTGGCTGAGCATAATTGTCTGAATATAGCCAAGAGGTTCTGTGGATTAAGTTCTGGCTCTTTAAATGAATTATAACACTTCCAGCAATATCAAAAATCTCTCTCTTTTTTCTTTTTGCAACCTGGCATCCCCCAGGTTTGTGAAAAGGCAAATTCTCTACTCCCCAGACTGGCTGTTGTGGATTATGGGACCTCATGTCCAAGAGATACTTGAGAAAAGGTGGCCTAAACATGCTTTAATGTTAATTTTTCACAAAAGATTGCTAATTTATTTTTTAACGTTCTGTCTCGGCAGAGGAGAAGTTGATGCCCAGGGATAGGCTTGGCAATGACAGTGCTTCCAGCTTTCGAGAACAAGAGTGCCTCTGAGCATACGACGAGTTGACACACCCCAGGAAATGAGGAATTTCCCCCCCCCTCCCCAGAATGGAAAGACAAAACGAGAACAGGACTATCCAAAGATGTCGACCCAATCCCCAAAGATTACAATCCCGAAAATAAAATAAAATAAAATAAATAAAATCAGCACTTTTGCGCCTGCGCAGTCAGGCGCGACCCTCAGGAACGCGGGAGGGAGAGCAGGCCGGCGAAGGCCTTCCCCTCCTCAAGCCCCGCCCCTTTTCTCAGATTCCCGCCACCGCCGACCAATCAGGAGGCTCCGATCGGCGCCGGGCGAATTTCCCCGCCAAACTCCAAAGCCGGGAGTTGTTTTAAAAAAAAAAGAGAGAGAAAAAGCAGATTTTTCGGGTTTTTTTGGCGCGGCTGCCGCGCTCCCAGCTCCGTTGCATAGAAAACGCGGGCTCTTTTCCCGTGCAAAATTTAAAATTAAACAAGTTGGAAGTCTGCATTGCTCAGAGTGGAACGCACCGATTGCGGGTTTTGTATTTTGTATTTTGCACACTCACACAAAAAGGCGCCAACCTTTCAATCTGGCCAGAAGAGGATCCTGGGGGAAAGAGGAGTAAAGAAAGGTCCGTTTGGCACAGTGAGTATTTTTCTAAAAGTCCTTCCAAGGCTGCAACGAACCCCCCACAAAAAAAAAAAAAAAATGCTTGCGGGGTGAGGTTTAACTTAATCTCGGGTGTTTGCACGTGGAAATGGGAGCATCTGGGTTCCTGGTGGTGGGAATGCCCCCCCCCTTTGATCGTGCAGATATTCGCCAAGATGCGTTTTTAAAAAAAAAAACAACAACAACCCTGCAAGGTCTGGGGTACTTCTTGACCTGCGCGTTGTCCCAACTTCCAGCTGCGAGAGGTGGCTGGTTGGGTGTGCAAAATTACTCCTCCTCAGGAAACGAGAGTTGGGGTCCGGATTTAGGTAGGTGTAGATCCAGCTTTTCCATTTGCCTCCTCACTTGTGCAATCAAAGGCATCCCTGCTCATCAGTAAAACCCGTTTCAATCAGTGGACCAGGTAATTCCCAGGTAAGTTTGTCTCTAAAATTATAAGTTATTTGAAACATTTCAAACAAATGATAGGTTTGCCTTGCGAAAACATTTGCAACTCCCCAAACCGGAAATTTTTGGATATGTAGTGTTAGACCAGGTCAATTAAGGGCTTTTTGTATTTACTTTACTTTACTTTACTTTACTTTACTTTACTTTACTATACTATACTATACTATACTATACTATACTATACTATACTATA
>BLBF01000042.1:29991681-30046214 GCA_015471245.1 Laticauda colubrina | reverse complement strand
TACTATACTATACTATACTATACTATACTATACTATACTATACTATACTATACTATACTTTTTTATTTTATTTTATTTTTGTTATGATTTTATTTTTGTTTTGTTTTATATTTTTTATTTTATTTTATAATTTAAATTTATTTTATTTTTACTTTATTCAAATTTATTATGTTATTTTATGATTTATTTTCATTTATTCAAATTTATTATTTTATTTTATTTATTTAAATTTGTTAAATTTATTGTTTTATTTATGTACATTTGTTGTTTTATTTGTTTATATTTTAATTTTATGTTTTCTTTGTTTCATTATATTCATTTTACATTTTACCTTCGATTTCTATCTCATTTCATTCTGTTTTATTTATTTCCCTTCATTTCCTTTTATATCTTCCTTTCCTTTTTTATTTTTTATTTTTTCATTCCATTTTTATTTGCCGCCCAATTCAACCGAGTGACTCTGGGTGGCGTACAATTCTACCACCGCCACACAATTAAAACGGTGGAAAAGACAAGAAAACTATGAAAACACAAACAAACCACCCGCAAAATAAATAAGGACAAACAGCAGCAGTGTGTGTGGGTATGTGTGACTGTATACCCAAAACACAATCCTAGGGGCTCCCTTGAAATTTCTCTGAAGTAAAACCAAAGTTTTAGGCCAACCGGATTGTTGAGAAGAACAAATGGGACTTTGGCAGGCCACGTGAGTTGACCCAACTGTCTGCCTCGGATTTTTGTGGTGTAAAAAAGGAAACAGCCGTCGGAGGCATAGCTGTCCTGTCCCGCTGTGTCATGTTCATCTGGCAATTATGGCCGCCACAAAGAGAGGATTGACGGGGGTGCAGCCGACTTGAGCCGTCCTGCGAAATATCTACAGGAGGCGGGAAGTTGATCGAAAGGGGCCATCCTGTAAGCCTCGCCGAGGAACGATGGGAGTTGACCTCAGGTAGTGTCATATTGCTTTGAAAGACTCGGAGGGAGGGTCTTAGAGGTCATCCAGCCTGACCTTCCCCCCCCCCCTCTGCCCTGCTCAGAGTACGATCCGCTCAGAGCACCTGACGGATGCCTGGTGCAACCTTTAAGGGAAGTGTGCATTGAATGTCATGTGGCAGGCTTTGCGAGGAATGATGGAGTTGACCTCAGGTAGCGTCATATTGCTTTGAAAGACTCGGAGGGAGGGTCTTAAGAGGTCATCCAGCCTGATCCTCCCCCCCCCACTCTGCCCTGCTCAGGGTACGATCTGCTCAGAGCATCTGATGGATGCCTGGTGCAACCTTTAAGGGAAGCGTGCATTGAATAACGTCACTTGGCAGGCTGTTCCATAGGCTGACAGCCCATAGGCAGGTAATCCTCGACTTATGACCAAATTGAGGCCCAACCTTTCCACTGCTGAGAAAGGTAGTGGCTAAAGGGAGCCTTGTCCCTCTTTAGAAACATTTCTTGCTCCGGTTGTTAAGTGAACCAATGCCGTTGTTGAATTGGTAGCTTGGTTGTTCAGTGAATCTGACTTCCTCTGTTGACTTTGCTTGTCAGAAGGTCGCAAAAGGGGATCGTGTGATCCCCCGGGATACTGCAACTGTCATAAGTACATGGCAGTTGCCAAGCGTCCAAATTTTGATTATGTGGCCACGGGAATTGTAGTGGGCAGTGATCATCGCGTGAAAACAGGTCAAGTTTTTTTCAGTGTGGTAACTCAGGCGTCGCTAAACAGAACAGTTGTAAGTCAAGGAGTACCTGTATTGGTTTGAAAGACTTGAAGAGCATCCGAGAGATGATTGGTCCAGCCTCTAGGGAAGCAACAATTAAGCCATCATGTGGCAGGTAGTTTCATAGGCTGACAGCCAGTACAGTTTTATAGCCCGTAGAGACCAAATCTGAGAGTAGGATAGATATCCTGTGCATTTAATAAATATAACAGATATAATGGGTAATCAGAGTTGGAAGGGACCTTGTAGATCATCTAGTCCAACCCCCCACCTAAGCAGGAGACCAAACCATTTCAGTCCAGTGTCTTCTTGAAAGCTTCCACTGATGAAGCTCCCGCAACTTCTGTTCCGTTGGTTGATTGTTCTCACTGTCAGAAAGTTTCTCCTTATTTCCAGGCTGAATCTCTCTCCTTGTTCAGTTTCCATCCATTGTTCCTTGTCTGGCCTTCAGGTGCCTTGGAGAATAGCTTGACCCCCTTCCCTCCTCTCTGGGGCAGCCCCTCCTCAAATATGGGAAGGCGGCTCTCCTGTCTCCCCTGGTCCTTCTCTTCCCGAGACAAGCCAGGCCCAGTTCCTGCAACCGTTCTTCATATGTTTTAGCCTCCAGTCCCCTCATCCTCTTGGTTGCTCTTCTGTGTGTTTTTTTTCAGGTCTCAACATCTTTTTTATAATGTGATGACCAAAACTGGATGTAGGACTCTAGGTGTGGTCTTACTAAGGCTTTATAGAGTGATATTAGTGCCTCCCTTGATCTTGATTGTATCCCTATGTTGATGCAACTCAGGATTGCATTGGCTTTTTTGGCTGCCGCTGCACATGGCTGGCTCCTATTTAGCTGGTTGTCCACTAAGACTCCAAGCTCCCTCTCCCAGTTCCTGCTATTGAGCCTGGTTTCTCCCAATCTATATGTGTATTTTTGGTTTTTCTTGCCTAAGTTTAGGACTTTAATTTTTTCTAGTTGTCCACTAAGATTCCATAATTATTAGTTATGAAGTTTTTGAACCTTTCCTTGTAAAGGTTGATTCTGATCTTTCCTTCTGGACCAGTGGAAAAATAACTCTGTTTTTTTTTCCCTATGGGGCTGACCTAGACACAATTGAACACTGCTATACAGGGAGTCCTTGACTTACAACACTTCATGGAGTGACTGTTCAAAATTATAATGGCTCTGAAAAAGTGATTGATGTCCCTTTTTCACACTTAATGACCGTTCTGTCTGGCTTCCCCATTGCTATCAGCAGCCAGCTTATGGAACAGCCTGCTATGCGATGTTATTAAATGCATGCTTCCCTTCAAGGTTGCACCAGTCTTCCATCAGATGCTCCCAAGTGGATCGTACCCAGAGCAGGGGAGAGTGGGGGACAGGCTGGATGACCTCAAAGAACCCCCTCTCCAAGTCTCAAAGCAATATCAACTCCATCATTCCTTGCACAGGCCTACAGGATGGCCCCTTCAATCTACCTCCCACCTCCTGCAGATATTTCCCAGGATGGCTTTTAATCCGGCTGCACCCACGTCGATCCTCTCTTTGTGGCAGCCATAATTGCCAGATGAACATGATGCAGCGGGAGGGAATGGCTATGCCTCTAGCGGCTGTTTCCTTTTTTAACACCACAAACATCAACAGATCTACTTGGCTTTGAGTGCTGAGCAGACTTTGTTGGCCTCAATCGTTCCTGCCAATTAATTCTATGTCTCATGAATAAACGGAGCCAAAATATTTCCGCTTAGGCTACGATTATGAATCTACTTATGGGTATTTACAATTGCCGTGTGTGCTGTGGAAACGATTCCAATGTGCTTCGGGTGATGCATGAATCTTCACAGCTCCTGTAGCTGTTTCATGAAAGCTGCCTGCGTCTTTTTGGTAGCCTTTGTTGTGAGCATGGGGGAAAAAAAAAAAAGGAGGCAGCCGCTTCAATGAACTGTCTTATTAAAGCAGCCACATGCTCGCTTTGATTTTAAAAGCAACTGCCTTTTTTTTTTTTTTTTCTTCAAGCTTGCCTGAAAAGACTCCTTTGAATCCTTTTCTAAGTAGCCCTTATGTTGATTCAAGGAAGGCTTGGGTATACTGATAGTCCTCGACTTAACGACTGCAATTGGAATGGTAGAATTTCCACTGCTAAGCAAAGTGGTTATTTTTTTAATTTTTAATTTATTTTTATTGCACTTTGGGGGCGCACACATGCGCAGTGGGGCGACCTCTTCTGAGTGACCTCTCACATGCTGGCAGGAGTGGCTCTACATGCCACTTCTGGCACGTGTGCCATATGTTCACCATCACGGATCTGTTCCATTTACCCCAGACCACATAATATTCCAATTCTTTTCGTATCGTTCAGTTCTAAAGGAAGCTTATCCATCTCTGCACGGTCCAAACACTTTCTTGATTACCATTCCCTCGGAAGAGGTGCTATCCAATTTCCCACTTTGTGCAAAGGCAATTCTAGCTTCTGTCAGTTATATAGAGTATAATATATTTCACCTTTTTCCTAAATTCTCCTCTAATTATTCCTAATAAAAAAAAAAAATTGGGTTTTTAAGCTCAATTTGAAGACCTGTTATTTCCTGTAACCAATTTCTTATCTTTACGTTTTGGGGCATGGCCACCACTCAGGAAAAAAAAGTACCCTATTTTTGTTTGCACTTCCAACATTCCGGACTCATGTTTGGGTACATCTTCACCAATCTTGCTGTTCTGACCAAGGTTTTTTCCCAAGACCGTAATTAAGCACATACTTACTTAACTCTTGTTTTATTTCAACACTGGGAATTATGTTCATTCCCAGCCGGTAATGAGTCCCAAACAGTCCCTCCAGATAAGCACCCACCTTTCTCTCCTTTGAATTGCTGCCAACAACTAGAGTGCCAAATGAGTTATAAAAAACCAACCGAAGTACAAAGTCCACTCAGAGCTTCAAGGATTAATCTGAGCAGTGAACGACTTTGCTTCCTGCAAAGGATTCTCTACCTTTGCCTGTCCTTTATCCCTTACGTGAGGGGCAATCACCTCCCAGCCTTACTCCTTTTGTCTCAGCTGCTCTCCTTCTAGCATCTCTGCACACTGGGAGCAGGCTCCCCTTGTTCCTCTGCCTTGCTGCTGCCAGGCTCTGAAGGCAGCACCCTACTCCTAGGTGGTCCTGCCTCATCTCTATATTGGAAGCAGGACCCTCGTCCGAGTCCTCCCCAGACTCTTGGACTGGTCCCTGTTCTTCCCCACTTCTGTTGCTGGTGAACCACAACACTCGCCGGTGGCAAATACCAACGATAAAACATTTTGTAGAGGTGGGGAAAATTATGAACAAGGTTAAATGAGTTATGCCTGATTTTATGACCTTCTTTGCCATGGTTGTTAAAGGAATCGCCCACCATTTTAAGTGAATCGTGTGGTTGCTAAGGGAGTCTGACTTGTCAGTAGTCAGCTGGGAAGGTCGTAACTGAAGATCACATGACCCTCCCTGGGACATGGCAAATGGCATAAATACACGCCCAGTTTTTTTAAAAAATACACATTTTATTGAACAAAACAATTAAAAACATTGATCATGGTGAAGTCGGTTTGATGTGATTTGGGGTCAATATTGCATATACGTACTGTATATTTTCCTATAAACAATTATTCAACTATATACATATCTACATTTATTTGTTCGTATAATACATTTCTAATATCATTCATCTTTTCATCTCATTCAGTCATTTACCCTTCCAGCAACTCTTTTCCCAACTTAAGACATTTCTGTCTGCTCCCACCAATGATAGAATTTATCCCAAATTTCATAATATGCCAATTCATCTTTGTTTTTCATTTCTAGAGTTAACTTGTCAATTTTAGCGCAAAACAAGATTTTGTTGATTACTTCTTCACTTGGTATAACTGTCTCTTTCCAATTCTGGGCAAATGCTGTCCTTGCTGTAGTAATAATGAGTATAATCAAATAAAGCTCATCCTTCTTGTATTTTGTTGACATAATTCCAAATAGAAAACATTCTGGTTGGTGATTGCCAAGCACCCGTATTTTGATCACATGACTGGCGACGCTGTGATAGTCAGCAAATACAAAGACTGGTCCCAAGTCGCTCTGTGACTTCAAATGGACACTGTATGTGTCAGGTTTCCAAGTGATGAAATCCATTTAGAAAGAAAAGAGCAAAGTCCACCTTCCAAAACAATTTCTTTTATTTAGGAAAGCATCAAATTGGCAAAGTCTGCGGTAATTCCGGATCTGACCCAACTCGGAATTACACCACAAAGTATTGGAAATTAGAAACAACCCCCAAGAGTCACATTCCCCAATAGAAGGAAATCAACATTACCTGTTTTCATCAATCTCCACCTCCAAGCCTTAGCAGGATCAGCTATTGTTCCCATGGGAAGAAGAACCACCTAGCCTAAACAACTCTCCCTATCTCCGCTCCTCCTACCTTAGGAATGTGGCAAACCCAACCCCCCCCCATAACCAGCAAAGAGAAGGAAGAAAAGGAATATATAATAAGGCTAAATAAAATGGCTATGCATATGTCAGTTTCGGGCTGACAGGATGGTTGTAAGTTGAGGATTACCTGTACAGGTAGTCCTTGACTTAATGGTTCACTTAGTGACTGTTTGAAGTTACGACAGCTCTGAAAAAGGGGACTTGTGATCCTTTTTCACACTTATATGACCATTGCAGCATCCCCAGGGTCACGTGATTTACATTTGGATGCTTGGCAACTGACTCACATGTATGATGGTGGCTGTGTCCCCGGGGTCAAGCAAGGTCACTGGGGAGGCCAGATTCATTTCACGACCGACCGTGTTACTAACTTAAGAACTCACTGAAACCACTGTGGCAAGAAAGGATGTCAAATGGGGCAAAACTCACTTAACTAATTTCTCATCTCAGCGATATAAACGTTGGGCTTGATTGCGGTCGTAGGTTGAGGACGGCCTGTATAGGGCCATGGTGTTGATTTTGCAAATGGCTCACAAGCTCTGGTGCCTCTCAAGGAGGGAATGTTGTAAACCAGGAAATCAAATATTGTGCAGCGTGAAAAAAAAAGTTAAAACAACAGAATTTATTATCTGGATGGCACAAAGCCTGCCCTATATCTATGTCCATCTGTCTATGTCTGTCTTCCTATCTCTGTCTATATCTGTCTCTGTCTGTCTGTCTTGTCTATCTGTATTTATGTCTATCTACCTATGTATGGTATATATATCTGTCTACATCTGTCTGTCTATGACTGTCTGTATCTATATCTGTCTGTCTGTATATCTATATATCTATATGTATATGTATCTTATTTATCTATGTGTATATGTCTGTTTATCTGTATCTGTTTATCTATATCCGTTTATCTGTTTATCTACATCTATGTCTGTCTGTCTGTCTATCTATCTATCCATCCATCCATCCATCCATCCATCCATCCATCCATCCATCCAGAATATTACCCATCTCCATCTGAATCTTCAGACTGAGTTTGGAAAAAAAAAGGAAGCTTAGTAAAGTTCATTCCAAAAGATGAGCATAAATGGAGAAGTTTAATTTTGGGGGAGAGGATTTCTTTCCTCCGTTCACTTAATGGCAAAGTTACAATGGCACTGAAAAAAGTGACTGAGGACTGCTTTTCACAGTTATGACCTTTCTAGCATCCCCATGATCATGGGATCCAAATTCAGACGCTTGGAAATTGGTTCACACTTACGGCCGTTTTCGTGTCACGTGATCTCCTTTTGCGACCTTTTGCTCAGTAAAATCAATGAGGTAGCCAAATCCACTTAACAACTGAGTTACTAACTTATCAACTGCCAGGGATTCACATAACGACCGTGGTAAGAAGGGTGATATAATGGGGCAAAACTCAACAAACGTTTCGCTTAACATAAATATTGTGGTCAACCGTGGTCGTAAGTCAAGGACTCCCCCTATGTGAAACCTCCAGATAGCAGGTGGAAAATTTTCACTCTCCAACCAAGGGAAAGTAAAATCCCCAACTGAAATGTGCGCCTGGGTGTGTTTTTGTGTTTGTGTGAGTTTGACACTCAACTGAATCCAAAAAGCTGCAGCTTTGATCTCAACAAGGCAGGACAATTCCAAGATGGTTGATTTTTTTTCTTCCCTCTTAAGAGGAGGGGGGGGGGAATCTCAAATTTATTGCACTGACTAAGGGCTGGAATTCAGTTTTGTTGTCAACAGCTGTTCCGCATTATGATTTATATTTTCAGCTAAGAAATAGCCGTCCCGCCCTTCTTAAGAAATACACATTCATTGGTCAGGCATGCAGTTTTCCCCAAAGGAAAATTAAACAATAGAAAAAACAACTTTCAGAGTGTTTAAAAACTCCAATAAAGATTCAAATCTAAAAAAAAAATAATATCAACCTGCTGTAGACACAGATCCCACAGAGACCTTCATGCCAATTTTTTTCCCCAAGCGTGGCAAGTAAGATATGTGGACTTCAACTCCCAGGTTTTGGGCTGAAGTTCCAAATTCATCGGCTCTTGTCTTTTTTATAAAAGGGATCTTCAAAGTAACAATATAACAGAGATGGAAGGGACTTTGGAGGTCTTCTAGTCCAGCCCCTTGCTCAAGAAGGAGACCCTATACCATTTCAGATAAGGTGACTTTCCAATCTCAAAAACCTCCAGTGATGGAGCATCCACAATTTCTGGAGGCAAGGCATTCGACTTAATTGTTCTCACCATAAGGAAATTTCTCCTTAGTTCTACGTTGCTTCTCTTTTTTGGGGGTCAAGTTTTTTTTATATTGCTTATACATACCAATGTGTGAACAGTGTGATACCTGGGTATCATACATTTTAGTACAAAAACAACATAACATAACATCATAGTTAACATAACATCATGTTAAACATAACATAGTTATTACATTTCATTTCCATTGTTTCACGTTTAAATCTATCTGATACTACGGCCGTTCATTTTCTAAAGGCCGTGTCACACTGCCCAACGGATGCAAAAAGGACACAACGGAAGAGAAAAATGTTACATCCGTTCTATCCGCGCTCAAAAGGGGCGGAAATTTGCATAATTGGAGCGGATAACACAGACGTGGGGAGGACGCAGGGAGGATGCAAAGCGGATGCGGAACGGAAGCACAGCGGATGGAAGCGGATGGCGCATCCGCTAAGCTTCCAGGGGGCCTCAGCAAAGCGGACGCGGAACGGAAAGAGCGGATGCAGAGGGGATGCACAGCGGATGAAGCGGATGCAGAGCGGAAGCCTAGCGGATGCAGAGCGGAAGCCTAGCGGATGCCTAGCGTTAATTGCGCATGCGGGGAGGATGCATTGCGCAAGCCCCCCGAATATAAAAGGAAGCAGCTCGCACGTGGCCAGCATTCCGAGGAAAGACCTGCTGCTGGATATCTCGAGTTCTTGCCTGCATGTCTGCCTGCAAGCCTTGCTGCCAGCCTGCCTCCAAGCCTGCCTCCCAGCCTCCTGGGCAGCCTCCCTGCCAGCCTCCCTTCCAGCCTCCCTTCCAGCCTTGCTGGCAGCCTGCCTTCTAGCCTCCCTGCCAGCCTTGCTGCCAGCCTGCCTTCCAGCCTCCCTGCCAGCCAGTCTGTCTGCCAGCCTTGGTGCCTGCCTTCCTGCCAGCCTTGGTGCCTGCCAGCCTTCCTGCCAGCCTCCCTGCCAGCCAGCAACCCCACAACCATGGGGAAGAAGTGAAAGTCTCAGCAACCTGCCGCCATCCCTGGCAAGAGGGACAGGGCCACCCTCCCGCCCCATGTCCCTGACTCTGCTTCTGCTGGGGCTTCTGCTGCTTGGGCTCGCTCTTCTGTTGCTGGAGCTTCTGCTGGAGCTGCTCCTGGCGGTGGTGCTTCTGCTGCTGCGTACTCTGCTGAAGCTGCTGCTGGTCCTGCTCGTGCTCCTGGTCTTGCTGACCCTGCTGCTGGTGCTTACTCTGCTGCTGCTGATCCTGGTCTTGCTGCTGCTGATCCTGCTTATGATCCTGCTGGTGATTATGCTGGTGATTATGCTGCTGCTGCTGCTGCTGATTATGATCCTGCTGGTGATGCTGCTGCACACGAGGATGAGGTGCTGTAGTGGCTGAGAGAGAACGACTATCTGTGGCGGAAGGGACACCGGCTGTATAGGGACACCAAGCGGAAGCAGGCTGCTTGGAGAGAGAGAGCACTTCGGAGGTGCTCCTCGGCTGGTGGAAGCACATGCACACCTGGTACAGGAAGCTGCACCACAAAAAATCTGGCCAGGCCACGGTTAAGCTGACGGACAGAGAGAACTATGTCATGGCCAAGTGCAGCTTCCTGGAGGGTGAGGTCCGCCACCGAGGAGCACCAGGAGCCCAAATCTCTACCCTCTCTCTCCGGCAGCCTGCTGGGAGCCAGTCCTCTGGCGGCCGAGAGTCAGTCCCTGTCTCCATGCAGGTATCTGTGGAGCGTGCCACGGCGGAGAACCCCTGGGCAGGTGTTGAAAGCATGGTGGAGAGTGAGGAGGACTCCCTGGTGCGGTGGGAGAAAGGAGACATCGAGTCCACCGCTGCCGAAGTCGCATCCACCCCCAGCTCCGCCTCCACAGTAAGGCAGAGAGCTGGACCGCAGGAGGGGCAGAGCCACAAGGTCCTGGTGGAGATCAGGGACACCATCCGCACCAGCATAGGTCTCCTCTCTCAGCTGGTCCCCATCGAATCCTCCTCCTCCAACCGCAAGCCCTTCCTCAATTATGTCAACCAGACCCTCAAGGAGATGGCGGATCCCCAGTACCAGGTGGTGAAGGAGAGGATCACCAAGCTGCTTCACAACCCTCCAGACCCAGAGGCACCTGCTCCCACCCAGTCCAGGTCTGCTCCTCCACCCTAGGTGATGTCCCTCCCATACCAAGGCTTCCCACAGCCCCTCACCTACCAGGGCTACAGCTACCCAGAGGTCCAGCAGCACAGACAGCAGCCCTTACAAATGCAGGCACAGAGTCATCGGGCGACACCGTTGCCACTGGTTCCAATGATGCCACCGATGCCAACCACGACAGTCCTCACCCCGCTGCAGACCAGGCAGCCCCACTACACTGCTCCTTCCTCCATCCCACAGCCAAGCCCGGCCTCAGTACATCTGTCCTCAGTACTGGGGCTGACACCCCATGGCATGGAGAAAGGACCTCTCAGCATCACGGGGCTGAGCTAGCTGTCCGACACCTTCCTCAACACACCGTCCCCTGTTGTCCTCTCAGGGCTAGGCACTCCAATAACACCTCAGACCAGCACTGCAGCAGCACCCACCTCCACAGCACCTGCTCCCTAACACCTTAGACTGGGCACACACCTCCAAGTGACCAAGAGGAGTGCAAGAGACTGGCTGCCTGGATATTTGTGGACTTTATTTGGACACTTGACTTGGGTCATGTTTATTTTACAGCTTGTTATTAATAAAGTTTATCTTTGTTTCACACACTTGCTTCATTAATTTTTTTCTATGAAATCTGGGTGGAAACTTTTAGAAATGGTTTAGCCTTTGCATGCTTGTGGGATGGGTTAAGATAGCAGTGGGATGGGCAGGGATACCTTTGGGATGGGTTAAGATAGCTGTGGGATAGGAAGGGATACCTGTGGGATGGGAAGGGATACCTGTGGGATGGGAAGGGATACATGTGGGATGGGCAGGGATACCTATGGGATGGGTAATAGTTGTGGGATAGATAAACCTCCAGTGCAAGCATAGTGGGACTGTATGGTCCACCCTCCCAGGTGCCACCCCTATGGCCCTTCATTAGCAATTACAATGTAAGCATTGATCCACACATGTCAACATAAACACAACTCTTTATTAAACGCCCTGTTCATTGTAGGCCAACCAAACATACATGGCCCAATCTCATCCGTGTGATGAGACAGGCTGAAGGAAGCATCCATTAAGCATCTACCATCCTGTTTTGGCACTCCACTGCTCCAGCTGGGGAGTTGCACCATTGTCTCAGGAGGTTGTGCTGCTTCTTCGCTTCATGTGAGGCTCTGTTGGGGCCTTGCACATCCTCAGTGTCGATCAGGTTTCGCCCTTGCCTCCATTCCCCAGGCTCCATGTCCCCATTGCCTTGTTGGAGGTCCACAAGCCTGTTCTGCAACACTGGGTAGCGGGTGCGCATGAGATTGTGCAGGATGCGGCAAGCTTCCACGATGCTCCTCACAGTCCCTGGGTGATGCTGCATGGTGGTGAGAAGTACCTGGAACCTGTTGGCCAGGATGCCAAAGGCATTCTCCACCACCCATCTTGCCCTGGACAGCCTGTAGTTGAAGATCCTCTCTTCACGGGTGAGGTATTTGGAGGTGTAGGGCTTCATGAGGTAGGTTGTGAGGGAGAAGTCATCATCCCCCACGATGAAGTAGGGCACATCTTGCGTGTCGTTGGGCAGCGGGTCTGGATCTGGGAAGCCCACCATGAGGTTGCTTTCCAGCCCCTCCTTGTGGTGACTGTCGTTGTATACCTGGGCATCTGAAGATGAGCCGTTGCCTGAAACATCGATGTCCATGAACTTGTAGTCAGCATCGACCATGGCGAAGAGGATGATGCTGAAGAAACCCTTGTAGTTGTGACAAGAGGACCCTGACTTGGCTGGAGCTTTGCAGGCCACGTGCTTCCCATCTATGGCTCCAACGGTATGGGGGAAGTTCCACCTCTGATACCACTGCTCTGCAACTTTCTTCCATCCTTCTTCAGTGGAGGGGAACTGGAGGAGCTCCTTGTATTCTTCGATGATGGCCTGCACAACTTCTCTGACCACAATGCTGATGGTGCTGGGTGGCACCCTCCAGCCGTACTGCATGCTCCTGTAGGAGGTCCCTGAGGCCAGGTGGCGCAGAGTGAGTGCCACCTTGAGCCCAGGGTCCAGGCTGGGCTGGAAGTTGGTGTTTGTCTTGGTCAACCTGGGTGTCAGCCGCTGCACAAGTTCATCAAACATGGCTGGTGGCATCCTCATGAAGTTCTGGAACGCCTGAGGGTCTTCGTTCCTGAGCTCCACCATCAGCTTGTTGTACAGTCCGTCCTCTGCTCTTCTGGCGAACCATCTTCGGAGCCAGACTTTTTTTGGGTGCCTCCTTTTCTTCCCGTAGTAGAGTTCACAGAGCCTGCAGATGGCTTCGCACTGTTGCAGAAGGATGGTGGCTGCCGAAAGGACTTTGTTACAATCCACAGTGGACATGACTGGATGCTGTGGAAGAGCAAGAGTGAGATGAAGGCTGCGGAGGTCTGCACCGCTGGGCTGCTGGTCTGAAAGTGAGATGCAGGCGAGTTGCTCCCCCTTTTTATAGGCAGTATAGGTTTTCCGCTAGGCATCCTCTAGGCATCCTTAATATCCGAGATAGGTCCCCTCTGAACGTTTTTTCCGTTTTAAACACTTTGTTTCCGTTCTGCGTCCGTTCCGCATCCATTCCGCTTCCTCCCTGCGTCCGGGCGGATGCGAGTTGCGCGGATGCACAGCGGATGCCTAGCGGATGCGTAGCGGATGCAGAACGGACGAACTGGATACATTTTCCGTGCAAAAGTTTTAAGCAGCCTAAAACTTTTTTATCGGATGAAACGTCCATAAATGGATGCTGGATGGATAGAGAGGAAGCAAAATGGAGGCAGTGAGTACATTGCGTTTTCGAACGGATGGCAAGGTTTTTTGTCCGTTTTACATCCTCTTTGCATCCGTTGGTGCAGTGTGACAGGGGCTTAAGCCTCCCTCTTATTATGACATATATCTTATTATATTAAAATATGTTATATTGTTATTTCCCTCTTATTTCTATTTCTGTTTTAACTTTTATTCATTCCACCGTAATATTCAAAGATGTTTTTTTTTCTGTCTTCCATCTTTCACCTGCTTTATTATTCCTATTTCCCTTGTTTAACTCTTCCCATCTGTCTGTATGAAAGTTTCATCCTTCATTCTTTCATTGTTCTTCAGTATTTCTATATACAATTCTAACACCGATCACAATGTCATTCCTTGATTAGTTTCCAACATTGTTTCAAAACATTGTCAAAGATCCATCTCATCCTGGGAACCCTTTTTTCGAACTATTACCATCTGGCAGATGGTACAGGATAATAAAAATAAGGACAAATAGCCTGAAAAACAGCTTCTATCCCAGGGCAGTAGCTCTTTTGAATTCTGCTGTATAGTGCAGTATTGGTGTGATGTTGGTGTGGGTTTCTGGTTCAACGTGTGAAAGGTAAAGGATGTGTGTTTGTGTAATTTTCATGGTCATGATGTACACTGAAGATGGCATTTGATTTCATTGTACTGGGTACAATGACAATAAAGTAAACTAATTGTCCTGCCTTCAGGGGCTTTGGAGAAAAGTTGTTCCACTGATTAATTGTTCTAACTGTCCGGAAATTTCTGCTTAGTTCTAAGTTGCTTCACTCCTTGATTAGTTTCCATCTGTCGCTTCTAGTCCTGCCTTCAGATGCTTTGGAGGATAGCTTGACCCCTTCTTCTTTGGAGCAGCAGCCCTTCAAATATTGGAATCCTGCATTCAATTTTGGTCGCCACAATGTAAAAAAGATGTTGAGACTCTGAAAAGAGTGCAGAGAAGAGCAACAAAGAGGATTAGAGGACTGGAGGCTAAAACAATACAAAGAACGGTTTGCAGGAATTGGGGATGTCTAGTCTGATTAAAAGGAGGGCTAGGGGTGACATGATAGCAGCCTTCCAATATTTGAGGGGCTGCCCCAAAGAAGAGGGAGTCAAGCTATTCTCCAAAGCCCATGAGGGCAGGACAAGAAGCAATAAGGATGGAAACTAATCAAGGAGAGAAGCAACCTGGAACTAAGGAGAAATTTCCTGACTGAGAGAACAATAATTATTGCCTCCAGAAGTTGTGAATGCTCCAACACTGGAAGTTTTTAAAAAGATGTTGGATAACCATTTGTCTGAAGTGAGGTAGGGTTTCCTGCCTAAGCCGGGGGTTGGACTAGAAGACCTCCAAGATCCCTTCCAACTCTGTTATTCTGTTCTATTCTTTGTTAAACTAGACATACCTGGTTCCTTCAATCACTCACCATACAGTTTAGCCTCCAGTACCTTAATCATCTTCGTTGCTCTTCTCTGTACTCTTTCCAGAGTCTCAACATCTTTTTTGCATGCCGGTGAACAAAACTGGAGGCAGTATTCCAAGCATGGCCTGAGTAATGTAGTATAAAGTGGTATTATCACTTCTTGTGAGGTTGGTGTTGTCTATCTGTTGATGCAGACTGTGTTGGCAGCTTTTTTGGCAGCAGCAGCAGCACACTGCTGGTTCATATTTAAGTGATTGTCCACTAGGACTCCAAGTAACTCGCAGTTACTATTATTGAGCCAGCTACCAGGGGTGTCAAACTCATGGCATCACATGGTGTATGAGGACTTTTATCCCCTTAGTATAAATGGGCATGGCCAGCGCATGATATGTCTGACCCGTAGGCTGGAAGTTTGACAGCCCTGACGAACACTATACCTAGTCTAGAGAAAAGGACCAGAGAGGACATGGTGTCAGTATTCCAGTATTTGAGAGGCTGCCACAAAGAGGACGGGGTCAATTTATTTTCCAAAGCCCTTGAAGGCAGGACAAGAAGCAATGGATGGAAACTAATCAAGGAGAAAAGTAACCTGGAATTAAGGAAAAACTGACTTCCTAGCAGGGAGAACAATTAACCAGTGGAACAACTTGTCTCCAGAGGTGGTTGCTTCATCACTGGAGGTTTTTAAGAAGAGACAGATTAACAGATTGTTGGAAGGGACCTTGTAGGTCATCTAGTCCAACCCCCCACCCAAGTAGGGAGACCCTACACCATTTATGACAGGGCAGTCCAGTCTCTTCTTGAAAACGTCCAGGGATGAAGCTCCCACAACGTCTGAAGGCAACTTTATTCCCTGGGTGGATTTTTCTCACTGTCAGAAAATTTCTCCTTATTTCTTGGTTGAATCTCTCCTGGATCAGTTTCCATCCATTATTCCTTGTCTGGCCTTCAGGTGCCTTGGAAAATAGCTTGACCCCTTCCTCTCTGTGGCAGCCCCTCCTCAAATATTGTCTGGCCACTTATCTGAAATGGTATAGATCTCCTGCTTGAGCAGGGGGCTGGACTAGAAGACCTCCCAGCTCCCTTCCAGCTCTATTCCGAATCTCATTTTATACCTGTGCATTTGGTTTTTTTCTTGCCTAGGTGCAAAACCTTTTTTTTTTCTCACCACCGAATTGCATTTTATTGGGATCTTGAGCTGTTCTTCTAAACTTAAAAGTATAGGCTGTTATCCCAGCTTCATATCTTGCAAGAGGTTGGACCAAAGGCGGTGATGGAATACAGAACGGTAAAATAACAGTCACATGCTTCCATGCACACAAAAGGTGCAATTTTAGAAGATTCATTCCTTCATTCCATTGACCCAGGTAACTTAATGAGAACAGAAGGACATTTTTGAAATTTATGAGGTCCTTTGGGTTTGGAAATCAATGATTCCTGAGTCTGATTAGAGCTTCTTATCATTGGTCTTTCAACTCTTAATCACTAATTTGAAAGCTCATTTCCTGTTTGGGCAGAAAATCTCTCTGACCTTCTTCTCTTAACTGGGAAGTTAAGCAGGATTGGATCTGGTTCATACTCAGGCGGGCAAAATCTGAAAATTTGAAAATGTATTGCAGAACGCCAGTTAGTTAGTTTACTTTATTGTCATTGCACTTCGTACAACGAAATCAAACACTATCTTCAGTGCACATCATGACCATGAAAATAAACACAAACACACATTGAACTGAAAACCCCCAATACCACACCAACACTACACTATGCAGTAGAATTCAAAAGAGCTACTTGCCCTGGGATAGAAGCTGTTTTTTCAGCCTATTTGTCCTTGTTTTTATTATCTGGTACCGTATGCCAGATGGTAACAGTTAAAAAAAAAAGGGGGGTTCCCAGGATGAGATGGATCTTTAAGGATGTTTTGAACTTTCTTAAGGCAGCAGGAGCTATGAAGCTCTTCCAAAGAGCGGAGAGGGCAACCAGTGATCCTCTGGGCAATGACTTTAACCCTCTGGAGTGCTGTCCTATCTGCCCCTGTGCAATTGTCGAAAAGTGAGTTTTGCCCCATTTTATGACTTTTCTTGCTATAGTTGTTCAAAGAATCACTCCAGTTGTTAAGTTTTGTAACATGGTTGTTAAGTGAATCTGGTTAGCCATTGGCTTTAACTGTCAAGAGGTCACAAAAGGGGATCACGTGACCCCGGGGACACTGCGACAGTCATAAATGTGAACCAGTGGCCAAAGCACCTGAATTTTGTTCGCTTAACCATGGGGATGCTGCAACCGTCATAAGTACAAAAACCGGTCATGTCACTATTTTTAATGCTCTTGCAACTTTGAATGGTCACTAAATGAATGAGGACTACCTGTAGTAGGATAAAATTGAATAAATTATGGGGTCAGAGGATCTAAAGCCACATGCTTAAGGTCTGAATCACGTCCCCTAGATAATTTTCACAATGTGGTTTTTAGTTTTAGTTTTATTTTACTTTATTGTCATTGCACCTCATACAGTGAAATCAAACACCATCTTCAGTGCACATCATGACCATGAAAATAAACACAAACACACATCCTTCACCCTTCACACATTGAACCGGAAACCCCCGACACCACACCAACACTGTACCATTTATACAGCAGAATTCAAAAGAGCTACTGCCCTGGGATAGAAGCTGTTTTTCAGCCTATTTGTCCTTTAAAAGTTTCATGTCATTTAGTTTATTATTACACCTTGTACAATGAAATTAAATATCATCTTCAGTGCACATCATGACCATGAAAATAAACACAAACACACATTGAACTGAAAACCCCCAATACCACACCAATACTGCACGATATAGCAGAATTCAAAAGAGCTACTGCCCTGGGATAGAAGCTGTTTTTCAGCCTATTTGTCCTTGTTTTTATTATTCTGTACTATCTGCCAGATGGTAATAGTGTTTTTTTTTAAAAAAGGGGGTTCCCAGGATGAGATGGATCTTTAAGGATGTTATGAACTTTCTTAAGGCAGCAGGAGCCATAAAGCTCTTCCAAAGAGGGGAGAGGGCAACCCATGATCTTCTGGGCAATGACATTAACCGTTTGGAGTGCTTTCCTATCTGCCTCTGCAACTGGCTAAACCATACAGTAAGTTAAGATACACTTAAGATACCGTAATGACAGATTAGTTTACTTTATTGTCAATGCCCCTCATACAATGAAATTAAATTAGTTCAGTGCTGTCAGAAAAACAACATAGATGTGACGCCAGGGTGAATAATTTGAGGGTGTATGGCAGACGTGGTATTCAACAGGTTCTGACCGGTTCTGGAGAATCAATAGGGGAAATTTTGAGTGGTTGGGAGAACCAGCAAATCCCACCTCTGACTGGCCCCGCCCCCATCTCTTTTCCGCCTCCCATTGAGTCCCAGCTGATTGGCTGGATCTCCTTTGGTTGCCCTGTACAGGAGAACGGAGCTGGAAAGCAGGTTAGTGGGGTGGGGAGGGAATGGGGCTTTTGTAGTATATCTTTCCCCTGCTATGCCCACCAAGCCACGCCCACAGAACCGGTAGTAAAATTTCTTGAATCCCACCACAGGCATACGGTAACTTTTTGTCCATGTTTAGTACAGGTAGTCCTTAACTTAGAACTGTTCATTTAGTGATCGTACAAAGTTACAACAGCGCTGAAAAAAAGAGACCTGTGACCGTTTTACATACTTATGACTGTTGTAGCATCTCCACGGTCACGTGATCAAAAAAAATCAGATGCTTGGCAGCAACTGACACATCTTGATGATGGTTGCAGTGTCTTGGGGCTCTCATGATCCCCTTTTGCGACCTCCGGACAAACCAAATCGATGGGGAAGCCAGATTGGTTAAAAAAACCGTATGACCAACTTAACTGCAGCGATTCACTTAACAACTGTGACAAGAAAGGTTGCAAAATGGAACACAATTCAACAGCTCTCTTGCTTAGCAATGGAAATTTGGGGTTCGGTTGGGATCGTAAGATGGGGACTATCTAATGGAATAGTTCCTCAGAACAAGAACAGAATAGAATAAAATTCTTTACTGGCCAAGTGTGATTGGACACATAAGGAATTTGTCTTGGTACAAATGCTCTCAGTGTACATAAAAGATATAAGCGATAAACTCTGATTATAATCATAAAATACATTCATCATGAATCATAAGATACCACACTTAGTGATAGTTATAGGATACTAAGTAAGCAATCAAAAACATGCCAGGAAAGTAAATAACACAATATAATTCGTAAAGATCCAAGCAACAAGGTTATAATCAAAAGATGATAAGGAGGCAGAGTAGAATAGAATTCAATTCTTTATTGGCCAAGTGTGATTGGACACACAAGGAATTTGTCTTGGTGCAAATGCTCTCAGTGTATATTAAAGAAAAGATAACCTTTGTCAAGAGTCATAAAGGTACAACATTTAATGGTAGTCATAGGGTACAATAAGCAATCAAATACTAAGAAACAGTTCATAGAAATTGTAAGGGTACAAGCGACAAAGTTACAGTCATACAGTCACAAGTTGGAGGAGATGGGTGAAAGGAAGGATGGGAGGATTAATAGTAATAGTAATGCAGATTTAGTCACTAGTTTGACAGGCTTGAGGGAATTATTTATTTAGCAGAGTGATGGTGTTTGGGAAAAAGCTGTCCTTTCGTCTAGTTCTCGTCCAAGTCTAACTTCCATCTTATTTGAAAAAAACATCAATCGTGGGCAGAGTCCCCTCTTCCTGGCAAAAGGCCTTGACTAATAGAATATTTGGACTTCTGCTAGATGGGGGATTCTGGGAATTGAAGTCCACACATGTTAAAAGTTCCTGAGGCTGAGAAAATACCAGTTTAATGTTTTTAAGGATGCTTCAAGTTGATAGCCTTGAGAGAGTTGCAACCTCTATTATTTTGTGGTGACCTCACCCTTCCTGTGGCACAGCTGCCTGTTGACGGGTAGCTCTGCCACAAAATCTGACGCCATTGTTTTGTTGCATCTTCGAAATATCAGAGGATGCCTCTCGATGTTGTGTCTTTCGGTTTGGACACAGAAACGACGTGAGCAGATTGGAGGGCCCCAAGGACAGGAAAGAAATCTGGGAGTTTCGGTTGGTATATTCCCTGCATGCATGTGCCACATGTAGTGGATCACAAAAGGGAATTCCCCTCCTCCCCCAAACAGGATCCAAGCCAGGAGGAAATTAGGACTGGACGGGGCGGGAGAAAAATTCCTAACCAGTGACGAATTGGGGGAAGGTGGGTGCGACGGGGTTATAGGGAAGAAAGGTTGGGCGACAAAGGGGAAAAGCAAAATATTAATCTAGGCATAAGTTGTAAGATACAGTAAACATTTTTTACAATTTGCCACGTGTTTTTCATCATCATGTTCTGATGAAATGTAAATAAAGAAATGACAAATAAATGATGATGCTCCCCTTAATGTAAATACATTTCCTTGCCCCTACAGCCATTTTCCATTTGCATTTCTTTGTCTTTATAGCTCAGACTTCCATTTAGCTTTGCACCTGTGCTATGCAATCCAATCAGAAAGATTTTAAAATCTGGTTTTTCCAACAAATATTGGACTAGGATGATTCGGGAAACTTTTAAAGAACTTTAGGATATTTGTGTTTTTCAAAAGTGGATACTTTCATTCGGTATAGGGTCTCCTACTTGAGCAGGAGGCTGGACTAGAAGACCTCCTTGGTCCCTTCCAGTTCTATTCTGATTGATGGATTGATTCTTTTCTCTCTGTATCTTTTTCTGGTGGAACTTTTAAATCTTTTCCATATGCTCGCTTGAATCGTTCAGGACGGGGCAATCTCATACACTGGATCAATAATTATAATGTACATGTTTCATTGATTGAAATAGACTCCAGTCCCACCCCACCTCTTTTCTGGCAGTCTTGTCTACTTGCCCTGCTGTGCATTATAGATACTGTAACTCCTAACCAAGAGGCAGATTCATGCTGCAATAAATTGGCAAGCATTAAAGATGCCCCAAGATTGTTGCTACAACCAGGGTTAGGTACTTCTGCATAAATATTGGCAATATTTTGGAGTTAAACTTCAAGTGAGTTGCAAAAATTTACTCTTGAGTAAGTACATATTTTGTAGGAATGCAACATGTTTGCAAGCAAATTGAGTCCACAGATGCTTCTTTATTTTTGGAAAATAAGTTGCATAGGAAATCACCGTCCATTAATTAAATTAATCAAATTATTTTTTTAAGTAAGCCTATCCCATAGCCATGGAACAAATAAATAAATAAATAAATACATAAAGTTAGGGCCTTGCAACGGATAGGGCTTTAATTTTGGCTGGACAAACTGCCTTGCTGCCTTTTGCAGCAAGCGAACTGAAAATCGCCAGTCTGCTTTTCGAAATAACGCGCAAAATTGTTGCAAGGGACGGAAGGGAAACCTAAAATGCAGCCTGTCCCTTTAAATTCATCTCTATTTTGTGTGTGTGAGTGTGTGTGTGAAGCCCTTGTCTCGGCTTCGGTTTTTTTTTGGAGGGGGGGGTTACATCTCGCGAGACTTCCCTTTTCCAATCCTCGCGGCCGGGCGGTTTTTTTTCAATTTGTGGCGCGCGCCTTGAACTCCGCGAGGAAGGAACAGGCAAGTCGTAGGATTAGGGAGGGGGGGGGTTGAGGTGCGCAGCCGAACTTGCTGGCGGGGGGGGGGGGGGAGGGCGGGGGCTGGAGGCGTTCCGTGAAGCAAAAACGGCTTATGGGCGTCCTGCCTTTGCGAGCGCGCGGCCAATCGGAGGGCGGGGAGCGGGGAAAGGGGCGGCGCCATGGGGGGAGGAGCGCAAGCAAAAGACAAGGCGGGGCAGAAGAAAAAAAAAAAAACCCAGCCAGGTGGGTTCGGTTGAGCGGTCGCGCTGAGGGGTCGTCGAGCGGCTCCGAGGGGGCAACGGCCGGCGAGGTGCGGAAGGGGAGTCCCTCAAACGGGCCGCTTTGGGAGCGAGGAATGGGAGAGCCGAGCCGGAGGAGGGTTGGAAGCGCCGGGGCAGACTGGGTTTCATTTGGGGGGGGACCTCTTTGTGTGGGTTCATGAAGTGGGACGAGCTGGAATTGGGGGGGGAGTCCCAGCCTATAGATATTGGAAGGAAGCTGGTCAGTTTAGAGGCTTCTAAGAATGGGGGAAACTTGGGGGCGCTCGCGGGGGGGGGAAAACTTGGAGGGGATCCTCAAGGGGTAAAGAAAGCGCTTGGGGGGCTTTGGCAGGGAAAATGGGGTGGTGGTTGCCATGGGAACCTTGTTTTTAATTTGGGAGGGTGTTACGAAACTGGGGAAAGACGGTTGTGTAACCTTTATATTCGTCATCTGGATAACAGTTTTCTAAAAAACGGGCTATTTGGAAATAACAGGACAGCAGCAATGCCAGTGCTAGTCATAATTCCTATTTTGGGGGGGAAGGGAATGATTGCAATTTGCTTTTTATTTTTTTATTTAATCAAAATTTAGGTTCAGAGCAAGCCCATCCACCTTCAAGGGGTATATCTGTTTCCTTGAGTTGGTTCAAGTTGGCTGGAATGAATTATTTCCAAAACCCCCCCCCCTCCAATTTTTTTTAACCACCAAACAAAAAGTATTGGCAATAAATGCATGATAGAGATTTTATTTCTGCCAGATGAAACAAGTTGCATCCATGAAATGAATGGCATCCTTTTAATGGGGGGGGGGAGGCACTGGGTGGGGGTGGGGTGGGGGTCTTGTATGGAGAGTGATACTGGATTTGCACAGTGGGTGCAAAATGGGACCGATCGGTGTGCAAACATGCAGGCGCTTCTTGGTTGAACAAGGGGAGACTGGCGAGGGGCGGGTATGTATCTGGGGGCGCAATCGGGATTGATGTGCAGGCACGTTCTCCCTCTCCCCCCTCCCCCCGTCCTTCACATGCTTGTGATTCTTCCACAGAGACAACTGCCACAATGTGGATCCAAGTGCGCACCATGGACGGGAAAGAAACACATCGGGTGGACTCCCTTTCCAAGCTAACAAAAGTGGAAGAGCTCCGGCAGAGGATCCATGAAGTTTTCAGGGTGGTACCTGACAGACAAAGGCTTTTCTATCGAGGCAAACAGGTACGTTCGTCGCTTTCATTCTTCTCTCCACTGAGCATTCGAATTGTGTTGGGATGGTGAGCGTTTGTGGAAATTGGCGCGGTTGGCACTTCAGTCCTTACCACGTGTGGTAGATTCCTTTGCATAGCTGTGTAGGAGGCCTTCAACTCCCCCTTCTGGATTTCTGTGGTGGAGGAGCTCCAGAGCACCTCTTGAGAAATGGAGAAATGGGATGGAAATTAGTCAAGGGAAGAACTCACCTAAAATTAGGGAGAAATTTCCTGACAGAACGATTTAACCAGTGGAACAACTTGCCTCCAGACGTTGTATGTGCTACAACACTGGAAATTTTTAAGAAGAGATTGGGCAACCATGGTGTAGGGTTTCCTGCCTGAGCAGGGGGTTGGACTAGAAGACCTCCAAGGTCCCTTCCAACTCTAGGGAGATTCACAGTCATCCAGGTCTTGGTTGACCCAAAGTTGCTTATTTTCATGAGGTCACTGGACTTTCTAGTTTTTCTTTGACACTGTTTTGCTTCTCATCTAAGAAGCTTCTTCAGCTCTGACTGGAATGGAAGGATTGATACTCCTTGCAGGCAGCTGGTCATTTACATCCTTTTAGAGGGTGATTGAAGCACTTGAGGTTTATCTGTGTCCTCAGGGTCATCTGAGTAGTGCAAAAATGGATGTGAAGCCTTTGTTGAAAGGACCGTGTTGTAGACTGGAGATGTTGTATTTCTCCCCGTTCTCCCCCCCCCCCCCCCCCCCGGTTTTTTTTTCCCCCCCCCCCCCCCCCCCCCCCCCACCTCCAGCCATTGTAGCCCCCCTGCCATCAGGTCGTCATGCTTTGCAAGGCACTTGCATTTAGGATAGTTGTAGCCTCCCGTGATCAATGTTGGCAGCCTTCCCTGCTGACTTCCCACAAGCAAAGTTTATAGAGAAGCTGGCAGGGAAGTTTGCAAGTTGCTCTAATGAGTTTTCCCCTTCCCCTCTTGAGCTCACGCCCGCTATACCATCTGCTGCCCTGCTTTCCCACCCCCTCTAACCTTTCTGCACCAGGCCTCCCAAGCCCTCCCACTATTCCTTGGCATGGCCTCCCCCACCATCCTGGGATTCTGCCACTTCCCCCTTAAAATCTGCAAGGATTGGGATTGTGATAGCATCCAGGATTGTAAGCTTGTCAACATTAAACAATACGGATTTGTAATGTGCTTTACGACTGCATGTCGGTTTAGCAATTACAATCCTGGTTCTGCCATCCCAACTCCTAGATTATGAAGGTACCAATGGATTGAGACTGCTACTTCTTACACAGTGGTAAGATGGCTTTTCTCAAGTAATGGCTCAGTTAATGAATATTAACCGGGGATGGAGAAATCTAGCTCTTTGGCTGATTTTTTTTTTTGAATGAGTTTGGTGTGAGTCTCTTAGGTAAATGGCTTTTTTGAACGAATTGAAAACTTCCTAATGAGGCTTGTTATTAATTTGGTTTTTTTAAAAAAGAAAATACTTGCACTGCCCTCTAGTGATAATGTTCCCACAGTGTTTTGATGGTAAACAAAAAAAATAGCCATGTCCTCATAGCCATTCAGTTTCCTTAAGATGATAGGGTGTTCTTTTTTTTTTTTTTTTTTTTGCCATTTGCCATTCCTTTTTTTGGGGAATGTTTTTTCCAGCTTACCACTTTAGTGATCGATCTTGGAATTCTTTGGTAGTCTCCTTGGCTTTTCTTAGCTTCTGAACCCAGGACAAGATATGCCTCCCTGATGACGAGCTTGGCATTAAAAAGTTTTGTGTTCCTGCTCCTATTCTATTATCAATAAACCAAAGTCCAAAGAGTTAGTCTACTTAATTACTTGAAATGAAGAGTATTTTCCTCAATTGAACTGTACAATAGCAGGATCATTTTGCATTAACTGTAAATCTAATAAGAAAGGTAGTCTGTTTCAGTCTGTTTGTGTGTGTGCATGTGTGAATGAGTCTGTTACATTATATTCTCTTTTGGGAAAATATGAAATTAGAGCTAGTCTGTTTTAGTGGTAAAACATCAGGGCAGTTGTGAGATCTCCTGCCTTGGCTCAGATGCTTTCTCTCAGCCCCAAAAAGGAGACAATGGCAAACCCCTTCTGAAAAACCATGCCAAGAAAACTACAGGGTCTTGTTCAGGCAGTGAATCGGACACGGAAGAAAAAAACAAAACAGTTTCAGTGTGAATGCAAAAATACCAATGATATATAGAAAACAAAAATGCAAACTAACCCTGGTGTTTTGGTAGAACTTTGTTCTTTTAGACATTAACAAAGTGCAGAGAAGAATGTTCTTATGAAACGGTTTACACTTTATGTTGAGCCATGTTGCTTTTGATTCTACACAACCTCTCAGCTCTGTTGGTGGCTGCTGGCTTCAAACGATTGTTCTAAGCCAGAACTCCTAGGGCAGGTTTTGATGCAGCTTAGCGGCTCTTGTTTACTTAATGATTATTGCTTCTTATTAGCAGGATAAAGATACCAGCTTTCATCTATGTGCCATTAACATACAGGTAGTCCTCGACTTACAACAGTTCACTTAATGTTCAAAGTACAATGGCACTGAAAAAAGTGAATTATGACAATTTTTCAGTTATGATATTTCCAGCATCCCCATGATTGCATGATTAAAATTCAGATGCTTGGAAACTGACTCACATTTATGCCTGTAGCTGTGTCCCAGGATCATGTGAGCCCCTTCTGCAACTTTCTGACAAGCAGATTCACTTAGCAACCAGGATACTGACGTCAACTGCAGTGATTCACTTCACAACTGAGGCAAGAAATGTCATAAAATGGGGCCAAACTCACTTCACAAATGTCTCACTTAACAACAGAGGTTTTGGGCTTAGTTGTGATTGTAAGTCGAGGACTACCTATAGGCAGTCTGTGATCTGTTGGGTCATTGTTTCAGAGATATTTCCTTGCTAGTTTGTTTCATTCTTCTACTGTACTTCACTGGAAAAGTTATTTTTAAAAAATCAACAAGATATTCCGGGATGGCTCTGCCTTGAAAATAGCCCCTGATGAACCATTTAATAAAGATGAGCATCAGGACCACAGGAGATGTTTTGTTACATTTGGTATAAAGTCAAAAAATGTTTTACGATGGGTCTATATGATTAAATAGTTTATATCACGTTTCACAAATTTCAATCCCATGGGGATTATGGGTCTCAGATTTTGGATTCATTCTGTAAGTTAGCCCGTTTGAGAAATCTTGGTCCGGAAGCTGTTGCCCTATAATGCATTGTTTTGCCCAATTAAATGTAAGCCCATGTCACACTGCACCAACGGATGAAAAAAGAGGATGTAAAACAGAGAAAAACGCTTGCCATTTGTTGGAAAACGCGATGCATCCGTTGTGTACTTACTGCGTACATGATTCATACGTTCTATCCATCAAACATTTGTCTACTGCTATTTCATCAGCTCAAAAAGTTTTGAGCTGCACAAAACCTTTTGAGCGGATGAACTTTCTGCCGCGTACAATCTACATCTGCGACACATACGGGCAACAAACGTTCTACGTCCGTTGTCATCCGTTACATGTCCAATGTATCCTCTCAGCATCCTCTGGCCATCCCCTCAACTCACATCCACTGCAGCTGAAAGCGGAAAGAGGGAGGAAGCGAAAGGTACGCGGAACGTCCACACAGCGTTAGTAGCACAGACATAGAAAGGATGAAAGCGGATGCAGCTCGGATATAAAGCATTAAAACGGACAAAACGTTTGTATATGGGATGTATCTCGGATATTTAGGATGTCTGGAGGATGTCGAGTATGTGGAAGGACACCTAGCGGAAAACCAACATTTCCTATCAAAAGGGGGAGGAAATCACCTGGATCTCACTATCAGTCCAGCAGCCGTGGTGTGCAGACCTCTTCAGCCTTGCTCTTGCTCTTCCACATCATGCATTGATCTTCACCATGGATCATCGCACACTCCTTTTGGTAGCCACCATCATTCAACACCAGAATCAAGCCCTCTTCAGACTGTTTCACCTTTTCTACACAAGGAGAAGAAAGAGACGTCCAAGAGCTATCTGGGTCCGAAGATGGATCGGGAGAAGAGTGGAGTTTGGGCTCTATGACAAGCTGATGGTGGAGCTGAGGAATGAAGACCCTCGTGCATTCCAGCACTTCATGAGGATGCCACCAGCCATGTTTGACGAAGTTGTGGAGCGTCTGAGACCCAGGTTGACCAAGGCAAACGCCAATCTCTGGCCCAGCCTGGACCCTGGACTGAAGGTGGCACTGACTCTGCGCCACCTGGCCTCTGGGACCACATAAAGAAACATGTAGTATGCCTGGAGGGTGCCACACAACACCATCAGCATTGCGGTCAGAGAAGTGGTGCAGGCCATCATCGAAGAATACCTGGAGGAGCTCCTCCATTGTCCCACCACTGAACAAGGCTGGAGGAAAGTTGCAGAGCAATGGTATCAGAGGTGGAACTTTCCCCACACCATTGGAGCCATAGATGGGAAGCACATGGCCTGCAAAACTCCAGCCAACTCAGGGTCTCTTGTCACAACTACAAGGGCTTCTTCAGCATCATCCTCTTTGTCATGGTTGATGCTAACTACAAGTTCATGTACATCGATGCTTCAGGCAACGGGTCAGCTTCAGATGCCCAGGTATACAACGCCAGTGACCTCAAGGATGGGCTGGAACGCAACCTCATCATGGGTTTTCCAGATCCAAACCCCCTACCCAACGACACACAAGATGTGCCCTACTTCATCATGGGTGATGACGCCTTCTCCCTCAGAACCTACCTCATGAAGCCCTACACTTCAAGATACCTCACCCGTGAAAAGAGGATCTTCAACTACAGGCTGTCCAGGGCAAGACGGGTGGTGGAGAACGCCTTTGGCATCCTGGCCAACAGGTTCCAGGTACTTTTCACCACCATGCAGCATCACCCAGGGACTGTGAGGAGCATCGTGGAAGCTTGCCGCATCCTGCACAATCTCATGCGCACCCGCTACCCAGTGTTGCAGAACAGGCTCGTGGACCGTCAACAAGGGAATGGGGACATGGAGCCTGGGTAATGGAGGCAAGGACAAAACCTGATAAGACACTGTGGATGTACAAGGCCCCAACAGAGCTTCACGTGAAGGGAAGAAGCAGCGCAACCTCCTGAAACACTGGTGCAACTCCCCAGCTGGAGCAGTGGAGTGGCAAGACAGGGTGGTAGATGCTTAATGGATGTTTCCTTCAGCCTGTCTCATCACACTGATGAGATTGGGCCATGTATGTTGAGTGGCCCAACAATGAATAGGGCATTAATAAAGAGTTTTGTTTATTTTGAAATGTGTTGATCAATGAATAAATTGTTTTTGATAATAAAGGGCCTTAGGTGTGCCAGCTGGGAGGGTGGACCATATAGTCCCACTATGCTTGCACTGGAGGCTTATCTATCCCACAAGTATCCTTACCCATCCCACAAGCATGCAAAGGCTTAACCTTTTTTTCAAAGTTTTCCCCAACACTTTATTAAGGAAAAAAATGAACCAAGTGTGTGAAGCAAAGATAACCTTTATTAATAACAAACTATATGACTTTATTAAAAAGGAAAATGACCCAAGTAAAGTGTCTTAAGCAAAGATAAAGTGAGCAGGTAACAACTCAAGTCTCTGGCACTCTTCTCAGTCACTCTGAGGCGTGCCCATGGTCTCAGATGTAAAGGGGCCAGGGACTGTGGAGTTGGCTGTGGCTGGAGTGCTGCTCTGAGGCGCCATTGGGGTGCCTGGCCCCGAGAGGACAAGAGGAGATGGTGTGTGCAGGAAGCTCTCAGAGAGCTGACTCAGTCCCGTGAGGTTGAGAGGCCCTTCCTCAAGTACCTGGGATGTGAGGCCCAAGACTGATGACAGATGTTCTGAGGAAGGGCTTGGCTGTGGGGTGGAGGAAGGAGGAGTGTAGTGGGGCTGTCTGGTCTGCAGCTGGGTCAGCTGAGGCATCTGTGGCGTCCGAGTAACCTGGGTGTGGACTGGGAAGGGCTGCCTTTGCTGTGGGAAGTCCTGATAGTGGTAGGCTTGGCAGGCGAGGGGCTGCTGAAATCCATGGAAGGGCTGTGACATTGCCTGGGGTGGAGGAGCAGACCTGGAGTGGGTAGGAGCAGGTTCAGCTGGACCTGGAGGGTGGTGCAAAAGAGCTGTGATCCTCTCCTTCATCACCTGGTACTGGGCCTCAGGCATGTCCATGAGGGTCTGGCTCATGCACATGATGAAAGGCTTGCGGTTTGAGGATGATATGTCGAAGTGGACCAGCTGGGAGAGATCTGTGCTGGCTTTGATTGTGTCCCTGATCTCCAAGAGGACAGTGTGGCTCTGTCCCTCCGGTCTGCCTCTCTGCCTGCTTTCTGTGGAGGTGGAGCTGGGGGTGGGTGTGGCTTGGTCTCTGGTGGCTGCTTCTTCTTGCTCCATCTGAGACGGGATCCTCCACATCCTCTGGCAGGGGAAGTGCAGCTGTCGGGGGGGGGTCTCTGTCGTGGGGCCCTCCAAAGACACCTGCCTGGACACGGTAGCTCTCTCCTGGCTGGAAGAGGAGTGGCTGTCTGAGGGAGAGGGTTGACAGAGTGGCTGCTCCTTGGTGGCGGATCTCATCCTCCAGGAAGCTGCACCTGGCCATGACATAGGTCTCCCGGTCAGTGAGCTTCACAGCGGCCTGCCCGGATCTCTTCAGGTGCAGCTTGCCATACCAGGTGTGCATGTGCTTCCACCATCCCAGGAGGACATCTGAAGTGTATCCCAGGCTCTCCGCCTTCTTTCTCCACTCTGCCTGCTTTCTCTTGGTATTGCGATACAGCCTGTGGCCCTTCCTCCACAGGTACTTGTTCTCCCTCAGCCATTCCAGCACCACCTCCTCATGGTCTTCAGAAATGGAGTCCTGTTTCCTCTCTCCCTTCTCCTTGCCTTGCCTCTTCCCCCCTCTGGCAGGGCCTTCAGCTGCAGGGCTTTGACGGCCTTGGGCTGGTCCATCACAGCAGCAGCACCAGCAGGAGGAGAAGCACCACCAGCAGAAGCACCAGCAGCTTCAGAGTCAGCGCCAGGGGGTGGGATGGTGGTTCTGTCCTTCTTGCCAGGGCTGGCACGGATAGGCACAGGCTTCCTCTTCTTCCCCATGGTGTTCTCTCAAGATGTTTCTGGCAGCAGGTCTTTCCTCTGAATGCTGACTGCTTGCGAGTTGCCTCCTTTTATATCCACGGAGCTGACGCAATTCATCCTCCCCGCATGTGCAGAACGCTTTGCATCCGCTATGCATCCTATAGGTGTCCGTGATGCATCCGTGTCATCCGTTACTCATCTGCTCCTTCCGCTTCGCTATTCTCTCCCGGAAGCCCTGCGGATCTGTCATCCGCTTCCATCTGCTTCCATCCGCTAGCCTTCCTACGAACATCCGCTTTACATCCCCGCTACATCCTCCCCACGTCCGTTCCTTTCCGTTGTTGTCCGTTCTGTTTATGCAAATTTGGGGCACATTTGAGAGCGGACGACAACGGATGGAGCCACCCCTGAAATTTTTCTTGTCCGCTGTGTCCTTTTTGCATACGTTTTGCATCCGGCGGCCAGTGTTGACCTAGCCTGTACACATAGAATTTTAGTAATATATAGACAACAGGCTTTGCAAACAATCGGGTTTGTCTTGCTGCACCAATTTTGAGAAACACTTTAGCCCACAAACTATGCAGCCATTCCTTCAGCATTGTTCGCTCTGAAGATATTTTCATAATGCCATCATTATGAAAGGTGCCACTCTTACCACAAATATGACTTCACTGCTTCGAATTCACAACTAATAATGCTATGTAAGAGATTATTAGATTGGATTGGGAAATCAGGAAGTGCTGTCATTAGAGGCAGATATCATCTATGCAAATAGTAGAAATAGGCATATATATTTTTAATTAAATTTATTGTCTGCCCTTGACTCAAAGGGCTCCATGCACGGAACAGCCTATTTCTGAGTGGTTGGGTCCGTAATCTAATCAAAGATGAATAAGAGTTCTTTTGATCTGGGCCAAAGAAGTTTAAGAGGGAGAACTGGGTTGGGGGGGGGGGGACACTCCAAATATTTTCAGCTATGAGGAGGCAGGGGAGGTAAGAGGATGGGAAGAGTTCAGGAACTGGAACGGAAAGAATGAATACAAAAAAATAGAAACATAGATCTGGAAGGGACTGTAGAGGTCTTAGTCCAACTCCCTGCTGAAGGCAGGAGACCTTATCCTGGTCAAATGTTTATCCAAATTATTCTTGAAAACCTTCAGTAATGGAGCACCTACGTCTCCTGGAAGTAAGCTGTTTCATTGATTAATATTGGTGTTATTCCTCTTTTGGAAATTTAAGTCACTATTTTGCAATATTTAATGGTTCTCTAAGGTTTTCAGTGGGTATTTCCGATGGGGAGAACTTGGTCCTTCAGTTTGAAGCTTTCTGCCTGCAAAGGGCATGTGAACTCCTTATTTTAACATTTCTGTTAACTGCTGCTTTGCCTTTTGTGACTGTGATCTTCTCTCATCCTACAGATGGAAGATGGCCACTCCCTCTTTGATTACAGCGTGAATTTGAACGACATTGTCCAGCTGTTAGTGAGACAAAGCCCCACTCTCCTTCCCCTGGTGAACAAGGAGAAAGACTCTGAACTTTCGGACACGGACTCTGGCTGCTGTTCAGGCCAAAGCGAATCGGACAAAAGCTCTAATAATGGGGAAGGGGCTGTGGAGATGGAGGCACAGTGCAGTAGTGCCGTTGGGACTGACTTGATGGACCCCGGCTTTGGATTCTATAAGGTGCGACTGTTTAGATGGAATGTTGAAATGCAAAGACCTTTTGAAGCAGAAGAGCCTGTATTAAGTTCTGGGGAAACTCCACAGAGAACTATAGCATGTCTGTATAATACATTAAGCCAGGATTAATCTTAGTCATCGTAGGGATTCCGACAATGAATGCCTCCCTGGTGGTAGAGCAAGCCATGGCCAGCCATGCTTTGGCAATTTCTCTTTCTTTTGTCTGAAATCCTGGCAAATTGATCACTACCAAAACACCTAATTAATACAGGTTGTCCTTGAGTTCACGCTGACCTTTTGAACTTACAGTGGCCCTGAAAGTTGTGACTTAATGTTTTTCACACAAATGATCCTTGCAGCAAACCCACAGCCACATGTTCAAAATTTGCAGTTGGTTCATATTTATGACAGTTACAATGTCCCAAGATCATATGATCACCTTGTATGACCTAAGCTGGCTTCTGACAAACAAAGTCAGTGGGGAAAGCTGGATTCGCTTAACAACTGCATGACTCACTTAACTTCTGTGGTTTGTTTAACAACTCTGGCAAGAAAGGTTGTAAAACGGGACAAAATGCACTTCATTGCTGTCTTGCTTAGCGGTGGAAATTTTTGGCTCAATTGTGGTCGCAAGTCAAGGACCTTCTGTACAACCTGGTTATCCACTGTGAGGGGTGCTGAGGGGTAAAGCGGCCTGCTCTCCTTTGTTCATGTAATTTCTGAAATGGAGAGTCAGCCATTGTACTTCCTGGCCTGCCTGTAGGTCAGAAGGCTCTGTCCTAGAAGCGGGTGCCATCTTGGGAGCAGTTGCAATTGATTGTAGCCTCTCCAATATTGGTGCCTGCTTCCTGCAACCACATGGCCTCCACTGTGTAGCAAGGTTGCATAATGCAATTGCTATTTTCAGAAGGTGATGTATAATACCCAAAAGGTAAGGGGCCAGTTGGTGATGGGGAGGAGAGGGTGGGACTCTGGGGTGGGAAGCGGGCTCGAGTTCTGAGGATACCCAATGGGGTGGGAAAGGCATACCTCGATCCATTTCAGATGGGATCTGAAATGATAAATAAGGTCTCCTGCTTGAGCAGGGGATTGGACTAGAAGACCTCTAAGGTCCCTTCCAATTCTGTTATTCTGTTAAATAACTCAAGATGCCCTCAGGTGGAGGAAGCCTGCAACAGGCCACAAGTGATCTGTAGAGTTGCTGCCGTGCCCCTTCCCCCTCACCCCAAGCTCTCCATGGCTACATCAGGGAGAGCAGAGATGAGCATCTTTAACCAAGGTGATCGATCACTGTGCTCCTTAATGACCGTCATAACATGGGACTTAAATGGGTAGGCTCCATTATGGTCATGGGTACAGCATAAATAAAGCAATCAGCATCTTGATCAAAGAGATATTACGTTCTTATCCCAATTTTTTTTTCAAAAGCACTCCCTTTTGTGCACTAGTTGGGATGGGGAATTGGGTGGGAGGCTATGTGTAAAATTTACATTTTAACTGTAAACGATCTGTCTGAACAAACCCACTTTGTCCAATAAAATAGTAATTTTAAGGCTGGATAGTTAAAATGGATTCAAATGCAGAGCATAGATTTTTGGGTAAAATTTCCAAAACCTAGCACTTTAGGTTTTTTCATCAAATATTTAGCAGCCAACCCTGTGCAGCAATAAGAAAATGTTTTCATGATTACTGGTACCTAAAAAATAAATGAGATGCTAAATTTTGGTTTTATTCAGATCCTGAAAACTGACTATATACAGATAGTCCTCGACTTGCAGCAGTGCATTTAGTGACTTCAAAGTTACAACATGACTGAAAAAACTGATTTATGACCGTTTTAAACTGTTCTAGCCATCCCCATGGTCGCATGATCAAAATTCAGATGCTTGGCAACTGGTTCGTGCTTATGACAGTTGAAGGGTAATCTGGAGGTCAGGTGGGGACTTTTTGCAATCTTCTGACAAGCAAAGTGAATGGGGAAGCCAGATTCACTGAACAAATGTGGTAAGAAAAGTTGTAAAATGGGGCAAAACTCAACAGCATAAAATTGGGGCTCAATTGTGGTTGTAAGTTGAGGACTACCTGTATATAAAAGCTGTATTCACAAGAAAGGGGGATTTTTTGAAGACTTTGGCTAATTAAAAATAAGTATTTTCCTTTGATGCTTCTGGTTTAGATTAATGAGTTGGTAGATGCTCGTGACACGAGCATGGGAGCCTGGTTCGAAGCGCAAGTTGTGAAGGTGACTCGGAAAGGGAACTCGGCAAGCAAGGCGAGCGAAAGTGATGAAGAGTCCAATTTGGAAGAAGCCATTCCCGATGAGGACATTACGTATCACGTTAAATATGAAGAGTAAGTATTTGGGGTTGATTTATTTTTTCCCTTGCATCTCTGGAGTGGTAGCATTTATTCAGAAATCAGGTTTACTTTTGAAAATGGTGTGGATGTTGCAGAAATTATTTGGATCTGGATTCATCCAGGCTCCCACAGTCCTATCTACTCACCATTGGCATTAAAAAAATCTCCATTAGTCAATTTCAAAAGGTGGCTTAACTTGGTATAGCTTACATCCTGCGACAATATCTTCAACAAATCTCCACATCTGCCTATCCTAGGAAGGTGGATAAAAATGCCAAATCCAATCTCAACATCCAATTGATTGCGAACCATAACACAGATAGTCTTTGACTTACAACAGTTCATTTAGTGACTTCAAAGTTACAACAGCACAGAAAAAAATGACTTTATGACCATTGCAGCATCCCCATTGTCACGTGATCAAAATTCAGATACTTGGCAATTGATTCATATTTGTGACGATTGCAGCATCCTGGTGTCAAGTGATCCCTTTTGTGATCTTTTGACGAGCAAAATTCATCAAACCAGATTCACTTAACCATCTTACTAACAACAGCTGAAGTGATTCACTTCTCAATGGTGGCAAGAAAAGTCCTAAACCGAGGCAAAATTCACTTAATGATCGAAAGTTTGGGCTCAATTGTGTTTGTAACTCTAGGACTACCTGTAATTGTTTGGGAAAGATGGAATGGCTTATTGTACTTCCTTCTCCCCAATAAAGCTATCCGGAGAATGGTGTCATCCAGTTGAGTTCCAGAAATGTCCGTGCTCGCGCCAGGACGGTTTTAAAATGGGAAGAGATAGAAATCGGAGATGTTGTCATGCTGAATTACAATCCCGATGATCCAAAAGAGAGGGGCTTCTGGTACGACGCGGAAATCCTCCAGAAGCGGGAAACGAGGACTTACAAAGAATTATACGCCAAGATTGTTCTTGGGTAAGTGAGCTTGCTTGGAAGCTGTCTTCCAAACTAACTTATTCTGTGGTTCATCCAACTTTTGTAGTCCAGGAGAATGTAACCCTGACACGTTTCCTTTCCTTTTATTCATTTTTGTTGCTTTTAAAATAATGAGAAAAGGAAAAAAAAACACCACATAGATAATTTTGATAGAAATACATCCATTACGCTCTCTCTGTCTAGGTTATTGTACTCCTCGGCATAAAATCTACTCCTTCCTACCCACTTGGCCTTCCAACCCTGAAACCCTGGCTCTGCCAATTGGCTTGGGGTCCCAATGGGGACATGTCATTCTCAAGGTGGTTTAATATAGTGGTCCCCAACCTCTGCGGCTTGGCAGCTGGACGAGAGGAAGAGAGGAACTGGCCCATTGCTCAAAAGTCAAGTTGCACTCACGCATGCGCTGGCCAGCTGCTTGCATAACTCTGTTCTGAACAGGCCATGGCCCAGTAGTGGGCCTTGGCCTGGGGGTTGGGGATCCCTGGTTTAATAGACTGAGAAGATCCCACATCTACCTTGTTCATATATTTTATCCAGTTTTTTTTTAATCCTCTTTCAATGTTTTGATTTTTTATCAAATTATTTGTGATATATTGTAAGCTGCTCAGATACATAAATGCATGCATGTATGCATGCATACATTCACACACATATGCATACATACATATATTATCAAAGAGGAAACAAGAAATCCAGAAATGTTCTCATTTAGAAGTTGAAAGGGAATGTGATGACCCTGGGCATGGCATGAAAGCAACACTGCTAGAGAAGAGGTCTAGCTCCCCATTGCTCCAACTTTGCCCCCAAACGTCCTGACGTCTACTACAGGTCCTGGAGCAAAGCTGTCACACACACCTTCAGCAGCCTTTGGCTGCGGGGAGTCCAGTAAGCAAGGTTAGTCAAATAGTAACCATGGCCAGCAGTCCAATAGTGAGGTTAGCCAAACAGTAACCAGGGCAAGAATTTAAGCAAAGCAGGCAAGCCCCACAAGACAGAGCACAGCAATCTCCAGGCTTCGGCAAGTGCACATGAGGCTCCACAGATTCCACACTTGTTCCCGACAAATGCCCCTCCCACCGGCACTTCCTTACATCTCAGTTCCAGGTGTGCCTTGACTCTCCTTGCAGTAGGCTCAGTCTGCATTGGTCTCTCCTCTCTTTCCTCCTTGCTTTCGGATCAGGAGGGAGTGGTCCTTGCTCTTCTCCTGAGCTCTCCCTGCCTGCAGGCCTTACTAAGTCAGAAGAGCCTCGCCTGGAGGGACCACATACCCTTGCCCAGTTTCCTCCAAGGCCAACGGAGCCACCCTCTCGATCTCTGTCGGCTCTTGCTCCAGCTCATCTTCCTCCGCAGACTCCGACAAAGCCATGTATATCCAAAGTACCAGCATTATTATGGCGTTAATATTTGCGGGATTGGTAGGAAGGAATTTCTGCTGGAAGAAGCCACATTGTTGCTGCCTCTCTTGCTCATTTTGTTCTGATCCCTATTTTTTACAGTGATGGTGGAGATATCTTGAGCGATTGCCGAATTGCTTTGGTGGATGAGATTTATAAGATCGAAGAACCCGGCTGTAGTGTTCCTCTGACTGCAGAAAGTCCCCTAAAAAGTGAGTTGCCTTCCCATTGCCTTGTCCTGCTTTGCAACGAATCATAATTTTTGCTGCAAATATATTCATGGCAGGTTAGGTCAAGACAAAATTATCTTCGGTCCTCAGTGGATGAGATTATTATGAAATATTTGATTTTAATTTAATTTCTAAATTTAGTATTTGTAGCCCACCTTATTGCCTTTTTAAAATAAATAATTTAAGGCAGGGAACAAAGTTAATACTCTGACCTATTATTTCCATAGTAACAATCCTGTGAGGCTGAGAGAAAGGGACTGGCCCAAAGTCACCAAGCCAGCTTTTGTGGTTTAGGCGGGACAAATTCATGTCTCCTGTAAATAATAAATAAAAATAAATACTATTTGTAAGCTTGTAAATACTTGGTTTATGTTGAATGCAAAAAAAAATATCATAGCAACCTCTACATAATTAGAAAATATGTCAATGTGAGCAAACACGGATATTGAAACGCTGTAATGAGTGGGAATGTGTTTTTATGATGATTGGCCCAAAATCACCCAGCCAGCTTTCATGCCAAAGACAGAATTAGAACTCACCAATTCCTGGTGATTGGCCCAAGGTCACCCAGCAGCTTTTCATGGTTAAGGCAGGACTAACACTCATCATCTGAAGGTGATTAACCCAAAGTTATTCAGCTGGCTGTGGTTCCTAAGGCAAGCATAGAACTCCCTGTCTCCTGGTTCGAGCCTGGTGCCTTAATCACTAGACATCACACCTCATAAATGTTAATCATTTTTCTGAAGAAAAAAAATTCCACCCTTTTAAAATACCATCTGAGGTAGTGCCATCACCATAATCAATGCTAGTGAATGTCATAATTTGTGTCTCTTGGATGAGATTCAGAACCCACATCTTTTTTGACCTTCTGTCATTTGGCTGTTCTTTCTGAAGTGCTTTATAGATGTGTGCTTTTCTTAAACTTCAGGACAAAGTGGACCCGTGTGCAAGCATTGTAAAGACAACCCAAGCAAAACCTGCCGGATGTGCGCCTGCCACATATGCGGTGGGAAACAAGACCCCGAAAAACAGCTCATGTGTGATGAGTGTGACATGGCTTTCCACATTTATTGTCTTAATCCCCCTCTTAGTAGGATACCTGACGATGAGGACTGGTAAGTCAACTGTAATCAAGGTCTCTCAACTATAAAGCGTGTGGACTTCAACTCCCAGAATTCCCCAGCTTGTAAATATATGATGGGAGTTGAAGTTCACACATCTTACAAGTTGCTACAGTTGAGAAAAATTACTTTACGATGAATCTTAAGACGTGTGACTGTCCTATAGAACTGTTTATTAATAGTAAATTACCAATGCTAATCTACTAATGTAAAGCTGTGCTGTATCTCACCTTACTTGTGTTAATGTGTTTATAAAAGACATGGGAAATTGGCAAGATTGTGAGCCTCCTAGGCTTTGGTACAGGATGAGAAAGACTACACAGGTTGTTCTTGATTGACAAAGCATAACTGAGCCTGGAATTATGGTCGTAAGTGGGTCATGTTTGCACCAGTGGTGGGATTAATTTTTTTTTTTACTACCGGTTCTGGGGGCATGACATGGCTTGGTGGGTATGGCAGGAGAAGGATACTGTAAAATCCCCATTCCCTCCCCACCCCACCAAACTACTTTCCAGCTCCATTTTAACCAGAGACAGAAGTGAAAGCTTGGGTATTAATTTATTTGTGTTTTTACTTGATACGTGTTCATCTTTTATGATTGTAAACTGCTAGAATTACCCTGAAATAAGAGGGTCTGCCAATAAATTTAATAAAGAAGCAAACAAATGTGACTTTAGGATGCTGCAAATGGCCAAGTGCCATTTGGATGGTTGCCAAGTGCCCAAAATGCAATCACCGGGAAGGATGGCTATCAGAATGTGGGTTGGAAATACCTTTTTTAGGGTCCATTGTAAGTACAAATAGTTGCTAAGCAAGTGGTCATAAGTCAAGGACTTCCTATGTAACCTGTTTTAAATAACAAAGTAAATAAAACAGCAACATTTTTTTTCTGAAAAGAAAGCAGTTGTCTTTATTGTGAATTAAGGTGGATTATCTTCAAGATAAAGTCCTGTCTGGCACAGTTTGGGGAGTCTTGGAAAGCTGTAACTTACTGTACCTGCATCATTTGAAATTGAGAAAGTAGCTTTTAATATCTCACTAGTAACAACAACAAATGCTTCCTCTCTCTCTCTGTCTTTTTTAAATGTTTAGGTATTGTCCCGAATGCCGAAATGATGTGAATGAGGTGGTTTTGGCTGGTGAGAAGCTGAAAGAAAGCAAAAAGAAATCTAAGATGGCATCTGCTAACTCGTCTTCTCAGCGGGATTGGGGCAAGGTAACTGGAACCTGGTTATGCTTGCTTGTTTCAGGCCAAAAAAATGTTCTTTATACGGCTCAGCCAGCACAAAATATACTGCACACTTCTAGTTCATTAAAATACTGGGAAGCTTATGGAGAGGAGGGGGAATTGCTGGGTGCAAATTTAAGGCACCAGACTAAAAAGTGGGAGATTACAAGTTCAAGCCCTACCTTCGCCATGAAAGCCAAGCAAGTGGTGATTTGGGGCCAGTCGCCAGTGAGTTCTAGTCCCACCTTAGGCATGAGAACTGAGTGGGGGATTTGGGCCAATCACTAGAAGATGAGTTCTAATCCCATTTTAGGCATGAAAGCCATTTGGGTGATTTTAGGCCAGTCACCAGGAGACGTTGAGTTCTAGTCTCTCCCGAGGCATGAAAGACAGCTAGGTGATTTTGGGCCAGTGACCAGGAGATTGTGAGGTCTAGTCCCTCCTCAGGCATGAAAGTGGATGGGAGACTTCGGGCCAGTGACCAAGAGACTGAGTTCTAGTCCCCCTTAGCCATGAAAGCTAGTGGTTGACTGAGCAGTTGATCCCTCTTAGGCCAATCCAACTCACAGGGTGGTTGTTATGGAGGGGAAAATAGGAGGAGGAAGATGTATTTGATATGTTCACTACCTTGAGTTAATTGTAAAACTAATTAATGTGGGATATAAATAATGAGAATAGTTAATCATAGTAACCTTATAAACTGCAGTTTTACTGATAGCACATTAACACTGATACAATTTATAGGCTCTCAATCTCATTGATAAGGCAACTCTGAGTAGCTTACAATTACAAGCAAAAAACCTAAACATAAAACAAATTCAAACTAAAAATTATGTTAAAAAACTAAAACCAAGGAGATGGATGGCACAGAGATCAGCCTGTTTGCTGGAACCAATGCCATGCACAGGTGAAGATCCATTTCTCTCACCAAAGACTGCAGCTGAGAGGCCTGATGGGCTAATTCTGGTGATTTTAAGTAGTGGGGGTCTTTATTAGAAGTTTGGAAATGTACAGGTGGACTTTAGCCAATTCTTGATTCAACTGTTTGGAATACACCCGTGGGTTGATTGTGTTGATCATATTTAAACCATTAAACATTTCTTTTTAAGGGCATGGCATGCGTGGGACGCACAAGGGAATGTACTATTGTGCCATCAAACCATTATGGGCCCATCCCTGGTGTTCCAGTGGGAACCATGTGGAAATTCAGAGTCCAGGTGAGATGCTGCTACTAGGAAGCATTGAGAATGTAGAGTAGATCTTACTGGGTATCAGTATGTAAAATGTTTCAGTCTGAAGGAAAAGGGAATACAAGGGAAAAATCTAACCAGGTTGGCCAGCACTATAATTTTTAAAGAGTGCCAGCACTCGTGGGTATGCTAGCACGATTGGGATGTGAGTGCGCGTGTGTACACTGGCCAGCCACTCAAGCAGCCCTCTGGTCAAGAGCTCACAGTCCAGTAGTGGTCAGAGGCCCCCAGGTTGGGGACCCCTGTGCAAGAGCTTTGAACTGTGACCTTTTTATCTCTTCAGGTGAGCGAGTCAGGTGTCCACAGGCCCCACGTTGCAGGGATTCATGGCCGGAGCACCGATGGAGCCTATTCTTTGGTCCTGGCGGGTGGATACGAGGATGATGTAGTAAGTGACATTATTGTATCTCTTAGTGCTGCCCTCCTCTTTACCACAAGTCCCAAGGCCAATAAGGTTATTAAATTAGTTGAATTTAATTACTTGGTTTAAATAATTGTTAATTACAGAACTGAATGGTTTGTCTCCTCGCTGTCTTGAAAGCCCTTACCTTAGGTAACTACTCCAAGACAATCTGGTTTTGTGATTTTTCTGATGACGTTTCTTCCCCTTATCACCTCTTTAACTAGCAACCAATGCCATTTCCTTTCAGCTTCTGCTTAGTGTACATTCAAACTCTGAAACAGATACTTTGGGACAAAACAAGCTGATTTCATAACCAAAAGGCTAGGATGTGCTCCTTTGCATGTTAGGGCTGCTCAGTTGTGCATTAGTTGGAGTTCAATTGTCACGTGTCTGTTCTAGTACGGAGGTGAAGCAGAATTGCCTTCTCATGGACTATTTCCTTTGTTTACTGGGCTGAGATGTCGCCCCAGTCGTAACACACACTGAGCTGTGCACGTATGTGACACTCTATTGGAATTAAAATAAACGTAAGAAATACAGAAGTTAAACAGAATCCCAGGGCTTGGGTTACTTGCTAAGAGCAAGTTTGAAACAACAGTCCCTCATGGTTGCTGTTGTTGCTTGGGAAATTCTGGGTTCTGAAGACCACACATCTTAAAAAATTTGTTGAAGTTGAGAAAGCTTAGTTAGCTCTGATTTGGGGGAATCAGACCAGAGGAACTTGGGAGTCTTCCAGAGTGGGAAGTGACCCTTCTGCTTCTTCATTTATTTTTTTTTTTACAAATGAACAGTTGAAGCATAAAAGTTGCCATAAAGCCATTGCCAGCAAGGAATGTATCCTGTATTGCATCTTTTTAGTTTTATGCGTGTATAATAAAGTTGTTTATGCTGGCTCTAAAATATATAAACTAGTGTTTAGGCCAAAGGCCATTTATTCGTATTGATATGGAAAGAATAAATACTTTTATATACAGGTAGTCCTCGAGTTACAACCATAGTTAAGCCTGGCAATTATACTCATAACTTCTGACAATTGTAAAGCAGACCACCATGGACTCAATTTTATCACCTTTTTTGCAACAATTCTTAAGCGAGCCAGTTGTTTGCTGTTGGCTTGCTTTTTGTCAGAAACCAGAAGTAAAAGCCGGTTTCGGAAAATTCGCCATAAATCTCAGTCATATGACCATGGGGCAGACCAAAGGGGCAGAAATGTCAGTTGCTGACCACCAAAAATGTGGTCATGTGACCTTGGGAAGGAACCAACACCAGAACTTTGAAGCTGGTCCATAAGCAGTTTTGGGAGTGTCTGTTATAACTTGGAATGATTGGTAAGTGATTGGTCACAAGTCAAGGACTATGTGTACTGATGAAGCTGCAGTATGGCAAAGTTAGAACTGTGCTGTCCAGCCAGTGTATGGGAAAAGGATAGAATATAAATAATCTTTTTTACCTACAAGGCAGATATGCAAAGGATTGGTCCTTAAAGAAGAACTTCATCACAAATGTGAGTTATGAGGATACCTAACAAACCAATAAATGTACTTTATTATGGACGTCTTGTTGAGTTATCTATCTGTATCTGCACAGCTTAAAAAACCACTACTGTAGAGAGTACAGAAAAGTAAAAAGATAATTTATCTTCTATCCTTTTCCCCCCATGTTGTAGTGATAGAAATAGAGGAGTTACCACGAGTCCATGAGTTCAGCCAACAGTGAAGAAAACCCCCCAACCCTCGTGTCAATTTGGTGACCAGTCAGGATTACAGATGTCACGTGATATGAACTACATTTCCCAGGATACCTTAACTACATTTACCATGATGCATTCCCTTAAGGGGACAGCTCACAATTGCTACCTAACTGTCTAATCCCCATACACCGGCTAGACAGCACAAGAACCTTTTGCAAATGTTCACATTTGGAGGAACTCAGAGCAGTTGGCCAAGCAGATCACGAATTATGCCAAGTTGAAGAAAGATTTCAGTATCTTTAAGTGCCAAAATCAATTGATTCATGTTCTTGAGTGATCAGCAGAGTGGAATTTTTCCACCCCCAGACTGAACAATCTGAATATATTTCAGGATCATGGAAATTCTTTCACTTACACGGGGAGCGGAGGCCGGGATCTTTCAGGGAATAAGAGGACAGCTGAACAGTCTTGCGATCAAAAACTCACAAAAATGAACAGGTGAGGAGAAACCCCCAGGGAATTATGCAAAAGATGGGGAGCAAATGAAACTAAACTTGTCGGAGATCTCTCAGCAGTTTTTAGAATTGCATTTATAATTCAGTGGATGCTTAGTGGTTTGTCTGCATCAGGGAGGGTTTATTAAATTTTCATGCCTTTTGGACGGTATTTTTGCAGTTCCTGTTCTCATTCAGTTATTCTTATGTGTTCGCATACCTGATGCTGTGCCATTGCACACCTGCTCTGTATGATTGGAATCATCTATTGAAGGGGTCTCCAAGCTTTGCTGGCTGAGGAATTCTGGGAGTTGAAGTCCACAGGTCTTAAAGTTGCTAAAGTTGGAGACTCCTGATCTATGGGCCACAAACACTTCAGAAAGCACATAAATGGGAAAAAAATTGCATGTAGGCAAAACCTCTGCTAAAAAATAATTGTTCTTTGTTCATGAATGTCCACCAGTGTAAGATACAGCTCTCCAAATAAAACTGTGCAGCTGGATGGAGATTAACTCAACCAAATAGCTGATAAATTATGTATCTAATGCTTATAAATGTTTGCCAGAGATTAAATCAGTATTTCTCAATCTTGACAAATTTTAGAACTGGTGGACTTCAATTCCCATAATTCCCCAGCCATCATGGTTCTGGGAGTTGAAGTCCACATGTCTTAAAATTGCTAAGGTTGAGGAACATCAATTTAGGATATATCAATATCCATAAATGCATGCTAGTTGCCAGGCATCCATATTTTCATCATAACAGAATAACAGTTGTAAGGGACCTTGTAGGTCTTCTAGTCTAACCCCCTGCTCAGGCAGGAAACCCTACAAATGGTTGTCCAACATCTTTTTAAAAACTTCCAGTGTTGGAGTATTCACAACTTCTGGAGGCAAGTTGTTCCACTGGTTAATTGTCTTCACTGTCAAGAAATTTCTCCTTAGTTTCAGGTTGCTTCTCTCCTTGGTTAGTTTCCACCTGTTGCTTCTTGCCCTGCCTTCAGGTGCTTTGGAGATTAGCTTGACTCCCTCTTCTTTGGGGCAACCCTTGAGATATCGGAAGATTGCTATCATGTCACCTCTAGGGTTCCAGCAACTGTTCTTCCGATGTTTTGGCCTCCACTCCAATTGTCTTTTTTGTTCTTCTCTACACTCTTCCCAGAGTCTCAACCTCTTTTTATATTGTGGCAACCAAAACCGGATGCAGTGTGTTCCTACCAAGGCATTATAATGTGGTATTTTCAGGGGATAATGCCGCTTTATAAATGTGATTTGGGGATGCTGGAATGATTGGCCGCTGGTGATAAATCACTTTTCTCAGTGTTGTAACTTTGAATGGTTGCTAAATGAGTAACTCTTAAATTGAGGACTACCAGTAGAAGGGAGGATCAGAGTTCCCAGGAAAGACCCTTCAGACCCCTTGTCTTTTCACGGTTGGTAGAGCTCTGGCCCTGAACTGCAGCGCACCGATTAATGACAAAGAGGGTGCAGAAGCCAAGGACTGGCGAGCCGGGAAACCAGTTAGGGTGGTGCGGAATGTGAAGGGAGGCCGATACAGCAAATACGCCCCCACAGATGGAAATCGTTACGATGGGATCTATAAGGTAAGATTGGGTTGGCTTGTAAATGCAGCCCCAAAGCTTGGGGAAAAGAGGGGTTATGTCTGGCCATTGTGTTTTATTATTATTTTTATTCTGTGTTATTCTATTATATTTTATTTTTTAGTGCATTTTGTTACATCCCACCATTATTTTTTATAAATAACTACGGCAGTGCACACGCCTATTGCTCCTTCCTTCTCTTTTCCCCATGACAAGTATTGTGTGAAGTGGGTTGGGCTGAGACAAGGGGACTGGCCCAAAGTCACCTAGCCATTTTTCATGCCTCAGAGGGGATTATAACTCATCATCTCCTGGTAATTGGGCCCAAGTCATTGAGCAGGCTTTCATGCCTAAGGCAGAATTAGAACTCACCGTCTCCTGATTTCTAGCTTGGTACCTTAACCACTACACTAAACTGTCTTTATGGAACGGAAACCTGTTTCTCTGTTCCCTTTTAAAGGTAGTTAAATATTGGCCTGAAACAGGAAAATCTGGCTTCTTGGTTTGGCGTTACATGCTCAGGAGAGACGATGAAGAACCAGCCCCTTGGACCAGAGAAGGCAAAGAGAGGATGAAGAAACTTGGCTTGACCATGCAGGTACACAGGGGGAGCGGCCATGAGCAGCCATCCATTGTTTTGACAGGCAGCAGTTATGTCCCAACTAACTTTTTCATCATCCCTGCTTTTTAGTATCCTGAAGGGTACCTGGAAGCCGTTGCAAACAAAGATAAAGAAAACAGCAAAAAAATAGAAGAAGAAAGCCCAGTTCAAGGGAAGAGGAAAAGGAAATCTGGTAAATGATTATCTTGAGTTGAGTTGCCTACACATCTTTTTGAAGTCTCTCTTTGATGAATGAATGAATGAATGAATGAATGAATGAATGAATGAATGAATGAATGAATGAATAATGAAATAAATCCTGTATGGTTGTGCACTTTTCCAGGAAACGATTTGGACCTTTATGCCTCTCCTACCACTACCCCAAAGAAAACTAAAGTCGAAGTCTACAAACTCACTCCCCAGCAGAAGGCTCTTATCAAAGACGATGAAGCCAACACCAAGTTGTGGAATGAAGCATTAGAAGCCCTTAAGGAAGGACCGGTATGTAGGGAAAGCATAACTCCTGGTTACAGTTTGTCTGTTGTGCTTGGCTTTGGAGATGGCTGGTTTTCAGGGGCTGCGGAATGAAACGACAGGATCGTAGCAGTGAGAGGAAATGATTTTGAAAGGGTCGCTGCATCAGAATCTGAACTGCCTGTAAATGAATTTACCACGCAGGGAGAAAACCAATGGAAGAAAATATTTGTAGCTCAGGGTTGAACTGTGAGTTCCTTGGTGCTCTCTGAGCTTGGTTGTTTTCTTGCAAACATTTCATGACGCAACTAGGTAACATCATCAGTTTTAGAAGGGAATGGGAATTTGTGGAGAGGGGTCCTTGATGCTCTCTGAGCTTGATTGTTTTCTTGCAGACATTTCATGATGCAACTAGGTAACATCATCAGGACTAGAAGGAAGTAGGGCTTGCTCTCTCTGTTTATATACAGTATCTTGCCCTGTCAGGGTTGATGGAGGTGTTCCTGGTGGTTCTTTGAGTAGGCTTTTGTTGAAGGAAACATGATTAGACTCTGAACCAAGAAAGCAACCAAGCTTAGAGCACCAAGGACCCCTTCATCTTTCTCCTCCTGTTCCTCCTCTCCACAAACCCCTCTCCCTTCTAACATTGATGATGCTATCTAGTTGGGTAATGAAACGTCTGCAAGGAAACAAACTTTCAAAGCAATAAGGATTCCCCCAGGGAAAAAGCAGTGCCACATTTTTATTTCTTTTTCCTTTGGTGAGATGGCTCTGCTCATCTGCCGTGGGCATCTTGCTCGCCTTCTCTTGTCATTTTCTCCCATGTTGAAATGGCCTTTTGTGCTCTTTAGTCCCACTCACTCAGATCCTTAAGTGCCAAAGTCTCTGAACAGACGCTCAGCCTGCATCAGTACAGGTAGTCCTTGATTTCCACACTTTGCTTAGTCACTATTCGAAGTTACAACAGCACTGAAAAAAGTGACATGCCTATTTACAAACTTAATGACTTGTAGCATTCCCCCCCCCCCCATGGTTATGTGATGAAAATTCAGACACTTGGCCACTGGCACGTATTTATGACAGTCATGGTATCCCAGGGACACATGATCCCCAATTGTGACCTGATGAGTCAAGCCATTGGGGAAGCCAGATGCTCATCACCCATGTTACTAGCTTCACTGCAGTAATTCACTTATCAAATATGGTAAAAAAAAGTCGTAAAACGTGGAACTAATTTTAAGAAATTCTAACAACAACACAAATTTTGGGCTCAATTGTGGTAGCAAGCCAAGGACTACCTGTAAGTTAATGCTGGTTGCCAAAACCCTAAATTTTGATCATGTGACTGTGGGGATGCCACAACTGTTGTAACTGCGAGGACCGGTTGTAAGTGAATGGTTTTGAGTGCCATTGTAACTTCAAACAGCTACTGAACAAATGGTTGTAAGATGATATTAAACCATGAAAATAATGCAGTTCTTTTTGTATCTATGGACATTCTCCGTCATCCGGGTCATGATTGTCCCAAAGGTGCTTTTTTCAGGAGACAACTGGACTTTCTGTTTTTTCTTTGAAGACTCTTCGCTTCTCATCCCAGAAGCTTCTTCAGTTCTGACTGGATGATGGGGAATGGAAGGATTTATACTCCTTGTGGACAGCTGGTCATTTGCATCCTTTTTAAAGAGTCGTTGTGGCCACTTGGAGGTTTGTCTGTGTTCTCGGGGTCACCTGAGTGGTGCAAACTGGGAAACAAAACAACCACTTCACAAATGCATGGCACAACGCAAGAGAATTTTGGAAAGAGAGGACTGCTGGTTTGAAAGAGGTCAAAGAGGCCACCTAGATTAAAACTGAATGGCCCTTCCTCAACAAGAGGGGTTGAGATACAACATCATCTATCTCTGGTCAACAATACAATCCTTTCAGCAGTTCCAAGAAGGCTGCATACCCACTTGCACCACTCAGGTATCCTTGAGGACACAGATGAACCTCCAGGTGGCCTTGACAACTCAATAAAAGAATGCAAATGACCAGCTTTAACCAGGATAAACAAACATGAAGACAGGCTTCTCCAAGGCCAGGGCGCCAAGAGGAACATTTCCTGGGTTAGGGAAAAGGCAGGATGAGGCTGAGGATTAACTACCTTAATTCTCTCTCCTGGCAGAAATTCCTGAATAAAGTGGAGGAAACCTTTCTGTGCATTTGCTGCCAAGAGGTGGTTTTCCAACCAATCACCACGGTGTGCCAGCACAACGTATGTAAGGTGAGCAGCTGACATGTCTTACATTTGCCTGCAAAGGTGGTCCAGGTCTTTGCAGCTCTGGGTAGGCAGGGTAGCATGACCATGATTCACTGCAGAACTTTCCTCACACTGTGATGTGGTCATTGAGTGAGTCGTGTCTGATTTTAATCACCTTTTTTGCTGGGGTTGTTAATCAAATCTGGGTTCCTCCCTTTGATTTTTGCTGGTCTCTTCCATTGCATACCAGACCTGTCCTTTATAGATACGTTTTCACCAAAGGAACGTATGCCTGCTCTCTGGTATCTAAATTGGAGAGGAAGCGTGAAGAATTGTGGTCACACATCAAGTTCCAGTTAAAATGATTTATTGCTGAACTCTTTACATAAAAATCTAGTCAACTAACGGCCAGCACTAAATTGGGGTTAAGTAAGTCAACCGAATTCAAGGTGGGCTGGACTCTGATCGCTTATGGGAACCTAGGGACTCTAAGCTAATTCCTCTCTTGACTCCGCCTCCATATTCTGCCCCTTTCCTTAAAAGTCAGTATGACATTTCTCATGGTTTTGAGTGGGTTAAAATGGAAAGGAGAGAGGGCACCTTTAATTCCATCTGTGTTTCAGGAAATAATAATAATAAATAATAATAATAATAAAAAAAAGGCTTAACAGAACCGTTTTCCGAGTACGCCAGCCATACAACTTATTCCAATGGTGTTTTATTTAAGGAATTAATTAGTGGCTGAATCAAGCTGAAAGACCAATTGTCCAGGGATTTGGTTTTATGGCTGTTTATCTCGGGACGGCTGAGCACATAAACAGTCCCGAGACGAATATGTCTTGTTTAAATGATTTACAGGAGGGCCTGGCTGAGATACTCTCCTGCTTGTTGTCTCTCTTCCTCGTTCACTTTGAAACCTACATCTCTGTTGTCCCCTGAAGAATTGCTACCTGCAAACTTAAGTTGAGAGAGTCAGCCTGAACCCGTGCTCTGTTTATCCCCCTCTGTTTCACTGAACAAGCAGTGAATCACAACAGCGTACCAGAGGATTCCCTTCCTGTTCCTGGTTTGTTTTGCCAGAATAAACGTGAACATATTTTAGAAGTAGTCCTGCTATTGTGATAGGTCCTCGCGCTCCTGACCGTTGCAGCCTCCCCGGGATCAAGTGATTAAAATGTGAGTGTGTGGCAACTGGTATGCATTTATGACAGTTGGAGCATTCTGGGATCACTTGATTGCCATTTGCAACCTTCCCCTTTGAAGAAGCGAAGACATTGGAGGAAGCTGGAATCACTTAATAACAGTGATGGTTTGCTTAATGACTGTAATGGAACGTATGGATGATTTTGGGGTATGAGGGGAAGAGAATGCTGCCTAGGAGACAACTCAGACAAGAGAGGCAGCTGCAATGGGGAAGGAAGCAGGATTAATTGAACAACTAGCAGAAAAGATTGTAAATTCAGGTGCAACCCATCTAACAACTGCCTCACTTAGCAATGGAAGTTTCGGTCCCAATGTTTGTCGTAAGTTGAGAACTCCAACACCTGGACGTGGAAGTAAATTTGACAACTGAATTAGAAATGTTTGTTACAGAAAGTGTTGGAATCCGAACATACAATGAAAAGGTTTAGATGATAACTCCACCATCCAAAACATACTTTATGGCTAGCTTTTTTGCATATTGTTTTTGTGCTCTTTATTTTATTTATTTAAATGTTTCGCATAAAAGTGGTACTTGGAGCTTAATCCTGCTCTCCTGCGTCCCAGCTTCTCCAGTTTACGTAGATCCTCCACAATTAAACTTTAAAGAGATTTGTTCTACTGGATTTACATTTTTAATCTGCTTTGGTTGATCAAAGTTGTTGTTTAAGCGTAAGTCCCATTCTTTGCTTTTGTCCTGTTTTCTTGTAGGATTGCCTGGATCGATCTTTCCGAGCCAAAGTCTACAGCTGCCCAGCCTGCCGCTACGATCTCGGCAAAAACTATACGATGGAAGTGAACCAACCTCTGCAGGATCTTCTCATTCAGCTCTTCCCAGGTTACGGCAACGGACGGTGATTCTGTAAAGCACTTCTCATTCCGTTTTTTTTTTTAATTTCGTTCTGTTCTTTTGTCTTGCCCCTTTTGGAAAAAGGAAAAAGAAAAAACAACCGTGTGTGATTTTGATGGGGTTTATTTAAATAAATAACCTTTTGGAAAAACTTCTGTCTCCATTCCCCCTTCCCAAGCCCCCTCCCTCCAAAAAAAAAGCGAAGCTTGAGGAACTTGCTTTTATATTATTTTGGTAGCATTTCCAATTCACATATATATGGATCAGCATAGGTTGAAGGGAACTTTATATTGCTTGTCGGAGACTTGCTATTAAATTGGGGCGAAGCCATTCTCTCACGAATCAAATCTTGTATGTAGCTCAATTGCTAGAACAATCTTCCGAAGCAATGGATCCAAGGCCATAAGTTTGAAGTGTTTTAACTGTTTTTAAGGCAGCATTTTTGGTGTGCTTCTGTGTAATGTGGCTTGGGCTTTAGCGTTTTCCCTCGGTTGTGTCGAGACTCCGTTGTTTTATTTGTGTGTATTGTTTTTGTTTTTTGTTTAAAAAAACAACAGTTCTTCCTTATCAACCGTTTGTCTTAAAAGCCTTTATGCAAAATGGCTACCTCTGCCTTTGTATTTGCCAGCCAGGTGCTGCTTACTATTTTTGTGGTGTCTTATGGGAACACATGAAAGCCATTGAAAAGGACAATTTAAAAGTCCTCTTTGCTGATCAGACTGATCTCTGAACCCTCAAAAAAAAAAAAAAAAAAAAAAGAGCGAACTGCAAGCTGCCAGAGGAAAGTTTTGTTCTTGGAATTATCAACTATAATATTATCATTCTGTATCATTAGTTTTAGATGATCATCTTTGCGGTCCGCATGCATGTTTCTTAACCTGCTAATTCTGAATTTTCTAGTTTTACTTAGGATGGGAAACTAGATATGTAACTAGTTTTTGAATGGAAAATCTTGACTGTATATTCAGCGGTCAGTTGTTTCTCACCTCAACAGTCACAATACTCTACAGTGAATACCTCAACATAAGAAAATAAATAAACCAGGGTTGCTAAATAAATCACTCTTCACGTTGAACAGACTGGAACAAATGTACTTGTCTTTTTTGCATTTTTATAAATCTGTAATAATGTTCAGAAGAAAGCAACTTTTTTACCTTTCTGAATTATGCTAATTTTGTACAAACAGAAGTTCTCAAAATAAAATGCATTTCCTATCAAAAAGAGCATGTGCCTTCTTGAATGCTGAAATAGTTTTGAGTTGGTCTGCTATCATGTTTCTATCTAGATTTCAGACATCTAGTGGCTGGGATGTGGGCCATTAATGACTTGCAAGAATGCAATTCAGGTAGCTCTTGACTTAAAACCATCCATTTTAGTGATCGCTTAAAGTTACAACGGCACTGAAAAAAGTGACTCATGACCATTTTTCACATCATTGTTGCAGCATCCCCAGGGTTACATGATCAAAAATTCACATGCTTGGTAACCCGTTCATATTTATGACTGTTGTGTCCCAGGATCACAAGATCCCCTTTTGTGACCTACTGAGAAGCTAAGTTAATGGGGAAGTCGGATTCCTCTCCCAACCTTGTTGACTGCAGTGATTCATTTCACAACTGTGGCAGGAAAGGTTGCAATATGGAGCAAAACTCATTTAACCGTCTTGCTTAGCAACAGAAATGTTGGGCTAAATTGTGATCCCCATTAAGTTGTAAGTTAAGGATTACTTGTAATTGGGGGGGGTGGGGGTTGTCTATTGTAACTTTGAACAATCACTAAGTGGACGGTTGTAAGTTGAAGACTTTGATATACTTTCATGCTGTTAACTGCTTCCCAAAGCTTCCTACACAATGTAGGCTAGATCAGTGTTTTCCAAACTTGGCAATGAGGAACTTCCCAGCATTGTGCCTGAGGAATTCTGGGAGTTGAAGTCCATGTATCTTATTAAAGTTGTCAGGTTTGAAAAACACTGGCTTAAATAGTTGGGGTGAGAACCAGTTTAGTATAATAGAGACCAGATGAGAAAATGGGAGGCCTTAGGCACCAACTCACTTTGGTAACCAGCTAGTTTCTCTTTCTCCACTTGAAAGAAGAAAAAGGCAATTTACTTCCAAAAATTGGAAGCAAAATTGCCAGGAGTTAATACCAACTCAGGCCTATGAGCAGAGAGATGGCTGATTTTAGGAGTTTGAGATGTTCAAAGCTATTAAGTCATCACAGCCAGCATATGAACCTTTGGAATTAGCTATCTAAACATGGAGGTAATATTGAGACTTTATTTAAAAGACTTTAAATTTAATAGCCGTACCAGGCTTGTCCCATCAATTCTTCCCACTGCCTTTTGAAGTCGGGGAAATTTTTTTTTTTTTTGCACTTACATTTCCTTTTCCTTCCCTAAAGCACAGAACAGACTTCAGATCCCTTCAGAAAATGACAGGTAACCTTCATCCCGCCTTCACAGAAATCTATAATTAACTAGAAGTCTCCTTTAATTAGCAAAATAGTTTTTTGGAGGATGGGCAGGGAGAAAGGGGGGCATAAACCAATGGACTTTTGTTCATCTGTTAATTTAAGTGGTTTTGTGTGCACTTGTTCAGACATAAAATTAAAAAAAAAACTGCTTATTTCTTCAACTCAAATTGTTCAGTTCTTCAACTGGGTTTGTGCTCAGTGCTCAGTCTCTAAATAAAAGTGATCTCTGATTAAACTTTACCACCTTACTGGGAATCAAATTGTGTACAGATAGTCCTTGACTTCGGAGTACTATTGAGTCATACATTTTCACTGTTGTTAAGTGAATCACTGCAATTAAGTGAAAGTGCACCTGCCTCCTCCTCCTCCTCACCCCCCACAAACTTTGCTTGTCAGAAGCTGGCTGGGAAGGGGGAAAATGGTGATCTCATGACCCCAAGACAGGGCAACTCATAAATACGTGCCATTTATCAAGGATCCGAATTGTGGTTTGCTGGCAGCAGGTGCTGAGGACTCAGATGAGGGGCCTGCATGTGACGCGGGGATGGGGCCAGGACTATCGGGGGGGGGGGTTTGCCTTTGGAGATTGGAGGCTGGCTACAGCGATGCAGAGGACCTCGAGGAGCCTGTGCCCAGTGCACACGCACACAGGGCTGCTCGAAGGAAAGAGCAGCTGCAGCAGCAGGGGCAACTCATGAGAAAGGCTGCAAGGTGATGGCCCCTTCCTTAAGAGATAAAAGCCAGCCTGAGGGACTGGGATTCTTGGCAGGAAACAAGGAAGTTCTTGCACTTCAAGCCTTGTGGACGTTCGGACTATCCTGGTTTGTGTTTGGAGACTGTTTTGAATACTTATTGGCAACTTTATCTAGTGTTCTTGGCAGCCTTGCACAACTTTGGCAAGGCTCGTTCTTATCAGAGACAATTAGTTTTCATAGCCTTTCAACTGAATAAATAGAATTCACAGAGAAGCATTACAAGGTTTTGCTTTTACCTCCAGTGTTTGTTTCCTTGGTACAAGGTTTGGGCCAGAACACGAATGTTGATTCCGTGACCATGGGAATGCTGCAACGGTCATAAGTGGGGACATTGGTCAAGGTGCTTTTTTCAGTGCTACTGTAATTTTGAGGAGTCGCTAAACAGGTGGTTGTAAGTGGAGGACCACCAGTAATGTTCCTTGTACAGAACCATTCCACATCTAACTGCCTTACTGGAGAACAAGCCAAAAGAACTTCCTTCTGTCTGATTTTGAAAATTTTCCTGCAAGAATCAGCCTGGAATAGAAATTAATGGTGTTGGACCAAGAATGGGCAGGCTGATACAGTAGTTTAGTTCCCATTCATTCAATTTATTAATTAGAAATAATTAATTTTAACATATACATATACATTAATTAAATATAGACAATAGTTGTTAATTATAATTACCGTGTGGCACTTGCATTTACATACTATAAAGAGCAGGGTAAAACTAAAAGGAAAATATATATTTCTAAATAAATATATCGAATTTATACGCATAACTATGGAGAAAATATATAGAATTCATACATAAAGAGAAGCAAGATATAAATATCTTATTCATTTAATGTAAAAATGTGACAAAAATTAGCATATGGCATCTAGAGAGATGATGCAGTCTTAATATAAAAATTTGAAGTGGCAGCAAATCTATATCTCTCTACATCCATCTATGTATCCTATCCATCATTTATCTATCTTGTCCATCATCTATTGATCATCTAGTTCAGAGTTCTCTAAACTTGAATTCTGGGAGTTGAAGTCCACAAGTCTTAAAAGTTGCCAAGCTTGGGGAACCCTGATCTATCGATTTATCCATCTATCCATCCATCCAGTGGTGGCATTCAATTTTTTTTACAATCAGTTTTGTGGGTGTGGCTTGGTGGGCATGGTGTTCCTGGGTGGGCGTGGCTTGGTGGGCGTTGCAGGGAAGGATACTGTAAAATCTCCATTCCCTCCCTATCCCACTAACCTGCTTTCCAGCTCTGTTCTCCTGTGCAGGGGAACCAAAGAAGACCCAGCTGATCAGCTGGGACTCGGGAGGCGGAGAAGAGACGTGGGCAGGGGGGCCAGTCAGAGGTGGGATTGGCAGGTTCTCCGAACTACTCAAAATTTCCGCTACCGGTTCTCTAGAACTGGTCAGAACCAGCTGAATACCACCTCTATATCTATCCATATATCTATATCTACCTATATCCATCATCTATTGATCATCTAGTCCATTACCTATTGATCATCCATCTATCTATCTATCTATCTGTCTATCTATCTATCTTGTCCATTATCAATTGATCATCTATCTTGCTCATTATCTATTGATCATCTCTAGTCCATTATCTATTGATCATCTAT
>BLBF01000042.1:29954555-29991581 GCA_015471245.1 Laticauda colubrina | reverse complement strand
CATCTATTGATCATCTATCTACCTACCATCTATCCATCCTCTATCTGTCTATTCTATCATCCATTGATCCATCCATCCCCCTCCCTCCCCCCCCCCAAAGAAGAGATGTGGCCAATGCGATGTAAGGGATAAAATATTAAATTAAGAAGCAATCGTAATAAAATCACCATAAGGCGGAGCCACAAAATTGCAGCGGGACGGAGGTTTTAATCGAACCGATTGGTAGATAAAAGATAGAATCCACATCTGATGGCAAATAATGCAAAAATATCCACTCGGCTGTTCTGGCACAGGACTTCGGAGGAGAGTCCCAATGGGCGGAGTGGGATTCGAACCCCCCCACCTCAACTTAGGTGCAATGTTATGCACGGCCGCAACTCCCACCCGAGGATCTGCATCCCCCCCCCTTTTTTTTTTTTTTGGCCCACCAGGATCGCTGAGCACCGTGTAAGCAAACTCGCGTGGGGGATACGAGAGGAGGCGGGGGAATAGCTCCTGAGGGCGTGGCCTGCGGAAAAAGAACCCGCCCACTCTTCCCCGATTGGTGCGCCAGGCCCCGCAAACCCCGCCCACCCCCGCGCGACTGCTGCTGTGCACGTCCTCACGTAGGCCGCTCGCGTCGCTTCACCCATCCCTTCCCGAGGGGGCCCGAAAGGGCGTGGCCTGGCCTCGCCTGGCCCAGCCCACCTTTTTTTCCTCGTCCCTCCGCCAATCCGAGCGGCGCTGCCATCCAGCGCCTCCCGATCGGGCGGTGCCTGTGTCTCCCTCACCGCGACTCCTGATTGGTCGCTGCCCGTTAACCAATGACCAGCGCCGGAGCGGAAGAGAGAGAAAAGAAAGGCGACGCGAGCCTCCCGGAGCTCTTTAACCAGCGTGGAGGCGGGGCCCGGCGCGCGGAAAAAGCCATTGGCGGAGACGCCCGTGAATCTTGCTTGCGATTGGCGAGCGCGGCCATCCCTCCGCGCGCGGCAGCAGCCAATCGGCGGCCGGTGGCGGGGGCTGCTCGGCCGTTGGAGGCGGAGGAGAGGTAAACGGCTGTTTTCTGAGGCGCCCCTCCCCCTCCCACCGCTTTGCTCCCCTCAGCGGCCGCTCGGACAGGCGACGACGTGACGGGAGCCGTTGCTGACCGGTGAGACGATCGTGGAGGGCTGGGCGGTTTTCCTCAGGGGAGGGGGCGGGAGAGCCAGTGGGCCGTCCGTCGCCGCCGCACGGCCTGGGCCGCGGGTCCTGTGGGCTATCAAGGCCCTCCCCCTCCCCGTCACGAGGGGGGCCCTGAAAAACCCTGAGGGGAGTCACGTCGCTGAGGGGATCTGGAGTCCGAGACACCCCCGGCCCCAACCAAGGGGCTTCCGACGGGGGAAGAGTGAGGAGGGTCCTGCATGCCGTCGCGGTTCCCCGTCAAGAGGAGAGACCATTTTGGCCCCTGTGGTTCCTATCCCGAAGCTGGGGAGACTCCGGGATTTTGGTGAGGTTCCGAAAGGTCATCTAGTCCACTCCCCCTTCCCTCAGCATCCTCACTTCGACAGGCCCGGCCTCCTCTCGGAGAGGGGATGCTCTCGCTTTCTTCAGGTTCCTGCCGTTCGGGGTTTCGCGGTTGTTAAGAAACGGAGGCGGGGGGTGATCCTCGGCTTGCGATGATCAACTTGGAGCCCCCAGAATTCCTGTTGCTAAGTAAGACGGTTGTTAAATGAGCTTGGCTCCATTTGACCACCTTTCTTAGCCAGGGTGGTTGACTGAGTCGCTGCGGCTGTTCAGTAAGGGATACGGTGGTTTAAGTGAATCTGGCTCTCTTCCCTGTTGACTTTCCTGGTCACGGGAAGGTCGCAAAAGGGGATCGGGCAGTCATAAATGTGAGTCGGTTGCCAAGCAGGTGAATTTTTTAATCACGTGACCGTGGGGATGTTGGGGCGGTTGTAGTTGTGAATCACTTTTTTCGGTGTTCACTTTGGTCATTAAATGGACTGCTGCAAGTCGAGGACTTATTTGTACAGAGGTCTTTCTCAACCTTGGTGGCAGTTTTGGGATGTGTGGACTTCAACTCCCAGAATTCCCTAGCTTCGGTTCCTAGAACTTTCCACTCCCAGACATTTAAAGTTGCTGGGGTTGAGAGATATGGTTGTGTGGTATTGTGCCCCCGTGGGACGTTATAAGTATGCCCTTGTGGGGCTTTGAAAATGGTTAATTTTCTATCTACTCTTAGTTTAGTCTGCCCAGCGTTTCTCAACCTTGGTAGGTTGAAGATGAGTGGATTTCAACTCCCAGAAGTCCTCGGCCACCATGCTTTAAGATAGTTGGATTTCAACTCCCAGAAGACCCTAGCTGGTATACTTTAAGGTAATTGGACTTCAACTCCCAGAATTCCCCAGCCACCATGCTTTAAGAGTCCAACTATCTTAAAGCAATGCTGGCTGAGGAATTCTGGGAATTGAAGTTCATGTATCTTCAACTGGCCAAGTTGAGAAACGCTGCTCTAGGATATTTTTTCTGGACTCTGTGGGTTTCAACTCCCCTTCTTTGCACTCCTGTCCTGAAATGGCTCCCATACTAGAATGGGGATCTGCCAATGCAAAATATAATTTAATGGTTTTTAAAAGTATTCTTTTATGCAGCCTGAAACACAATTTTAATTTCTAGTAGCCAAATTATATGCTTCACACTTACACAACTTGTTAGTAGTCAGCTTTCTACACTATTTTCACACATGCTATGTCTTCAGTTTCAGTTTCCCCTCTGTGACATAAACATTGTTTTTTGTTACATTAATCTTATTTTATTTTTCAACCCACCTTTAAGTTAGTTTTTGAACGTTTTCCATTTTCTAGGGTTTCCAAGTCCTGCTGAACTTTACAAATTTATAGTTCTTCCAATTTCTTTTCTGTGGTTTTTATAAAATGCCATGGATGCAGACCAAGATATGTTTAGGTTGAATGGGGAGGTGTTTTGTATGGTAATTAGGTTGGATCCACCTAATAAACTTGCAAACCCATATATCCAGCTTGCTAATGAGAATTTAATGGGTGTTTTATTGGTTGCTTGGCTGAGTAGATCTACAGCTTTCTCACAATTTGCTGAGGAATTAATATATTAAAAGAATGGAATGAGATTATCCAGAGTTGGTTCTTATAAATCTGGGCTAATATCTAGATATCACTGTATTATTTTAATACTGTTTGCATTTTATGAGTTGCTCTGAATCCATCCAACGGATTCATATGAGATTGGCTGATGTGTTGATTTTGGATTCTTTTTTTTTGCTCTTTTTGGTTCATTTTTGAAGACTCTATTTCAACATGGTTCAGCCTTCCCAATTTTGATGAGCTGCAACTCTGATTGTCCCAAGAGTGCACAGTGTTGGTCACGCTGGCTGGACATTTTGTTGAAATTGATATCAGGCTGATAAATTGTCTTCCTTTTCTCCAATAGTGAGGTGTATAATAGATGATCATGGGAATGAGAGTGGAAAAATTCTAAGGAAGATTGGTCTAATATGTTTTACTTATACAGCACTGAATTTAGCCTAACAAAATATGCAAATCAAGCCTTTGGTTGATTGTTTCATATGATTTATTATTTTGTATGCATTGCAAATCCAGAAAATTAGTGTCACCTGATAGAACCCAGGAAGTAGGCATTTCCTTTCCTCTGGAATAGTTTCCTTCCAGAGATTCAAATAGCTGTTGACCTGGTTTTAAATAAGTCTTGATGACTTGGCTCTTTCTACACACCTGGTCAACCTTTTGGAGAATATGTGATCTTTGAGGGTTTTGATTTTATTGTTCTTTGTGAATATTTGTATTTACTTTCTGCTGTTTATAATGTATTATACTTCGTAATATTGTGTACTGCACTGAATGGTTATTATGGAGTCAAGCAGCCTTTGAAATTTGATTAAATAAATTTGGTTGAATAAGGTAATGGGTAAGCATGTTGTGGAAATAAAACACAGTATATTTTTTAAAACCAAAATTTTGTTTGATTAAAAGGAATCTTGCGTTTCATGTGAAGGCATGATAAAATATTTCAAGCGCTCCTCTCATTTAATAGTATTCAGAAGTCTAGTGCAAGGGACAGAAAAAAGTTGAGTGGAATTTTGTTGGAGAATTAAGTCTAGTTCAGATTTGCTTTTATTATATTTTCCCATGTCTGAATTCATGAAAGAGAAGTTGCTTCATGAGAGAAGGGGTGTAAGTTGGGGAGAACCTAACCATACAGATATGTACAATAGAGTAATTTGCATCCCTTCCTCCCAGTTACATAAAGAAGAGAATGATAGCATGTTCACAAACCAAGGTCTGGAATGGATGAAGACTAAAACCTGCTGCCACTTCAGGAACAGATTACTGCTGTTAACTGCTAAATGCAGGATTAAGTATGGTCGAGGGGAGGTGACTCAATGTTAAGAGCAATAGTTGTACTTCCACCTTTAGGAATGAATTATAGCTAGGACACGATTGCTGTTGGCGGGACAACAGACTGCTGGACTAGGTGGATCAGGAATCTGATCCAGCAAGGCACATTTTATGTTCTAATGCCTTGTCAGGGACCTTTGAAATTGTAGTGACTATTTCCATTCAGCCATAACAAATTAATTGATTGAGTATAAAGATGTATTTATTAACACTATTCTTTGTTCAGATAAAATGTAGAATTATGGAATATATTTGCCATATACAAAGCTAATTAGGTGTACGTGGTTAATTGTGCCAGATTAGAAATCAGAATGTGAATTGTATAGATGATCATTTATTGAATAGAGTACTTTATTTACATCACCACGATGTAAAAAAGATGTTGAGACTCTAGACTAGAAAGCGCGCAGAAAAGACCAACAAAGATGATTGGGGACTGGAGGCTAAAACATAGGAAGAACGGTTGCGAGAATTGGGTATGTTTAATAAAAAGGACTAGTGGTGACATATCAGTTTTCCAATATGTCATGGGTTGCCAGAAAGAAGAGGTCCATCTATTCTCCAAAGCACCTGAAGGCAGGACAAGAAGCTAAACTAATCAACTAAAAAAGCAACCTGGAATTAAAGGAGAAATTTATTGACAGAACAATTAATCAGTGGAACAACTTGATTCCAGAAGTTGTGAATGCTCCAACACTGGAAGTTTTTAGAAGAGATTGGATAACCATTTGTCTCAAATGTTATAGAGTTTCCTGCCTAAGCAGGGAATTGGGTTAGAAGACCTCCAAGGTCCCATTCCAACTCTGTTATTCTATTCTTATCCCTAGTCCTGTTCTATAGTGTGATTAGACACACAAGGAATTAGTCTCTGGTTCAGAAGCACTCAGTGTACATGCAGGGCAACAGAGAGAATCACCATCATAAAATCAATAAAAGGGGGAAGTAAAGAAGATGCGGATAAATATTACAGCTACTATATACATGGGTTTATATATATCGCAGAACTGCAAGAATTCGGTGTTCAGCAGAGGTATGGCAAGAGGGGAAAAAAACATTCTGTATCTAGTTGTCTAGAGATGATCAGGTTCCCACCCCCTTTGTGCCACTTGTTTAACTAGCACTTGTTCAGTGATCAAACTTACAACAGTGCTGCACAAGTAGTTATGACCAGTCCTCACAATTGTGTCATTTGCAACACCCTCTGATCACAATCTCTGCTCTTGGCACAAAATTGGTCCATCTCTCTCAGCCCTAGGAAAAAGGCAATGGCAAACAATTTTCAAACGTGCGCCCAGGAAACTGGAAAGTCATGTGTTAAGACTGACTTGAAGCCTGACCTGCTCATCCACCCCCAGCCCACCCCAATATAGTTCCTGGTTTTTCATGGAAATTTGCATACATTTTATAACTAATCACTGTAACATCTTGCTTGATCAGTCAGTGCTGTCTCCCCATCCTGGATGAGCTTGCAGGTATTCTTTTCTTTCTCTCCATGCTTGGAGATAAAGACAATATCATCCCTGTTGTTAGGAAATGTTCCCGTACTCTGGGATTTCCTCCCTTTTTTTCTCCTTGTGGGGAGGAGATCCTGGCTTCTGACATTGCTCTAAAGGCAAACTTGGCAACTTTAAGAAGACTTGTGGGCTTCAACTCCCATAATTTGCCAACCATTCTGGGAGTTGAAGTTCACAAGTCTTAACTTGCCAAGTTTGCAGAGCCCTGCTCTAAAGGTGTCGCTTTGTTTATCTTGGTGAGCATGACAAGTGGTTGGGCTATGGGTGTGATCGATGTGACATTTTGGAAGCACTTGGGAATTCCATTTTCAGAACTGGGACCGAAATTCTAGTAGTTCTAGTAATTTCAGTAGCTTTACTGACCCCATTTGTCCAATACCCTTTAACTACAGTAGTCAACCTAATTGTATCTCCTAACTAGCTGTGTCCAGAGATCATTTACATACTATGGATTTCCCACTTCCTTTAGTCTTGCCTGATATTCCATGAGCCATTGTCATAGGAAACTGGGGGGAGGAGGGAAGGTTTTATGTCATCAATGGCTCCTTTGCTGGGCAGAAAGGAAGCAACAGGCATGGCTTGACCCATGGGCAGCCTCTGTCTTTGAGATATATGCATCATTTAAATAATGCTTGAGGAAAACAGGAACCCCACCTCTCCCATTTGTTGTCCCTCCTTCTCAATTGTTCCTCCCCAACATATTTTCTTATCTTTGTTAGCAGTAGAAAACAATCGATTCTTTAGAACGTAGGGTGGGAATTTTATCAAAGTTAGACCAAGTGGCATTGATTCTTGGTGTGTTGTGCTTAAAGGATGCTTGAATGTCTATACTGTACAGATATATATGTTATATGCATATTTACAGGAAAAGAAGATGACTGGACCTTAAATCAGAAATATTGTGACTGCTTACTACTGGTGAATGTTTTGTGTTAAGGCAGGTGTAGTTTTTAGTGCTCATGTTATAGGGAGAACTGAAATACTTTGTTGTGAAAGAAATGTGGATGTACATGGCCCAAATCCTAAAGGTGTTTTTTCAAAGCTTGCTTGAAGACCTTTTGAAGATTCTTGCTTGAAGACTTTTTTTCAAACCTTGCTTGAAGACCTTTTGCTCCTTTCAGTTGCTTCTGAAGAACTGAGGAAGCTTCTTGGATGAGAAATGAAACATCTTCAAGCAAAATAAAGAAAGTCCAATTGCCTTTTGAAAAAGCACCTTCGGGACAGTCATGACCTGGATGATGGAGAATCTCCATAGATAAGGTCTAAATGTCTTACATATAGAGAAAATATTGCATTAAAGTAGCAAAACAGACTTTGCTTAAGGAAAGTTGCACACAAATGTGGTACATAGACATTTGAAGGAAATGCTTTATAGGCTCTGGCTATTTTAAATTGTCTTCTGTTGGGCACTAGGTTTCTTATCCTGAACTAAAAGTTTAGTGATATTTTGGATGGTGGAGAAAGAAAATTTATGACAGAAATGTAGTTCTCTCTTAGTTCACCTGTGACTTGGGTTCTCTATGGGCTGTTTTACGAAGGACCATTTTTCTTCCTCGTTTTTGTGAGGAAGAGACATTGAAAATGTATGTTGTATGTAAAGGATGGAGAAATACTTGTGTTTCCTATTATGCCATATGTAAAGAGCTGGATTTTAAGGCATCCCTTTAAATTAAATGGAGGAAAAACATTTATTCAACTTCCAAGAGAGTTGAGAAATAGGTTTAACCTTAAATTTTATTTAATCTAAACTTTTGCTCAGAAGATTAATTGTATTGTGTATATCATATTACAGTAGATTTCAGTCTTTTAGGCTATAAAAGTTTGTACATGTAAAAATGTAATTTAGAACAAGATGTTTAGAATAACAGAGTTGGAAGGGACCTTGGAAGTCTTCTAATCCAGGGATCTCCAACCTTGACAACTTTAAGTCTTGTGGGAGTTGAAGTCTGCAAGTCTTAAAGTTACCAAGGTTGGAGACCCCTGGACTAGTCCAATCCCCTGCTTAGGCAGGAAACCCTACACTACTTCAGACTAATTGTTATCTAATCTCTTCATAAAAACTTCCCATGTTGGAGCATTTAAAACTTCTGGAGGCAAGTTATTCCACTGATTAATTGTTCTCACTGCCAGGAAATTTCTCCTTAGTTGCTTCTCTCCTTGATTAGTTTTCACCCATTGGTTCTTGTCCTTCCCTCAGGTGCTTTGGGGCAAGGGTCTCCAACTTTGGCGACTTTAAGACTTGTGGACTTCAACTCCCAGAATTCCTCAGCCAGCTTTACACTGCTTTGCTGACTGAGGAGTTCTGGGAGTTGAAGTCCACAAGTTTTAAAGTGGCCAAGTTGGAGACCCCTGCTTTGGAAAATAGTTTGACTCCCTCTTCTTTGTGGCAACCTCTGAGACATCAGAAGACTGCTATCATAATTCTCCTAATCCTTCTTTTCATCAAATTAGACATATCTAGTTCCAGCAACTGTTCTTTATATGTTTTAGCCTCCATCTTTGTTATCTTTGCTCTTCTCTGCACTCTTTTTAGAGTCTCAACATCTTTTTTACATGGTGATGACCGAGATTGGATACAGTATTCCAAGTGTGACCTTACCAAGGCCTTATAAAGTAGTATTAACTCTTAACTTGACCTTGATTCTATCCCTTTGTTTATGCAGCCTAGAACTGTGTTGTTGTTTTTTGGCAGCTGCAGCACATGGCTGATTCATATTGAAGTGATTGTCTACTAGGACACCCAGATCCCTCTCACAGTTACTCTTATTGAGCCAGGTACCACATATACCGTAGCAGTGCATTTTATTTGTGTTGCTTAAATGTGGAACCTTTTTTTCATTTTTTTGAATTTCATTTTGTTAAATTGTGCCCAACATTCAAGTCTGTTAAGATCCTTCTGTACCTTAACCCTATCTTCTGGAGTGTTGGCTATTCCTGCTAGCTTGGTGCCTGCAAATTTGAAATTTATGTCATTACATAATGGCTCATTGGGAATATCCATTCAGAAGTGCTAGAATTGGAATTTTGCAGAATATCCAATTCATAGAAAGTCAAATTGTTACAAGCTTAGTGACAAGTAACTTTTGCAAGAACCTGAATTCAAGCAGGGGGGAAAGTTTCAGAACACAAAACTGCTCAGTTTTTCTACCCTTCCAGGAAGAGCTGTTTTAAAATTCTGTTTGTTAAATAATGTTGCTTGACCATAAATACAGTATATGGCACAGATGAACTTAAGTTCCTTATTTATATCTTTAAAACCACAGTTTTCTGATTAAGCAGAAACCCACTTTTCAGAAAAGTTGTTTGGTGATGATAGCAAACAGAAAAAAAAAAAAAAATCAAGAGCCCAGCTAAAAAGCAGAAATGGGCTTCTGAATCTCAAAACATACCATACATTAACTTTGCTGCCTAATATGTAGTGGGCTCATTATAATTTTATCTCAGTATTCACCATTCTGCTCACTTCACCTGGATTCATTTGCTTTCCTCTAGAGCGGTCTTAGTTCTAGCCTTAGCAACTTTGAGAGGCGTGGAGTTCAATTCGCAGAATTTTGGGGAATTTGGGTTGAATTGAAGTCCATGCATCTAAAAGTTCCTAATGCTGAGCAACACTACTCTAGAACCTTAGTGATTGTGAGAGGCTGTTGTCTTAATTCACCTGGAGGGAGCCAGATGTAGGTCTGATGTATTGCTTGAAAACAATAGCCATGTTTAAATTAGATTGTGAAAAAAAATACACGTCTTTGAAATACTGGCAGTTATTATACTGGATGGCTACTAAAGCATCAAGTAGAATTATTAATTAGATAAGTATTTATGCAGTTCCTCTTGCGGGTTGATACTTTTTGGTCATCTGAGATGCCCCAAATTGGTCCTCTTGTTCTTAGGTTGGGAATTAATGCTGTATTCCTCCCTAGGATTTCAAAGAGAGACTGACCTTTGAAACTCAAAGGAGTTTAAAGATTGGACCATGAAAACTATCCATAGATAGCATTTTTCCCCTAGTCATCTTGCAATCCTGCCTAATAAGAGGAGAAAAGAAAACACCACTGATGGCTAGGTACTGAGCAGTGTAGGGTGTAAGAGGATCTACATGCTGTGTATTTATGTATGCTTGCTTTTCTTTGACCAACATTTCCACACAGGGTATGTGCTTGAGAGATTTTACTTTTTTTCCAATCAGGATGGTTTGTGTATAATTCCTGAAGCTTGTTTTTATTGGATGAACGTGGTGATTACTCTGTCAGATTGTTGTAGTATAGTGTGATATTTATAAAATGTATAGCAAAGAAGTAAAAAAGCATGTTTGAGAGTCATCCTTGGTTAAGACCTTCTATATACTATTGTATATTACCATAAATGTGCATTTTCTGGAGAGATTTTTTTTCAGCTAGATTTCTAACCCAGAATATTCAAAAGAAGAATAAGCTTGAAGAATATGAATGTAGGGATTGGAATATATGGTGATCTTTATATAATGTCGTACAAATTAAAATATGCTTTTGGGAGCCCCAAATATTTCTGATATGTAGAAAATATTTATAAAGAAAAAATATACTCAGTCTAAAGAAAAAACTCTGGAACCACTTTGCAGTTCTACATTATATGTAAATTGGTGCAGTACTATATATTATTTCCAACATCATATTTGCATAGCTTTTACGATGAAGGTTCAATCTTTTGCAAATATTTGCTTATTCATCAGTATGTTGTTTTTTAAAAAATATATTTCTTAAATTAACACATACTTACAAGTTTGTGATAATGTAAAAGCAGAAAAAAACACCAAAATTCTATTTTAAATATTGTACATTAGTATCAAAATTACAACATTTTGGCATGAAAACAGGAAAGAAGAATTTAAATTTGCATGGGGTCTTTAGTGACAAAAATGTTACAAAACATTTTGTCTTTAGTGACAAAAATTGTTATAGCAACTTTCCCAGGCTTAAAAGTAATATTTTGTCTTTGGTGAGAAAATTGTACAAACCACATCATGTAATAAACTCTTTCTCATCCAGCCTTGCTTTTGAAAATAATGGGTCTCCTATGTTGAATGCAGTTATGATTAATTCAGAAGAAGACAGTTTTCCCCTTACCACAAGTAGCTAGGCAATTGCCTGTATATAACCCCTCCTTTAATATAGTTTCATATATTTTGGCTCAAGAGACAACTAGTGATAACTTTCCTTCCCCAAATGGGTTCTTATTTGTGCAGTGTAGTTTATATTCCTTCCTTACAGGAGTTTATTCCTTTTATTCTGTTGCTTTGTCTACATTGAATGCTATCTCATATATGTTTAGGAAATGGGGATATATGGGATAATACAACTGAGTGCCTCTCAGATTTGTTGGTATGCAACTTCTATCATCTTGTAATTAGACTTTAGTGGCGCAGTGGTTAGAGTGTAGTACTGCAGGCTACTTCTGCTGACTGCCAGCTGGCCTGCAATTTGGCAGTTCGAATCTCATCAGGTTCAAGGTTGACTCAGCCTTCCATCCTTCTGAGGTCCGTAAAATGAGGACCCAGATTGTTGGGGGGAGGAGATGCTGACTCTGTAAACCACTTAGAAAAGACTGTAAAGCACTGTGAAGCAGTATCTAAGTATAAGTGCTATTGCTATTGCTAGACTGGCATTGCTAGCTGAGGATGAGGGAGGGGATCTGTACCTGCAGAGCTGTTCCGTATCTTCTCAAAAACTCATGTGTTGACATTGGACAAATTAAAATTACAATCCATACAGTAGGATCCCAATTGTGTACAGTGAGCTGGTTAATTATTTATGTGCAGGCTAGCTAGAATTGACTTTCCATTATGATGGCTGTGCTGGGGCATTGTTACATGTTTCAATACTTGTATGACCTTAACTAATTAGGATTGATCATTGAACTTTCTGAACTTAATTACACATGATGCCCCAAATGTTTATTATTAAAAATTATTTGACTATTGGCTATCTTAACAATCTACTTCTCTACTGAGCTGAAGGGAGAATCCAGGATGGGTAGTCTCTAGTCTTCTAGCTCTGCAGACTGAGTTGAAAAACGGAGGACACCCCACCCCCAACGGTCCCCAGTTCTGAACTACGTATGGTAGGACCAATGCTCCTTTTTTCCTGATTTGAGATGAATAAAGTTATATGAATAAAGCTTGCCATTGCTGGATGTTCCTTTTGTCTATATTTCTATTCATTGTTGTTTTTTAATTGTTCAGTAAAAAAATTGCAGCAGCTGTGCAATTAATGATGTTTTCCTGGAAGATTGCTCAGATGTGATGCTGATGGCATTTATTTAATAGGTCACAATTAGACTCAAAGTATATACTTCATTTAAGACAGTGAAACTTGCATCAAATGCTTCCATTTCAGCCCAATTTTTAATGCTGTGAATGTGTGGAGCAAGATACTGTGGGAGTAGATTCAGACATTATGCTGAATAAATAGTGTGGCTGTTTTGGTTTTGACTTAGATACTGAATAACAATTATTAAAATTTAACATGTGTGCAGCACCTCCCCCTAAGCCCCTGGAACAGTCTAGCCTTCTTGGGGTTTGTGGCTTGTTGTTTAGGACAATTTGCAGGTGTTTGTAATTCAATTTCCAAAATGCTCAGCTGTGGTCTTGCTGGCTGGGGAATTCTCAAGTTGTAGTCCATACATCTGGACTTTGCCCATGTTAGAAAATGCTGAAAATGTCAGATAGTTGGCTTTACAGACTGTGGTTTTATTTAAAAAAGAGCTTGCTTCGAAGAACATGCTTAAACAAGACAAAATACAAATACAAATACTGTATGATTTAGTTGTATGTAAACCCAGCTGTAGCTTTTCTTCATTCTTTTCTCCCTACACAGCATAAAAATGCTGGAATGTTTGTCTAAGTAGTAGTAATCACCATAGCAGTTTATGAACTGATAACTCAATGCCTCTTGTATCTGGTCCTATTATTCGAAGCTTCCTTGTTAATTCTAGTAGGGCTGAGCTTGCTTAATGCTTGGATCTGAGACTATCAGAAACTCCCAAGCCCTTGGGCTACAATGTCTGAGAGCAGTAATGGTCCACTTCTGTATTGTAGAGGCCCATCCGGCTGGAGAGAGGTTGACTTTTTGTTTATCCTAGTTTGGTCTGGTGCATAATTCGTAACTGATTTTAAAAATAGCAATCATATTAATAAACACATTAAGCCTACAGAAAATATCATTTGTTAACTGCCTGAGCCATTTGAGCTTTGGGGTTGTTTTGCAGCATGAAACCCATAGGTTCAGGTGCTTTTGCTCAACAAAACATTTAAGTAACTGGATTTAAGCAACATAAATTTAGTTTTACCATCTTTAAGCTTTATAAGTATTTTAATTAGGAAAATAGCTGTTAGCATGCAGGGCAGTGTTTTCTTTTAAAAATGTCGATCATTTGTATTTTTAGCAGTTTCTTACATTTTATTCATGTAAACTAGAGAATAATACATATTGGGTTATCAGAATGTCCTTCTGAATATACATGGTCCTTGAATTACAGCCAGGCCAGTTATTTAACAACTGCTTGGAGTTATGATGGCCTTGGGAGAAATAAAAAGCTTTCCACCCCATAAAATATTTCTATCCATCATAAAATGTGTTCTCCCTCCCTGCAGTCACATGACTGCCTTTTACGTGCTTCGCAACCGCTTACATGTATGACTAGTTGAAGCATCCTACGGTCATGTGATTGTGATTTGTGGCCTTTTTTGCTGGTTGCTGTAAATAGTAATCTTCGTGTCTTTTTATCATAGCTGCTGCAGGATCAGAACTCAACATGTATTTTTAAAAAGGAAGCAGAAATTCCCATTATTTCCAATCTAGAATTGCTTATATAGTCTGATTATTGGTTGATTGGCTTATTTATCTTTTAATTCTTTTGGGAAACAAAAGTATTAAATGACATACTTGTAAGCTTCCTTGGTTAATCCTGAAAAGGTTAGGTAGACCAGAACCTGATCAAAGTTGTTGATGGGGTGAATTAATTAATTGGAATTACAAATGATAACAGAATAACAGAGTTGGAAGAGACCTTGGAGGTCTTCTAGTCCAACCCCCTTCTCAAGCAGGAAATCCATTTCAGACAACTGGATCTTTTTAAAAACTTCTATTGTTGGAGCACTCACAACTTCTGTAGCCAAGTTATTCCACTGATTAATTGTTCTCACTCGTGAAATTTCTCTTATTTCTAGCCTGGATCTGTCTTTGATTATTTTCCATCTTGTCCTGCCTTCAGGTGTTTTGGAGAACATGTTGGCCCCTTCTTTGTGGCAGCCCCTCAAATATTAAAACAGTGTTATCATGTCCCCTTGTCCTTTTCATTAAACTAGACCTACCCAGTTCCTGCAACCATTCTTTGTTTGTCTTAGCCTCCAGTCCTCTATTCCATTCATTTTGTTAGCATTTCAAAATGGGCAATCTCACATGTCCTTCCTAACTTTTCACTGGGCTTCCTGAGAACATTTTCTGAGTTTGACTGATTAGTTAGTAGGCACAGAAGATCTTTATTCATAATATTGCAGGATCCAATCTTGGTTGGTCACCAGGATCTCAGAGGTGTAGTTTTTTGAGCTTTTGGGCTTGTGCTGAGGATGGGCTCCAGCACAGAATCTGAAAAACTTAAAAGAAATCGCTGGTTTCGTTGATTGACCCAAAGTGGATCAATTGGAATTACTTACTCTAAGAGCCTGATGGATCTTGATGGATTCTAGTAGGTGCTTGAAAACATGTGAGTCTGTTGATTATCTGGTTAGCTGCTGGCAAACCATGACACTTATGATGACTCTTGTGATTACTACCTAGTGACCTCTCTTGCATGCAAATCCTGGTTAGTTTCTTCACTAATCAGTGAGGAAGTCAATAATCTCCGGAAACAATGCCTGGAGTATCAGCGAAGTGAACCTGATCAAGCATGGAGATAAGCCTGTGCTTATATTAGCGATGAGTAAATGAGCAAAGCTGATTTGATTCCTGGATTTTTCTTCTTTTTCTTCTCATATCAGAAGGTTGTTGGTCAGTGATCTTTTTAAGGGTTGCCTTTTGTGGAAGAGCAAGCAGTTCTGCCTGGCTGCAATAGCACTTAGATTTATATACCCCTCCACAGTGCTCTACAGCCCTCTCAAAGCAATTTTCAGTCAGCCTATGCCCCCCAATAATCTGGGTCCTCATTTTACTCACCTTGGAAGGATAGAAGGCTGAGTCAACCTTGAGCCAGTCAGGACTGAACTTCAGGCTGTGGGCAGAGTCAGCCTGCAATACTGCATACTGTGCCACCACAGCTCCTTCGAGTGCAGCCCTTCCTGACAAAGTTGCTTGGTTTCACCTGAATTGTGAATTTTCCTTGGTAAAGTCAAAGTGGTGGTGACTGGGATGATACATTTTATCATGTAAACGAGCAACTTTGGGTGGCATGATTTTTTCCAACTGTGATCACAATCATGCTTCTCTTCCCCCCTCTTTCAGGATCACCATGATTGGCTGGATCCAAATAGTTGTCAACATCTCTTTGTAGAAGTGAGTGATGCCTTGACCTTATAAAATGTATGTGCCTTCCTTGGGTCAAGCCATATTTCACAACCAGTAGCTGATCCTTTAAATTTTCTTTTTGGGAGAAAATTGTTGAGAAAGATGGCAAGGAGCATTCTTAAAAAAAGCAATTTGTCAGAATTCAGAGCTAGGCATGAAACTGAAATAACATCAGTTGCATTGGTGGATGATCATTGCAGGATCTGGACAAAGTACAAACTTTCTGGATCTTATTTAACATTTAAGTAGGCTTAGGTATAGGCTAAGCCTGTTTTGGATCATGTGTGAAGTTTGGGGTTGGGGGCCCAGTTTTCCAGGGAAGGCAGTTCCACTTGGTCATAGTAAGTAGAGGTTGGCTGGTGGCAGCTTGATTTAGTTCCCTTCCCCCCTTATTTAATATTTACATGGGAACATTGTGAGTGCTTATCTGGTATGTGGTACCAGTAAGCTGATGATTGTATTCTATATTTGAGGTGATTTGTTCGTCTGTTGAAGTCTTGCTCCAGTATCTGATGATCAGAATTAAAACTCCAACATGATTGTTTGTTCATTAATATTTTTTTTGTTCCCTCAATCAGATATACTCTGCAAACTGGTATTCTGAGATTAATAAAAAGTAAGTTGTTTTTTCTACTGGTACTCTGAGAATACCAATAGAAAAAACAACTTTTTATTACTCAATATTGAGTCTTATTATTGCATCCCCATGACTTTTAACACATGAGCTATGTATTATATTGGAATTAGCCATTGTCTCCTCTTTGGCAAGAAGAGTTCTACTGTATTGAGAAACACCAGTTTATTTTGCAAGATAAATTATTAAATGCACACCTATTCAGTTTCATGTAATTATATCACTGGTCAAATAGTCAGAGCTAATTGTTGATTGGGGAGAGGGCGAAGATCAAACCTTAGGTCTCTGATTTGTGGTGCTTGAGTCCAACTCATTTCTGTTTATATCTACCTGAAACTGCTAGGTGAAGTCATCGTCTGGAATGGGGTGAATTCTGTTACTAAGTGATGCAGCCATAGAGCGCAGCAGTGGTGGGATTCAAATAATTTGAAAACCATTTCTCTGCCCTAATGATTTCTTCCAACAACCAGTTCACCAAACTGCTCAGAAAGTTAACAACCGGTTCTCTCGAAATGGTGCAAACTGGCTGAATCCCACTACTGGAGCGCAGCAATGTAACATGACCATATTGTTTACCAGTGGCAATCCCAATAGTCCCTGGTGCCATTGTTAAGTGAGGTTTGTAGGTTGTGAAGTGAGGACTTTCTCACAACTTCCTGCTGGCTTCAAACAACCAGTCAATGGGGAAGCTATCAGGAAATTCCAAGTTCCAGGTGGCAGGCTGGTGGGAGAGGATGTGTAAGGGTAGGCAGGTAGCTGGCATGAGTGCAGTGGAACTTGGTGTGGTGGCTGCCAGGTGGGGGAGACTTACCTGTGTGATTTACAATCAGCCAGCTTTACCCACTCACTTTGTGAGAAGTGAGAAGCTGGCAGGAAAAGCTACAAATGGTGATATTGTGAACATAGACTGCTGCAACCATTATAAATGTGAGCCAGTTGCTAAATGCCTGGATCATGATCACCTGAATGCAGGATGGGGGTTGCTGGGATAGCTGGAACTTTGAAGATTACTTGTAAATACAACTCATTCAGCACAGTTATGACTTTGAATAGTTGCTAAGTGAGTGGTTGTTAGACCAGGACTATTTGTACTGTCTTGAGGTCTTCGCTCTGTGGGGATAAGGGTGGTGGTAAAAGGGGAGACAAAGGAGAGACTGCCTACCAAAATTTCCTTTTTTGTACTGCAGAATGGAAAGATTAGTGAGGGAGGGATTTCAAGAGAGTAAGCTATTTGCTTAGCGCATCTGCAGCTCTCAACCCAAGGTTGCTGATGCTGTCACATTGTGTTTGGTGTGTACAAGAATGTAAGCAAGCACTAGAGCAATGTTTCTCAACATTGGCATCTTTAAGATGTGTGAACTTCAGCTTCCATAATTCTCCAGCCAACATGTTCATGACCTTACATCATAAATGTATCATAAATTGTAACATACAATTTTATTTCTGCATTAACTTTGCTGCTTGCAAGCCAATTGCAAAGCATGCAAATAGTGATCACATGGCTGTAGGTCCCTGCATCAGTTTTTGCGTCTGAGGTCAGAGTGCCAGTTATACAAAATGTTAAGTTCACAGTTTTTTGCATTTATTGGATAGCAGCTCTTAACCAAGTCTAGCTAATCTTGAAGATAAATATGATAGGATCTGATTGGTACATGAATGGGAGATGACCAGGAAATGTCAGGCTTTTAGGCTAAAAGTCACTTCTTCAGTGCTGTTTTAACTTCAAATAATCACGAAGTGAATGGTTGTAAGTCGAGGACTACTTGTGTCAACCCATAAAACATTTGAAGCTTCTGCCATGCAATTGGAGAGCATGATTGATGACTCTTGGTTATGGACATGTTTTGTTGGGTGATACACCCAGAGGGTTGGGGGAAAAAGCAGGATCAAGGGTGACAGTGGAGAGTTGGCTATGCCCAGGTTAATGCTGGAATGTTAACTTCTAATCCTTTTTAGTTTTGGGAGTGTGGCTCGAGGCTCATGGTTTAATTGGAGCAACTGCCGAAATCCTGACCACTTGTATTGTTGGCAAGAAAACTGAGTATTAGAAGCATGCAAAATGTTTTGAATTTAAAATACTTAAAACTTGAAATGGCTTCTTTCCAGTTAGAAATTGCTTTTTCAGGTTCAAAATTTAGACAAAACTGGTGTTATCACCGTGGAACAATTTTGAATTGGAAGCAATTATTTTAATTCTAGGATGAGGTGCTTTGAGTCAGATGAAGTATTTTGATAATGGAATATTTCCAGGATTGTTGGAATAATGTGTTTCAAACTAGAAATGAGATATTTTGAATCAAAAGGCTTCAGATTTGAAACATTTTAATACACCGGATGTTTCCATGCCATAATCACTTAAAATGCTGATATTCATCACTTTATTTAGAAAGCAGCAAGTGCTGCTATCTTTCATGAAAAGGTACAGAAAGAGCATGAACTGCTCCTGTCTTGTCTTGACTTCGGCATTTTCTAACTTCATTCTCTTCTGCTCAGTCTTGTTATCTTTTTCTTCAAAGCATTGTGACAAATACAACTCTGAAAAGCATAGGGTACAGGTGGAATGGAGATAAAGTCTTTGCAGAAATTTGTTGCCCTCTTATTTTTTTGTCAGTCTTCTGTATGTCCCATAGGTGCTTTTTCAGGAGGCAACCGAACTTTCTCTTTTTCATTTGAAGACGTTTTCCTTCTCATCCAAAAAGCTGCTTCAGCTCTGACAGGATGGTGAGGAAACTGAAGGATTTATATTCCTTGCAGTCATCTGGTCATTTGCATCCTTTTGGAGGATGCACGCCCACTATCCTATACCCCCACTATCCTGTCAGAGCTGAAGAAGCTTTAGGGATGTTTGTGTTGGATAATTATATGTAAAATTGTTTATTTTAACAATATATACTCTATAATCTTTTTGTTGTATTTTTCATTTATTTTTAAAGCATTTGTTAACACATTTTCTCATAATGTATATGTATTTTTGTATTTTGTTATTTTTGAGTGTTCTCTAAAATTTACACACACACACACATACAGACAGACCTTTTCCACTGCTTTTTTTTTTAACTGATAAAAAATGTGTCCTCACAGATGGTCTGTGCTCACTCACTCACTGCAGCATGCTCCCCCCCCCCCAAATTATGTAGAAATGCTGGTAGCCGCCTCTTCCAAATGAAGGTGATAACAGCAATTTTTCCAGTGTTTTTTTCTTCTTTTTTCTTAATTATTAGCTTTGGGCTCTGTCTGTTCCCTCCCGGGTGATGTGTTGTCCTTTTCTAAACAGAAAATGAAAACATCAGCAGACTCTTCTGCAAAAGAAGGCAACCACTGACTTTCTTTTTCCTTTAACTTTTAGATGAGATGTGCAGCATTGTGTGATCATCTGATAATTCCTAGAAGAGGAAGAATTTGCTGCATGTGGAGGAAATTTCCTGTTGTTTTAAAAAAGTAAGTCAAACCTACTCCCCATCATCCACTTGATTTCACTTCCCTACAAATAGCCATTGAGATATGCCGTGTAAGTTATTCAGTTTTGAAAAATGTAGATGAGTGATATGCACCCCCTTTCGTTTAGTTATTGGTAGATCTACTTTTTCATTCATTTCCCTAAATAAGGGTCTGCCTCTCCCTTCCTTTTGTGACCCAGTGTGCTTGGGGCCAAAAATCGAGAACCTCTTTGGGTTTGGGGGTTGGGTGGGGAGATTTAAGAGGTACCGCAAATGCTGAAAGCATCAAGTCACACTGAAGCTCCGTTCTTAAGTCAATCCCCTTTACATACAAAAAGTTGCAATTTATGGCATTCCAGTAGAAGTTTCATTACCCAATTAGGTTACAGCATCAGCGTGAGGCACTGATCCTTGTTTATAAAAGGTACCAGTTTAAGAGGGTGGTGGTTTTCTTCTTGGTACCGTGTTTCTCCAACAATATGGCCTCCACCAATAGAAAGCCCCACCATGTTTTGTTGGCATAAAGTCAAATTAAGCCCCTCCCCCCAAATTAAGGCCCATATTAAACATGCGAAATGGGGGGGTGATGGCCAGGGGGATTGCATTTAGGAAGTACTTGCATGCCTGGATATGGTGCTGCCTGCGTTGGTGGGGCACTTCATATCGAGAGACCTTCCGCCACCGTTGCTTTACCTTCTCCCTTGCTGCCGCAGCATTAGAGCAACGCTGTGGCTTTTGGCATAGCCACGTGCGGCCAGTCAAGGCTTCTCCCTGCAACCGGAGCCCTGAGGAGACACTTGGCTTCAGGCGCTCCCGTCACCGCCTTCCAAGGGAAGGCGCTCGCTCGAGAGGATCTCTCTCTCTCTCTCTCTCCCCGCAAGGTCAACGTCTATGCTGCAGCTGAGGAGGAGGCTGCAACCGGTTCCTCCTGCTTGCTGAGAGGTGAGGAAGCCACGGCTTTGCAGATCAAGCGACGCGCTGCTCGCCCAGGCGAGATTTGGGAATGAGGGGCAGGAGGATGCATGCACGCACCCGCTCGCTTTCCCGGCTCTGCCCAGCCCGCACGGCTCTGGCGCGGCCCTGGCGGGATGAGCGGAGGGTCTGGCGGGGAGGTGCTCGCTGCCTTGATGAGAGCTCTGCCGCCGGGAAGGAGGGCCCACCTGTCAGCTTAGCCTGGGGCACCCAGTGCGCTTCGCTTGCTCTGCAAAGCCGCGGCTTCCTCACCTCTCAGCAAGCAGGAGGAACCGGCTGCAGCCTCCTCCTCCTCAGCCGTAGCGCAAACGTTGACCTTGCGGGGAGAGAGAGAGGGAGAGATCTTATCGGGCGAGCGCCTTCCCTTGGAAGGCGGCGACGGGAGCGCCTGAAGCCAAGTGTCTCCTTCGGGCTCCAGTTGCAGGGAGGAACCCTGATTGGCCGCACGTGGCTGCGCCAAAAGCCACGGTGTTGCTCTAATGCCATGGCAGCAAGGGAGAAGGGAAAGCAACGGTGGCGGAAGGTCTCCCGAACATCCAAGCTGTCACCGCCTGCCCACCCGAGAATGCAAGGGGGGGGATTAAGTCACCCCCCAAAAGACAGCCTAGCCGTTTTTTCGGGGGTCAAAAAAAAATAAGGCCCGGCCTTATTATGTGAGAAACACGGTAGTTCCTTCATTAGGGTATTGTTTTTTGCTTCACTGTTTGTCTGGTGCTAATCCCTGCTTATCTGGGTGTAGATTGATGAGGAAGATCTCTTTCTTTTTGTTTTCATTTTAGACCCTTTTGTCTTTTTTTGAATGGTGTGTCAATGTAGTTTGTAAGTCTGTTGATGACTAATTTGTCTGAATATTATGTTTTCAGGAATTTCCTTGCATTTTTAGATTTGGGTTTGTCTAAGATGCTCAGTTTCCTGTTAATACTATAGATGAGTCTGTCCAAATGTTGTGAGATTAATTTTTTATTGTGTCTTCTGACTCCTGGTTGGAGTTCATGAATGCAGTCTGCTGATCTTCTGCCTATCTCATCCTATATAGTGAGTGGCTGATACAGTCTTTACTCTTTATGTTGTAGATTAGAGGTCTCCAACCTTTCCAGTTGCAAACCAATAGGGTGTGTGTGTGGGGGGGAGAGGATGATTCCATATGAACCACAGATAGAGCTGGATGCAATTGGCCACCACTTCCACAGCCCAGATCTGGCCTTGGGGGGGTTGGGGGCCACTGTTTTAAATAATTCCTAATTTTTCTTCTTGGGTTGCTGCGTCTTTTGGTTTCCTTAAGGTGCTTTGGAGGGCTTTTGTTTGTATGTTCCAATGACACATGGTTGTAATGGTCTGTTAGTTGTTTTGATATGTTTTTGATCTTTGGTAGTGTTATCCTTTCCATTGCTTGTGTTGGTTGTGTTACAGTGGTTTGAGTGATTGGACACTTTTTGATATAGTTGCATGGCCTTCAATTGTGTGGGGATGTATTATAAGCAGTCTGATTTATTTTTTATGGTGCCTTAGGTTGCTACAGTGTGTTGATATTCGTCTGAGTGATGCTCTTACACAGCCTCTTGTGGGAAATTGGGTTGTTCCTTTGGTAATGGAGCATTTGGTTAATGTGGGTTGCTTTTCGATAGTTTTGAATTTCTAATTTTCTGTCATTTCCTCTTCTGTGAAGGATACCCAGGAAGGGTTGTGTGTTGTTATGGTCTTCCCATGTAAATTTTATTCCTTTGAAGTTGTTTTTGATTGTCTCATGTATTTTCTCTCTAGCAGCTGTTCCATTTTTATGACAAAGGTGTCATCTGTATACTGGTTTTATGCTTTTAGTTGTAGATGTAGGAGTGCTGTACTTTCTAGTTGCTGCTTACGGTTTTTGCTCGGACAACTGAGCATGGTATGCCATGGATATTCGCATCCAGGCTGTGCCGAGAGACCAGGATGGGTTAGACTCCTCCCTGTGATGTCATAGAGCTGAGTCTGCCTCTATATAAAAAGCTAGCCTATAGACAGGTCCCCAGCTTTAACTCAGCTCCTTCTTCTCAAATTGAGCTCATGTCTCTGGAAGCCGTCTATGTGTTTGCCCCTTAGAGGGTGGACAGGCCCTATTCCTGGCCGACCCCTCCCCCGTCCCACAACAGAGGGGGTATTCCAGACATCAGGAATATAGTGGTCCGTCTACCCACTCAGAGTGGGGAGATTATGAAGACAGGGATTATACCAATCCTTATCCAAATTTATCAGATGAGGAGGAATTTTGCCCTGAACAAACCCCCTCAGCCGCAGTATTTAAACCTGCATTCTTTAAACCACTCCTTCACAAAGTTCTGGTTACTGCCAACTGACTCCTGAGGAGAACTTGGTTAGGGGGACTCCCTCTTTTCCAAACCAGTTGTTCACACAGAGGTTCTCCCTTCCTCTGTTGTTTCTCGACCTAGTTAAAGAGCAGTGTGCCTTCCCTGCTGCAGGGCTTTGCCCCTCATCCCATGATAGGTGCTTCTACAATGTAGGGCCCTCCTTGGCTAGTGCTCTTGTAGTGTCGTCCATTGAGACTCCAGTTGTAGCTTCGTTTTCCTCCTTTGGCACCCCCACAGAGCCAGAGGACATGCTCAAGGCCGATGACAAGCACTCCGAGCAGACTCAAACGCACTCAGCAGGCCACAGTTTGGGCTGTCTGGGCCTTGAGTGCAGCATCATCTTTCACGAGAGCTTCACTCCACTGGCTGCAGCAGATGCAAGAACAGATTCCACCATCAGACTCCACGTTGCACCAGGATCTGAACAAGATTATAGCAGCAGTGGAATTTACGGCAGACGCCATTCTTAACTCAGCCAAATTCACCTCCAGGGCTATGGCCTCTTGGTGGTAGCGAGACAGCTCCTGTGGCTGCAAAATTGGCAGGCGGAATCTCGTTGGAAGTAGAAGCTGGCTTTTCCCCCCTGCACAGGTGAAAAGCTCTTTGGCGACACCCTAGAACCTTACCTTGTTGAAACCAAGGACAAAAGGAAGGTTCGTTCTTCAACAGGAAAGAGGGCAGACTACCGCCCAGCTCTGTACTTCCACCCCTCTTCTTTCTGGGCCAAGCCAAATACACACTTTTCCCAAACCCAGAATTGCGCTAAGAGCAACGCCCTGGGGCTTCTGGCAGGCAACATCAGAATCCGGGTAAACGGTCCTTTCGTGGAGGAGGAGGTTGTTCCTTCCAATGCTCCAAGTAACGCTCTGTTTCCCCCCCCCCCCCCCATCAGAGGCCATTTGGCATTCTTCACCTCCAGGTGGAAGGAGTCAACGTTGGACGCCTGGGTACTCAGTACGGTGAGGTCAGGTTTGCAGCTGAAATTCCTATCGACACCTCCAAAGATTTTTGTGAACTGTCCCATTTCTTGGGGGCTTCGCTCTGAGCTGTTCCGGTGAGGATCCAGTGTTATCTGGATCCAATGTTATCTGGATGACATCTTGATCCAGTTGACATCGGTAACTGCTGCACATCATGACCTCCAAACTACCCTTCAGTATCTACAGGACCATGGATTTTCCATCAACTCCAAGAAAAGCCATCTTTCTCCCATGGCCTGATTACTCCACCTGGATACTGTCATAGATATGTCCCTGTGTCAAGTCTTCCTTTCCTCAGATCGTGGGAAAAGCATCAACAAGATCATCCGGCAGATTCAACGACAACACACTGTCCCCTTGTCCCTTCTGTCCAAGCTACTGGGGTAGATGATCTCCTGCATCGGCATCATCCCGTGGGATCCATTCCCGATCTCTCCTATGGCTCCTGCTGCCTTTTCAGCGAGCAGGCACCAGCCACACTGCCTCCAGGGTCCAGATTCCATCTCAGGTCCTTTCCTTGTTTAAGTGGTGGCAATCTCCGGCAATTTGGAAGGGCCATCCATTCAAAGAACTGGACAAAATCCTTCTCACCACAGATGCCAGTCTCCAGGGTTGGGGAGCCCAGCTAGCTGGTGAGATAGCCCAAAGGAGTTGGTCTCAGCGGGACAGGGATTACCCTATCAATTGGCTGGAGCTCAGAGCCATTTTTCTGGCACTGAAGCATTTCCAAGCCTCAGTAGCAGGGTCCCATGTGCTGGTGATGATGGACAATGTGGCCGCAAAGGCACAGGTCAACATTTGGGGGGGGGGGGACAAGATCCAGGGCCCTGATGAGGGAAGCCGAACGTCTGGGGCAGTGGATAGATAGGCACCTGTTATCCATCAGGGTGTACCACATCTCCAGGGTCGACAACACCCAGGCAGACTGGCTAAATTGGAGCAAGGTCAACCATGCAGAGTGGAGTCTCCACTCTTCTCTATTCAAGGATTTTTCTCTCAAGTTTGGGAGTCCAGTAGTAGACCTGTTCGCCACTCCCCTCAACGCTCAGGTAAACAGATTTTTCACCAGATTTCCTTCCCAGGGAGCAGAGGGACAATGCACTTCGGAGCAGATGGCCTCTGGGTCTCCTCTATGCCTTTCCCCCTCTTCCCATCATTCCGGCAGTCATTCGGAAGATGTTGGAGGAATGGGTGGAGCTAGTTCTCCTGGCCCCTCATTGGCCCAGGAGACCTTGGTTTGCAGATCTGTTGAACCTATCTGAGCCACACTGTGGAGGATCCCAGCCAACAGAATCTCCCTACATCAGGGAGCCTTACTCCATTCGGATCCTCAGTGGTTCAAATTGACCATGTGGCACTTGAGCAGCAACATCTAAAGGAAGCCAGCCTTCCTGATAGGGTTATCTACGTTATCCAGACTTCTTGCAAACCCTCTGCTATGTGCATCTATGATGTCACTTGGAAAGTTTTCTGTAACTGGTGGTTGAGGCAAACCTTAATTCCACCTCTGCTTCAGTAGCTGAGGTGTTGCTCTTCCTTCAAGGTGGGCTTGAGAAGGGACTTGCTCCTAACACCCTGTGTCACCAGGTGGCTGCCCTTTCATCTGTTTTGTCCTGGGATACAATTCCTTCCTTGTCAAATCACCCATTGGTCTGTAGATTTTTGAAAGGGGCTTCCAACCTCCGTCCCCCGGTGGTCCACAGGTAACCCCCGTGGGACCTCCCAAAGATGCTTCAGGCCCTGATGGAGACCCCATTTGAACCCCTTAGGTCGGTGTCTCTCCAATTCTTGATTCTTAAGGTGGTTTTTCTCATAGCAATTACGTCCTACAGGAGGGTTTCTGAACTGGCAGCCCTTTCAGTCCAGAAGGTTCTCTACTTTTCATGAAAACAGGGTGGTTCTTCAGTTAGATCCCACTTTTATCCAAAAAGTTAATACCTGGTTCCATCGGTCACAGGATATTGTGTTGCCAGACTTCTGTCCCCAGCCACGCCACAAGTTGGAATGCTATTGGCATATGATAGATGTCAGGAAAGCGCTTCGGATATACACTAAGCATACTGCAGAGTTGAGGAGAACTGGAGCTATGTTTGTGTCCTTTTCTCTGTCCTTGGGGAACAAGGCCTTTCCCCATTTTGAGTAGATGGATCGAGGGATGTATCTCCAAAGCCTACAAGACCTTGGCTCTCCTGGTGTCCAAAAACTTGATGACTCAATCTACTAGGAGCGCAGCAACTTCTGCCTCCTGGGCTACTCAGGCACCTCTTGAAGAAATTGCAGAGCAACTACATGGACATCTCCGTCATCCTTCATCAGGCACTATCATCTGGACTTTTTTGCCTCGGCTAATGCAGCTTTCGGCATACAGATACTTCAGAGGTAATCCTGCAATCAGAGTAGATTGACCAGATGGTGTCCCTCCCATGGACATGCAGGCTTTGGTATGTCCCATCCTGGACTCTTGGCGCAGCATGGATGAGAATGAGCATTGGTATAATTACCTGAGAATGCCTTTTCTATCTACGCTGCAAGAGAGTCCAGCCCCACCCTGGTTGCGTCCAGTTCTGATAAGGCATGATTGTTCTCATTGCATTTTTGGCTTCCAGAGACACTCACTAGAGTCTGTCAAGTATCTTTGCCAAAGCTGGGAACCTGGCTAAGGGCTAGCTTTTTATATAGAGGCAGACTCAGCTCTATGACATCACAGGGAGGAGGAGAATCCCATCCTGGATTCTCTTGCAGCATAGATAGAAAGGGCATATTTAGGTAATTATACCAACATCAATATCCCTATGATTTGTTCATATATTTGTCCAACAAACTAAAAGTTGATAATAAAGCAGAGATTCCTGAGATCTATGATTCTGGGCATCTAAATGTATTTGACTAGGTCAGGTGTATTGTCTAGTATTGCTACTACAGATTCATTTGCTATTTCTGTATCTATGAACTTAGCTTATATTCTAATTCAACTCTAATCTAGATTCATAAGTTCTAAATAGATTCTGGATCTAAAGATGTTACTTAGGTCCCACATGGTCCTGCACTTTGTAGGCCCTTCCATGCCCAGCTGTCCTTCACTGTCTTCCCAGTATGGCCCAATGTGAGTTGCTGACATGCCAGGCCTTCTTTCTGAGGCCCTGCTTTGGAAAGTGACCAGCTGAGGTCGATTAGGCCTTAAGCCTCTACCACAACCCCAGCACCACACAAGAGGAGTGCTGTTGTGCAGGACCGCTGAAAGGGCAGAGATGTGGGAATAGACAGGTGGGAGGAGTTGAAGAGGAGGCAGTTCCAGGACTGAGATGAACCAAGGTTGAAAATGTCTTGAATTGACATTTTCTAATGTCATTGACATTTTCTAATGCCTCTTCTAATAACTCGTAGGATTTGTTTAACAATGGCAATAGGGACTGACAGGTTTTCCAGCACTAAGTGATGCAGTTATGTGACGTCATTCTTTACAACTGTATTGCTTAGCAGTGGAAATTCTGGTCCCAAATACCGTAATAACTTGAAGGCTACTTATTATTCCTTGTTTTTTATTCATCATAATTCTGATCTGACCTGAAAGAATTTCTCATTTCCCTAGGACTCTGGATAGGCAGTCTATGCTGTCCTCGTATTTTGTGTCTGTACTTCCTTACCAAGAGGCTTGCCATAAAATGTTTGTAATATGGTTGGAAGGGGAAGCCCCATCTCTCCTGTGTTAACTTTGCCAGGCCATACATGGAAAACCAGATTAATAAACATGCTGTTCTTATGGAAAATTGCCTCTTTGACTGAACACAACAATGTTGTGTTGCTCTGCTTTTATATTCAGTGAGAAAGAGGGCAATGACTTTATGGATGCTATAGTGATGAACCCTATCAAATTAAAAACCTGGTCCTGTTTTACAATTAGTCCTCCTCAAGGAGCTTGTTTAGGGGTTTATCTTTGGCATGAGACAAGGAATCTCTGAGAGGCACATATGCTCTTCCTTGCTTTTATGAACTTTCACTGAGAAGAATTTCATCCCTTGAGATTTCCCTCTCAATTTCTAGAATTCAGCATAGTAGATTATATAGATTATGAGCCATGGTGGCGCAATGATTAGAGTGCAGTACTGCAGGCTACTTCTGCTGCCTGCTGGCTGCCTGCAGTTTGGCAGTTCACATCTCACCAGGCTCAAGATTGATTCAGCTTTCCATCCTTCGGTGATCGGTAAAATGAACACCCAGATTGTTAGGTGCAATAGACTGTCAACTCATAAAGCATTCTTAGGCCTGTTTCTAAGTTGCCATAAGCAGGAGGGGAGGGGGGAGAAACCTGAAGTAGCAGTACAGCAATAAAAACAGAAGTACATTTCACACTTATCTCCTCAGCACGGGAATCATTGGAGAATGTGATTGATGACACCCAGCCTGTGAATGTGGTTCATGGGAGAATCTGATTTATAACGCACGGGGGGGGGGGGAACAGGGTCACAGGTGACCGTAAATTACGTGGGTCAGAGTGGGTCAATGCCAACATGTTGCTCCTAATAAATCTTTGGGATTCTTTTGAAGCTTGTCTGGAGGCTCATGATTTAATTAAGGTAATCGCTGGAACTCTGACATTGACTCTGTAAACCACTTAGGGAAGGCTGTAAAGCACTGTAAAATGGTATGTAAGTCTAAGTGCTATTGCTATTAAGTGCATCCAGATTCTAAACTGGAAGTGCTGTGAAAGACCCAATTTTTGGGTTGAATGGCAGCATCTCCTCCTCTTCCACCAGAAGGGAAGCGGGACCTCACAAGTTCCTCCTTCTTGTCCAGTGGCACATAAACATTTCACCTTGACATTGTGTGCAATATTCAGAAAAGCAGAAGGGGTACAGTACCATGTGCTAGAGAATAGGACACACAGTGAGCAATGGCAGCATGACCACCTGTCAACCCAGCAAGAAAGGGCCATTCCTTTCTTTGCTCATTGGCAGGAGTGGAACTCCTTGATCCTGCCTATATTTTTGTCATAATTAGAATGTATTTATTTATACAAACCATCTATAGCAGGGGGATAGCAATTAATTTTCCCAAGGGGCCACATGGGAAGCTGTGGCTGCTGTGGAAGGCTCTGAAAGCGCATAGGCATGCACGCACACACATGCATATTTTTTTTTAAAAATAGTTGCCTTCAAAATAAAAGTAATTTTTTACAGGACACACAGAGAGAGATGTCCAGAGACTGTAAAATGCCTAGGTCTGGTCTATAGGCTGCTCAATTTCTAATGACTCCAGGCAATTTATAATTAAGAAGTCAGAAAAGGAAAAGGAAAAAAAACATAAGCAGCCCAAAGGCAAGCTTATAAAACAACAACCCAAGAGGCTGAAGAGAAAGAAGCGAGCTCTACAGAATGGGCAGTGGTGAAGAGAAGTCCAGCAACATCTGAGCAGCCTTATCACTTCTTCCATCAGGGCAGGCCTGGAAATGACCACACCAGTGTTCCTCCTTTTCTGTAGGCACAAACCAATTGGGGGAAGGGACATTGTTATGACTGCAGGGTATCAATGCCTAATGTTGGGAGAAATGCCATTATTGTAGTTGCACCAGACAGTATCATTTCATTGCATTGAGAGTTTCTGGATTATGTTAACATATTCAGGGCAACAAATAATGCAAGAGCAGCTGCACCAAAATAGCACATTTTTATTCTCTCCCTCCCCCACAATTCCTTCGCAGTCTCCCCTACATCTGGGACAAAGTCAGTATATTTCTGTCTCCAGAAGTCAGATCTTGGCTCCACAGTTGAACACCAAGGCTTGCCTAGAAACCCTGCAGGATTTCTGAGGTCTGTGTTGCCTTGACTGAACAACTCCTGTCTGTTGGTGAAACATCATTCCAGCTCTTTTCCAAATGGAAATCTGATCTAACTTTCAATCCATGTGGAAATGTATTTCCTGAGGGAATAGAGAATCGATAAGATTCTAGGGTAGAAATTTCCTTTGTGTTAGTCATTCTGTAGTCAGGACCAACTGGCTGGTTAGGAGCCCAGCACAGAGCCTGTTGCTCATTCGGTCTCTGTTAGCATACCTAATCAAGCACTAACTAGTAAGGTTTTTTTAAACATCCCACCTTATTTTTATAAATATGTCAGTGAACCTAGCTAATACTCTTTCTTCCCCCTGGTCAGTTAGACTGAGAGAGAGTGGCCCAGAGTCACCCATCACGCTTTCATGCATAAGACGGGACTAGAACTCACCATCTCCTGGCTTCTAGTCTGGTGCCTTAATTGCTAGACCAAACTGGCTCTCTGGTTATTCAAACTAGATACTTTAAATGTTACCTTAAATGTTCAAGCCTGTCAACTAAATCAGAAGATTCAGAAAATGTCCCTTGCATCTTGGAACATTCAAGCTGCATTAACTTCCTTAACTAGTATCCCCTTGCCTGAGTGGGATACAGATGGATCTTTTTTATTTGTCCATTGTCTGTGGGGGCTGAAGTATTTGAGGATCTGGCTTACTTCTGTTTTACTACCGGTCCCATTAGGCTGGTCAGGACAGTCGTGATCCTTAAACTGTCTATCAATAGAGATTTGTCATCTAGTGGGACTCAGGAAGTATGCCTTTTCCATAGGACAGTGATGGAGAGAAGTCCAGCAGCATCTGAGCAGCCTTATCGCTTCTTCCATCAGGGCACGCCTGGAAATGACCACACCAGTGTTCCTCCTTTTCTGTAGGCACAAAGCAATTGGGGGAACTGGAACAGGGGGTTCCAACCTTTTAGACCTCAGGGATCACCAAATTCATAATTTTAAATCCCGCAGACCACTAATATGAATCCAGCATGCCACTCACTGAAGTGCCTGGACTCCCACTGTCGGGATGGGGTCCTTTAGGCACCTAGTTTGGCTGCCTGTTTCTGCAACCTTAAAAATACTCATCATTTGGACCCATTTCCCATAGAAAACAAAACATGGAGATCACTCATCTCTTTCTCTCTCTCTCCCTCCCTCTCTCTCTTTCTCCCCCCCCTCCCATCCATGGGGCTGGGGGGAAAGGAACCTCTGAACTTGTGCTGGGTGGTGGGAATCTGATGACTGGAGGCCGACCAGCCACGTGCTGAAGACCAGATGGCTGGCAGGAAGGTGGGGCAACAGGTACCGGCGGTGGATGGACTGATGCACATGGGAGATTTGCGGCATCAGAGCCCTTCCCAGATGTTCTCTGGCCTGCGAAGGGGTGGGGCTAGGGGCAAAGGAACCTCCGAACTCATGTTGCCTCCTGCATTGAGGAGGCCAAAGGGCTGGCAGCGATGCCCTCAGGTGAAGATGTTGCGAGAGGGAGACTCGAACCCTCCCCTCAGGAACCGCAAAGTGCTCACCACCCTTCTGGCAAGCCTCCTCCTTCCCGTTGGGCATGTGAGCACTTCTGGCAAGGAGGAAGAGAAGCATGGTGGGAGGAGGCTTGGCGGCTGCTAGGGGGGCGGCAAGCGCTTTGCAGCTCCTGACGGGAGGGGTTGAGCCTCCCCCTTGCAACATCTTCACCTGAGAGCATCACTGGCAACACCAGTTCAGAGGTTCCTTTCTCCCCCTCCCGGTCGCAGGCCAGGGAACACCCAGGAACGGCTCAGATTCTGCAATTTCCGGTGCCCCTCCCCTCAGGAGCCGCAAAGTGCTTGCCGACCCTCTGGCATGCTTCTCTTCCTCCTGGCCAGAAGCGCTCCCATGCCCAGTGGGAAGGAGGAGGCTTGGTGGGTGCCAGAGGGGCGGTGAGTGCTTTGCGGCTTCTGATGGGAGGGGTCACTCTGATCTCCCACATGCTACCCTCCCTCCCCACACGCATTAGTCCATCTGCTGCTGGTATCACCCCTGTTGCAGACACAGGTGCGCTGCAGGCCACAAAAATATTCTCACGGACCATTGGTTGGCAACCTCTTCTCTGGAACACCGTACCACTGAGATTTGGCTGTTTTCTCATGTGTGGAGCCCAATAGAATAATTGACCCTGTGAATGGTATTTTCACAAGAGCCATGGGGACACACACAGTGGTTAGAATGCAGCAGTGCAGGCTAACTCACTGCTCAGGTGTTCGATCCTGACTGGCTTAAGGTTAACTCAGCCGTCCATCCTTCCGAGGTTGGTAAAATGAGGACCCAGATTCTCAAGGGCAATATGCTGGCTCTATGAACTGCTTAGAGAGGGCTGTAAAGCACTGTGAAGTGGTATATAATTCTATTGCTATTCATTTTGTGTTGGTTGGGAATGGTGTGTGTGTAAATATATGCAATCTATATACTACTAACCGATAACTCGACATTGCCTGGGTATTTATTTATCCCAATCCTGTAGTCGGGACTCATGCTGTTGTACTGTTTGTCGCTCAGTTCTTCTATTCCTCCTCCACAAGAGGGAGCCCTGTGAAGCCATTACCATGGCAGAAGCCATTTTAAGGCGCGCGCGCACACACACACACACACACACACACACCCTGAGGAGTGTTTGCATTGTCTTTCCCCCACAATATTTGTTTCCAGAGAGTAAATCATCTGTATACCAAGTTTGGTTGAAATTGCTCTAGGCATTCCTGGAACATAAGAAGATCTTCATCTCATCTAATTGTATTTATAATAATTTGTTTATATTTTAATTTAATACTTTTCCCCATCCAGAGTTGTATTGGTGGGATGCACAGCCACATAAATTAATATAAACAAACAGAGCATTAAGGACTCCCACAAATAATTATACAAACTGCTCTGGAGGAAGAAAAAAAACGGAGAAATTGATTCCAAATGAGGATGTTCAGTTAGCCTTAGGTCACACAGGTGCTACTGTTTCCTTACACTTCCTGACATACAGCTTGAATGAGGAACATCTTCAGTACCAACACATTGCTATAAAATAATCCCTGACTTTCTATTTTTAAGCCAGTGCTCAGTCAATGCCCGGCACAGGTTGGGAATGTAGCAGGGCAAAATAAAAACCTGATACGATTTCAAGGCTTGAATGCCTCTTGGAGTCTTTCACATTCAGTGTAAAAAGGAGATGAGAACTGTGATTTCCAATATGTTTGATAACTCAGATATATAATGCCATATCAGTGGGAATTTGGAAACTGGTTGGCAGTTCTCCAGAATATTTAAGATGAGCTTTTTAAGTTCCACAGCCTCTTTTTTTCAAGTCATTCAGCACCACCCACTCACTGAAAGAAGTATTTACCATTGCTTTCCTCTAGCTTCCTATCCTTTCCAAGCTCATCCAGATAACCTCATAGACAGCTTTTCTTCTGGCCCATCCTTTCCCAAAAAAGCTTCCTGCTCGCTTTACAAAGGGATGCTAATGGCAGTCTGAGATGTTAAAAGGCAACTGGACTTTCTCATTTTATTTTGTTTCTCCTTGAAAACGTTTCGCTTCTTGGATGAGAAGCGAAAGATTTTCAAGGAAAAAAACCCACCAAGAAAGTCCAGTTGCCTTTTCAACAGCTTTGGGACAACCATGGCCTTGGATGATGCAGAATCTCCAGAGATCAGGGGTCTTCAAACTTGACAGATTTAAAACTTGTGGACTTCAACTCCCAGAATTCCTCCTTCAGTCAGGTTAGCTCAGGAATTCTGGGAGTTGACATCCACAAGTTCTAAATCCGTCAAGTTTGAAGATCCTTGCCATAGCTCAGTGCAATGCTATTTTCTGGTGGCTCCAGTGAGCTGCAGACCAACCAGTGGGATCAGACCATGGCCCAAACCAAGTGGTGGTGTTCTTTAACTTAATAATCTTAAGCGCGTTCATTGACACTCTCCCAAGCCTCTTTCATCAGTAATGTGACAGATTTGCAAGCACCTTCTAGAAATGGCCATTTGCCTCACTTCTCATACATTGCCGACCCTGATAGCAAAATAATGGTGTCTTTGACAGATACAGGAAGTCCTTGACTTGCAACCATTCGTTTAGTGACCGTTCAAAGTTACAACAGCACAGAAAAAGTGACATAGGACCGTTTTTCACATTTACGAGCATTGCACCATTCCTGCAGTCATGTGATCAAAATTCATACACTACAACCGGCTCACATTTATGAGCACGTTTATGTGCTGGGGTCATGTGATGACCTTCTGACAGGCAAAGTCAATGGGAAAGCCAGTTCCACTTAACAACCTTGTTGTTAACTTAACAACTGCAGTGATTCACTTAACTGTGGCATAAAGGTCATAAAATGAGGCAAAACTCAGTTAATACCTCTTGCTTAGCAATGGACAATTTGGGCTCAATTGCAAGTTGAGAACTACCTGTATTCTCAGCCGCAGTAGCTGCAGGGCTCAGACAAATGGGAGCAGGCAATCCAGTGAGCTCTATCTTGTCTCTGTTTCTCAGGTACTTCACTTTCATTCTTATGTAAAGGCGGCAATAATTAAGACCTCTTTTTTTCTAAAGAGGTTTGCCCTGTTCCTTCAGATAGGTAATTATAGGTCAGTCTCTTACCATGATTGGATAAAGTATTGAGACAGGGATGGCTTCTCAGTTGCAAAGCAATCTTTGAGCAAATTATCTTGATTCATTTTAAATTAGGTTCAGCACAGACTACTGAATTGAGACTGTTTTGATTAGCCTTGGGAGATGACACTTGTTCTGAGACAGTCACAAAAAATGTCACTATTTCTATTTGCCCTTTTAGAAACTTTCTGTCCTCTTGACCACAGACTCCTTCTGGGTCACTGGAGATATTAGTGAAAAGGAGGCAGGGTTTTCTCTTAACTAGATCTCACTTGGTGCCATTTTGCAGTAAACTACTATTTGAAATAGGTGCTGTCATTTGGTAATCCTCAGACTCCATTCTGTCTCCATTGCTTTTCAATATCTGCATACATTCTGGAAGAGATCAGCAGGAGACTTGGCTCAAAATAAAAATCTGAACTAAATGTTCCCTATTTATGGTGAATGTTTTTGATACTCAAGGCCTCTTCAGTGGTTTTTTTTTTTTATTTGGATTATCTTATCAGAGAAAAACATGCAGCGCTGTTCCTTTAAATTCAGACTTGTTGTGCAAAAGGCTTATTTGTGGTAAACAATTTGAGGGAACAAAATTTTTCAGATCTTTGAATCTTGAAGTCTCTGTTTACTTACCGAGCTAAGCAATGCTTATTCTCCATGAAAACAAACTAAATTTCTGATGAATCCAGAATTCCTAGTGTAGGAAGTTTAACACCCACCCCTCTCCTAGAAAAATGAAATATCCTAGGAAATATTGAAAAGGCAGAATATTTCCCCTAAAAAGAGTATCCAACAAGAAGATGGCTGAATGATGGGGAACGAAAAGATTTATATCCCTGAGAAGTTTTCTGGTCATTAACATTCTGAGAGCCATTGAAGCTAATTGGGAGTTTCTCTGTTTCCTCAGGGTCACCTGAACCAGTTCTTTTTCTTTATGGCAAAAAACTGAACTGAGCAGTAGTCCATAAAGAGCAAATTGGCTTAATTGCCACCATTGTTTTACCCATCTCTTCACCCAAGTCTTTATTCCCACTCTGATTTGTATCACACTTTGACAAAAAAAATTAAAAAAACCCACCTCTTTTCAGCTTTAAGATCTTGCATTGACCTAGAAGAGCTTGGTTGACGGTTTTCATTTCCTTTCAAGAGAGATTTTTATAAGACACTTGTGTGATTTGTCTCACTTCTTGCTTTCCAGAAGAAAGGGGAACCCCCCCCCCACTTCTATTGCTAAAATTTTTTTTTCTCTTCCTACATCTTTATAAAAGCAGGGTGACCTACTTTGTTCACTCTGTCCAGTGGTTAAGGAGCTTGTAGTTCCTGCCCAGAGTTAACATTGGTCTTGTTTAGATATAAATATAGATATAAATAATATTGTAAACTGTAAATTGGTTGCTCATGATAATGCAAGCCTGTTGATGGCATCTTGCCTGATTATTCTTGTTTGACCTCTCCTGTTAGTTGGAGCAATGAGATGAGTTTGAGCTAGAGTCCCTGGTTTCTTGCTTTTTCAAACTAAAGTTAAAGCGAAGGGTCCTTAATGCCTGTGGAGATTCTCAGTCATCCAAGGTCATGGTTGTCCCAAAAGTGCTTTTTCAAGAGGCAACTGAACTCTGGTTTTTCTTTGAAGACATTTCACTTCTTGGATGAGAACTTGGATCTTCAAAAAAAAATCCAGACAGTCCAATTGCCTCTTAGAAAAAAAAAAAACCTTTGGGAGGGATCCTTGATGCTCTCCAAGCTTGGTTGTTTTCTTGCGGATGTTTCATTACTCAAGTAACATCGTCAGTGCTGATGCTACCTAGTTTGGGTCATGAAACATCTGCAAAAAAACAACTAAACTCTGGAGTGCACAGAGGACCCCCTCGTTTCAGCCCTGGGCTACAAATATTCCACGTTATTGATAAAGTTAAAAAGCAGGTTTCTTCTTGATTCTGCCTAGTTAAGAAACCAGCTGGTTCCTTGTTCAGACATAAAACAATACAAATGGTGCATTGATGTTTCCAAATCAGAACAGTGCATCCATTCATTCAATTTAGACACTGACTTCTAGACTGAGTTTGGTCAGTTTATGATTAAACCAAACTGTTAGAAAATACAAGCTAAACTGTTAGAAAATACAAGGATTATAAAGAACAATTTAGAAAGCAAGAGCGAACAAGATGGTGACATAAAAAGATATTCAACAGGGACCCCAACCATCCTACTCTGGCAGAAAATATGCGGTAGCATTTTGGCTCAATCCTGATATCGATACTGGAAAAATGTTCTTTCATTACACACAAATTGGTCCATTGACCAAGTTGGAATAATTCTGCTCCTGTGGAAGTAAGTAGGAGACCAGGCCTCATTGCCTATCCCCTTGCTGCTGGTTATACAGAGCAGATTTGCTACAATTCAAATACCTTTTATAATTCATAATTCTTTTATAATTTATTGCTATAATTCAAGCATGTTTTAATCATTCATGCTGTCATGCAAGTGTCTTTTGCTGCCCTCTGGTGTTGTTTGTGGTTCCTAGCTTTTTAACTTTGAAATTAAACCTGGTTCTGGGCCAGAATTGGCCATGTCCTGTGAAATATTAATGTAGATTGCAAAGAGTCAACATTAATGTTGTATTAATGTCAATGAATGGATGGGTACTTTTTTTAAGTTGGTGTGCAGTGTTTAAAGTCCAGACTGTCTTTTCTTTTTCCTCTAAATCAGGGTTATCCAATCTTGGCAATTTCAAGATCTGTGGACTTCAACTCTATGCT
>BLBF01000042.1:29936317-29953756 GCA_015471245.1 Laticauda colubrina | reverse complement strand
TCCTTCCTTCCTTCCTTCCTTCCTTCCTTCCTTCCTTCCTTCCTTCCTTCCTTCCTTCCTTCCTTCCTTCCTTCCTTCCTTCCTTCCTTCCTTCCTCCCTCCCTCCCTCCCTCCCTCCCTCCCTCAACTCAAGGCAGTGAATATACCTAGAAATATTCCTTCCTCCTCTCTTTTCCCCCTAAGAGCAACCCTGTGAAGTAGGTTCGGCTGACACTGAGTGATTAAGTTCATGGTCATCCAGCTGGTTTTCATGCCTAAAATTAAACTAGAACCCACCATCTCTTGGTGATTGACGCAAAGTCATCCATCTTTGATTACTAAGGTGGGACTAGAACTAGAACTCACAATCTCCTGGTTTTTAGGCCAGTGCCTTCAACACAAGAAACAAACTGGCAGCAGAAAATGACCTACAGGTCCATTAAATGTGTCCTTTGAAGGTTTTTTATCCCATTATTTTTAATTTTTGTCAAATGATGACATTTATCCCAAATATGTTTAACTCTGCTAAAATATGTTACTAATGACTGACCTCCACTGGAAGTTGGTTCCAAGCTTACTCTTTCTGTAAAGGAAAATTTCTAATGTTTAATTTAAACTTCCCTCCTGTCAGTTTGCAGTTATGCCACCATGTTTTTAGTTTTTACATAATATTGAAAATACCGCATCCCAGAATCTTCTTCATGCCCTTAAGGCCCGGTCCCACTGCACTTACGGATGCAAAGAGGATGTAAAACGTTAAAAAAAAAGCTTGCCATCCATTGAAAAACGCTATGCATCCGTTGTGTACTCACTGCATACGTGTTTCATATGCTCTATCCGTTGAGCATCCGTACACTGCAATTTCATCCGCGCAAGAAGTTTTGAGCTGCACAAAACTTTGTGAACGGATGAACTTTCCACTGCGTATGATGTACATCCGCAACATATATGGGCAACAAACATTCTATGTCCGTTATCATCCGTTTAACATCCGCTGTATCCTCTCTGCATCCTCTGGCCATCCCCTCAACTCACATCCGCTGCAGCTGAAAACAGAAAGAGGGAGGAAACAAAAGGTACACGGAACGTCTACACAGCGTTAGTAGCACGGAAATAGAAAGGATGTAAGCGTATGCATCTCGTATATAAAGTATTAAAAACGGACAAAATGTTTGTGTCTGGGATGTATCTCGTATATTTAGGATGTCTGCAGTATGTCTAGAGTATGTAGAAGGACACCTAGCGGACAACCGATATTTTCTATAAAAAGGGGGAGAAAATCATCTGGATCGCTGGGATGGTGGACCATACAGTCCCACTATGGTTGCACTGGAGGTTTATATGTCCCACAACTATCCTTATCTATCCCACAAGCATGCAAAGACTTAACCATTTTTTCAAAGTTTTCACCAACACTTTATTAAGTAAGCAAAATGAACCAAGTAAACTAAATGTCTTAAGCAAAGATAACCTTTATTAACTTTCTTAGGTAAACTTTATGACTTCATTAAATAAGCAAAATGAACCAAGTAAACTGTATTAAGTGTCTTAAGCAAAGATAAACTATTAACTTTCTTAGGTAAACTTTATGACTTTATTAAATAAGCAAAATGAACCAAGTAAACTGTATTAAGTGTCTTAAACAAAGATAAACTTTATTAAACAAGTAAACAACTCAGTCTCTGAGACTATTCTGAGTCAGAATAGATTATTCTGCGTGCGTGCTGCATCCTTTTATATCCGCGGAGCGGACGCAATTCATACCCCCCGCATGCGCAGTGAACGCTTTGTATCCGATATACATCCGTGCGGCATTCCTTTTGTTTCCTATAGGCATACGTGATGCATCCACTTCATCCGCTATGCAAATATTTGAAATTCTCCCTGGAACCCCTTCGGAGGTATCATCCGCTTCCATTCGCTTTCATCCGCTAGGCTTACAGTGAACATCCGTTTAACATCCCCGCTACATACTACCCATGTCCGTTCTGTTTATGCAAATTTTCGCCACTTTTTGGAGCGGATGAAAACGGATGGAGCCACCCCTGAAATTTTGCTCGTCCGCTGTGTCCTTTCTGCATAAGTTTTGCGTCCATCGGCCAGTGGGACCTAGCCTTAAATATCTTTAAAGGTTTCACAGTCATGTCCCCCCTTTCCCTTCTGTCCTCCAGGCTGTTCATACTAAATTCCTCCAATCTGTCCTGATAGGTTTTGTCCTTTATTATACCCTGCACCATTTTTATTGCCATTTTTGTCTCTGGATTCCTTCAATATCTTTTTTTTTTTTTTAACTGAACACAAACTGTCCAGAACTGGGCACAGTATTATTCCAAATAGGGTCTGACTAAAGCCTTCTTATAGTGAGATTAGAACCTCCTTTTTCCTGTTGGTGATCAACCTATAATTACAAATAGAAACTCATTTGATTTTATAGGCGAAAGATTCTGTATTGTTTTAATGATATCCATAAAAGACATATCCAACTATCACACCATGCTGTCTGTTGGGTTGCTTAAACTGCTCTTACTGTTAGGCAATTGTTGTTTCTTCTCTAAAGATACCTGGTCTCTCCTGCCATTTCTGCTAGGCTTTTTTTCCCAGGTCTCTATTTGGGTTTCTTTCTTCAAATTCGTGTAGATGTCTTTGGTTTATTTATGAGATTCTTATCCCGCCTTTATAACTTATGAACAGGGGTATCAAACTGGATTTCTTCAAGGGCTGGATCGCCATTGTAGTTCTCCATGGGCCGGCTTGGGGGAGGGAAGACGGGATCAACCCCTACTGCAGCACCCTGATGGCCAAAACGGGGTGCAGGAGGGCTGGTCATGCCCCCCTGCTCCCTGCTTTCGGCCTGGGGATGGCCTCCTGCAGCATCTTGCCGGCCAAAATGGGGTGCTGGTTTGTTTGTTTTTTTGCTATTTCCAGGTCAGCCCTGCCAGCCAGATTTAAGTACCCTGCAGGCCCAACCTGAGCCACTGCCTTGATTTTGACATTCCTGCTTTAGAAGTAATTCAAATGCTCTTCTTTCTTCCTATTATCCCCACAGCAACAACTCAGTGAGGTGGGTTGGGCTAAGAGTGACTGGCCCAAAGTCACCCAGCCAGCTTTCATGCCTAAGGAGAGACTAGAGTTCATTGCCTCCTGGTTTCTAGCCTGAGCTTTAACTACTAGACCAACCTGGCTCCTAGTTTAGGGTTGTTGTTTTTTTAAAGTAGACATGCCTTAAAAATAAAAACTGAGGTTTTCCATTAGCTTAGAAAGAGGTGGTCAAATCACATACAGGTAGTCCTTGACTTACAACAACTCATTTAGTGACCATTTGAAGTTACAACATCAGTGAAAAAAGTGACTTAGGACCATTTTTCACATTTGCAACTGTTGTGGCATCATCATGGTCATGTGGTCAAATTCAGGCACTTGGCAATTGACTCATGTTTATGATGGGCGTAGTGTCCTGTGGTCATGTGATCGCCTTTTGTGATTTTCTGAAAAGCAAAATCAATGAGGAAGCCAGATTCACTTAACAACCAAGTGAAAGAGAGGTTGCAAAATGGGGCAAAAATTCACTTAACAACTGTCTCACTTAGTAGCAGAAATTTTGGTCTCAATTGTAAGTCGAAGACTACCTGTACTGTAAAATTAATTTAAAGTCCTGACACCTCCCTCCTTCCCTCCTCTCATATAATTTGGCTTCTTCCTTTTTGAATCTAGACAAATGATTAAAGCTATAATTTATTATCTTGTGTTGTTTCCATCCTTGCTTCTCTCACCACGACTTATCTGTTGAAATTTGCAGATTTCATTGTTCTTCTGTCCTATAGATTAAGCCAATCCCAGAATGGCTAAAGATTCTGCTTGCTAAACATACCAGGGAATGTTTTTTTTTTTCTCTCATTATCTTTCATCTTTCTGAGGACATGAAAGGGTGATAGAAATATCTGAAGTCAGTAAATTTGGAAAGAATTCAGTGTTGACTTTATTTAAAATAGATGTTATTGTTGAATAAACTAGAATGGCTGGGCTCACACCGCAGTAAGCCAGACAAATTACTTTGTCTTTGGGCAGTGAATATGATGAATGTATGAGTATGGCAGTCTTATAAACACCCTCCCATAAAACTAATGATGAATAAACATATCATTTGTAATGATTAAATGTTATGCCTATCAGTAAAATCATAAAACAATCACGTTTAAAACTATTTCTAATAGGTAGGACAAGTCTGCCTATTAGCGCATAATTCCTGAAACCACTCTCATTTCTTCCTCCCTTTTTATTTTGGGTCAATGGTTCTTTATAGCAGCAACTACAATACAGGTAGTCCTCAACTTACAGCCAAAACTGAGCCCAACATTTCTGTTGTTAAGTGAGGCATTACTTAACTGAGTTTTGCCTTGTTTTATGACTTTTCTAGACAGTTATTGAGTGAATCACTACAGTTGATAAGCTAGGAACTTGGGTTCTTAAGTGAACCCAGCTTTCCCATTGACTTTTCATGTCAGAAGGTCACAAAAGGGGATCACATGATCCTGGGACACAGCAACAGTCGTAAGTATGAACCAGTTGCCAGGCATCTGGATTTTGATCACATGATCATGGGGCTGCTGCAAAAGCCATTAGTGTGAAAAGCAGTCCTGAGTCACTTTTTTCAGTGCCATTGTAACTTTGAATGGTCACTAAATGAACTGTTGCAGAATAGCTGTATAACTCTCTTTTAACTGTACACAGACCAGAGTTGCTCTGCGAGTGAGATGGGCAGCCTCTAAATTTGATATGTAAAATAAATATAAAGATATAGAAGCTGTGTGAAGAACTAGATGCTAAAAGGATGGGTTGGGTATTTCAAATAGTGATTATGATTCTCATAATTATCAACAAATGCTAAACATGTGGTTTGGGTATTTCTTAAGTATTGATTATGATTCTCATAATTATCAGTGTGATTTTTACATCATGATTATACTAATTGATTGCAGAAATGTTACAAATACTAAAATCAAAGCTGTACTTCAGTCATAACAATCCTCTGTGTGTGTGTGTGTGTGTTTGTGTCTGCGTCTGTGTATGTGTTCTGTGTAGTACCAAAGTGATTCCATGGCAGAAAGATTTGCTGGTGATGTCACCTTTTGCCTGCAGAATGCCCAGTTGGGGGCTCCTTTCGTGTCTCCATGAAGTTGCCCACCAAAGTGGTACCCATTAATCTACTCGCAATCACCTTTTTTTGAACTGCTGGGTTGGCAGGAGCTGGCGTGGCCACGAGAGCTCCCTCTCCCACTTCTTGGCAGCAATGGGTCTAAAACGCAAGCCACCAGCCCAGCATTCTAATCTCGCGAGCCGCCAACTTCCCAACAGTAGTTTAAATGTCCTAACTTGTATTAATCCGAAGACACAACGATAGATTTTAATGTTTGTTCTTCCTGCTCTTCTTTTTTTCCCCCTTTCTGTCTACCTTATTATTATTATTTTTTGCAGTACAAGTGCTAAAACCATCTTCAGCAATATGGGGTCAGAAAACCCAAGCCCACAAAATCCCAGCTGCAAAATTATGACGTTCCATCCAACACTGGAAGAATTCCAGGATTTTGGGAAGTACATTGCTTACATTGAATCGCAAGGAGCTCACCGGGCAGGGCTTGCTAAGGTAAGTGTGCTATGGATTCCACTTCTTAGTGGTTTAGGAAGTTAATCTCAGCTAACCCGGAGCAGCCTTAAAAGCTGTAAGTTCCTCAGCAATCTCATTTTTATGTGCACAAATCCCTCAGAAAACTGTCAGGGGGGTCAGGTTTGGGCTTTAAAATATAGGCAATTAATGTCTCATACTAAATTTCCACTGTCAGCTTTAAGAAACTGGTAGGGATCTACATTATGGATTCTCTCTCACTCTCAAGAAAAGATTGTTTTGGGATATCAAGGCCACTTACAGGTAATCCTTGATTTACAACTACAATTGGGACTGGAACTTTCATCACTTAAGCCAGGGATTCTCAAACTTGGCAACTTTTTAGGTTTGTGGACTTTAACTCTCAAAATTCCACAAGTCTTAAAGTTGCCAAGTTTGGAGACCTCTGACTTAAGCAATGCAATTTTTAAGTGAGATGCACCCAATTTAATTTTTTTTTTTTTGCCATGGTCGTTAAGCAACTCATGTGGTCCTTAAGCGAATCTGGCTTTTCCCATTGACTTTACCTATTGAAAACTCCTTTGGGAAGCTAATAAATGATGATCCCCTGACTCCAGAAAGCTGCACCTGTCATAAATACATGCTGGTTCCCAAGCAACTGAATTATGACCACAGATGTACTGTTGACAGTTGTAATGTGAGAATTGATCAATGTCATTTTTTTCAGTGCTGTTGTAACTTGGTCATTAAAAAAGGGTAAAAATGCTATTTGATATCCTGTCTGATCCCTTCCCTCACAAATACCCTCTCCTTTTTATTACATTTGTTTTTTCTGTGTAAAGGAGCACATTTCTGGATAAAATACTGGACTGCAGTCCTCGATTTACAACAATTCATTTAGTGACCATTCAATGTTACAACACTGAAAAAAGTGTTGACCATTTTTCACACTGAACCATTGTGGCATCCCCATGGTCAGGTAATAAAAATTCAGACTGTTGACAGCTGTCTCACATTTACGATGGTCACAGTATCTCGGGCTCACGTGATCCCCTCTTGCAACCTCCTGACCAGCAAAGTCAACAGGGAAGCCGGATTCACTGAACAACCGTATGACTGACTTATCAACTGGAGGGATTCCCTTAACAACTGGCAAGAAAGGTCATAAGATGGGGCAAAACTCACTTAACAAATGTCTTGCTTCAACTTTGAGTTTTTTTTTTTTTTCAAAGTACAAAAATCAAGTGAGAGAGACAAACAAGGGATGCCTCTGGTTACACACTGGGAGGGTCAAATTGAGGGTTCCAGAATTAGCTCATATTTTGTTTTCAACACGGTTTAATAAACAAAACAGAGTTCACCCGTTCCCCATAATTGCCATCAATTGTCCTTTAAACCCCCCCCCCAAAGCCTAAACAAACCACATGATGCCTCTGTGTAATGTGTCAGTATAAAATGTGTGTGTGCCTGCCTTGCTTTGAATATATTGAGTATAAATACATTGGAGCACATCTGTCAGGTTTTTCTGTTGTTGTTTTTTCCCAAAATTGTTTTTGGTTTGGCCATTAGGGCTGCTTTGGCACAGCTTGATATCTAAATATTTACAGAGAACAAAATGGAGCGCCGCTTTAAGAAGAAGGGAGACCCTGGCTCTTCATTAAAGTGGGTCAAATAACTCATTTCATTACATTTTCACAGGGGACGTGGGCATTGATAAAAGCTTTTGAGGATATTTTTCCTTCTACTAATTAATTTCACTATAGGTAGGGTGACAAAGGGTATTTTAATTGGCTCCCAGACAGTTTTAGAGAGCAGATGCAGTCAAACCTGCCCCTTTTGAGGCTTTTAATGCTGTTACATTTTTTTGGGACAAACAAGAATTTCCTTTCCTACAGAGACAGTCTTGTATTGTAGGTGAGTAGAAAATAGGAATAGGATTTCGTGGTACAGGTAGTACGACCCCAATTGAGTTCAGCATTTCTGTTGCTAAGCAAGACAGTTGTTAAGTAAATTTTACACCATTTTACGATTTTTCTTGTCATCGTTGTTAAGTTTTTGCACAATTGTGAAGTGAATCTGGCTTCCCAGTTAAGATAGTTAGACATTTTAAGACCTGAATAAAGTTAGGAACACAGATGATAAGAGGGAGAAGGCAGGAAGGGCATTCAAAAGCCCAACCCAGAGAGGAAAACATCAGAGGCCACAGCACAGATCCCAAAGCGATCTTATTCTTGAAACAGACTGAGTTTCTGGCTAAGAATCTAGAGGAAAACGCACACTTGGGTGACAAAAACAGGAAGTCAAGGAGTTGTAGACAGATGTTGTTCTTTTATCCAGAAGAGAAGAATCCTTCCCTTTAGCTCGTTTGAAACATGATCTATTCAAGAAAGAAAATTATTCCCCACCTTTGCAGGTGATCCCTCCCAAGGAATGGAAGCCCCGGAAGAGTTACGATGATATCGACAGCATGGTGATCCCTGCTCCCATTCAGCAAGTGGTGACTGGCCAGTCTGGGCTTTTCACCCAGTACAATATTCAGAAGAAACCCATGCTGGTTGGAGACTATCGGCATTTGGCTAATAGTGAGAAGTACGTACATCTATGGTTAAGACTGTCTTGGCTTATAATTAAACAGAGCACGGGGATTCTTTTTGTTTTTTCTCTTTGTAGTAAAAGTATTCAGAAAAACACATGCTTTGGTTCTCACATTTTTTTTTCCTGGTCGCATTGAGCTGCCTCTGTGTCACATTCTCCGGTGCTTTTATTGACTACCCGTCAGCATCATTTTGTAGAATAGAGTTGGCAAGGCGGTGTTTTAGTTTGGAGTGAACTAAATAAATTGCCCTATATTTATTCGGGCATTAAATGATGTGGCCCGCAGCCCCATTTCATCAGAAGGGAGCTGAACTCTGTTTTACAAAAAATTTATTGCCAGTTCTTAATTCTGCTTTTTCCTTACCAGGTACTGCACTCCGCGCCATCAGGATTTTGATGATCTGGAACGCAAATACTGGAAGAATTTGACTTTTGTCTCCCCTATATATGGGGCGGATATCAGTGGTTCACTATATGATTCGGTAAGTCCCTGTGAAATAAGATTGGAGCATATATACAGTGCAGATTTAGATAATGTTGAAACAGGTTAAATCACAGTTCCCTAACCTTTCCGGGTTGGCCTGGAGGGGAGAAAGGGAATGTGGGAGGAGTGAGCAAATGTGCGCATGTGTGCATGCCCACAAGTACCCGTTGCTCATGCGAGTGGGGCTGAAGAGCACCCACAACGCTCACACAACTAAGGCCCAAGCATTTGTGATGCTTGTGCGAGTGGGGCTGTGCACACGTGAATGCAGGCTTGCACACCAGCTGGCTCCTCCTGTGGCCCACTGGCAAATAGGCCGTGGCCCACTAGTGGGCTACAGCCCACAGGTTGGGAATCCCTGGGTTAAATTATATGAGAACCTTAGGGTGAATTATAAATTAATGGGAATGTTGAGGGCTATTGTTGTCAATATGTATAACTTCTTCCAACAAAATTGGGATTGTTGTGATTGTCTATGGAGATTCTCAGTGATCCATGTCATGGTTGCCCCAAGGGTGCTTTTATTTTCAAGAGGCACCTGGAATTTCTGATTTTGCTTTGAAGAAGTTTAAATTTTTTCTGAAGAAGTTTTGTAGGATGAGCAGCGAAACATCTTCAAAGAATAAACCAAGAAAGTCCAGTTGCCTCTTGGAAAAAAGGCACCTTTGGGACTGTTGTGATTAATTGTTTGGAAGTAGCAAAAAGTCCTCAACTTACAAGCACAATTGGAACCAGAATTTCCATTGCTAAGCAAAGTGGTAGTTATGGGAATCCTACCTGATTTTATGACCATTCTTGCCACAATGGTTAAGCAGATCCCTGCACTGCTCAAGGGAGTCAAGTGGTCACTAGGAAAATCTGGCTTCCCCCATTGACTTTGCTTGTCGGAAACTCCTAGGAAGAGATCCCAAATGATGATCACATGACCCTGGGATATATTGCAAGTATCGTAAATACATGCTGGTTGCCAAAATACCCATAGTTTGATGGTATGACTGAGGATCCTGTGACAGCCATAAGAGTGAGGACCAAGTATAATTCCTCTTTTCCCCCGTTCTTTTGTAACTTTGAACAGTTGCTAAACAAATAGCGGTAAGTCGAGGACTATCTGTATAAAGCTCTGAAAAGTAATCTTAGATTTGTAGGGATTTTATGGCCAGGCCCTTTGAAGGCCAACCATTGTTGATAACCAAGTCTGCATTACAGGTAATCCTAGACTTAAAAACAGTTCATTGAGTGACCGTTCAAAGTTACTGTTCTGACCTAGGCTTCCTTAGAAAGCATAAAACACAATCTTAGTCCCGACAAAACCTCTTTTTTTTAACATTACATTCATTACATTACAAAATAAATTACATTCATTCACAGCCTGCCAGGCTTCACCAACAGTCTTTCAGGGGAATGCTTATAAACACCCACCTTATCACACTTGTACCAATTAATTGCCAGACACAGGGCAAGGCCAAAAAATGCCCTGGCTCCATCTCTGTCTCCAACGCAGAGCCTTTCTCCGGGCCTTCCTCATCCTCCACAACTGACCCAGGTTCCTCCACAACCTCCTCACTATTGTCCAACTCAGCTGCTGACAGGCCACAAGAGTTACAGCCATGCTGAAAAAAGTGGTTTAATGACCATTTTCTACACTTATGACCCTTGCAGCATCCCCATGGTCACGTGATCAAAATTCAGATGCTTGGCAACTGGTTCATATTTATGACGGTTGCAGAGTCCCCCGGGTCACGTGATCTCCTTTTGCGACCTTTGAACAAGCAAAGTCAATTGGAGAAGCCAGATTCACTTCACAACCGGGTTGCTGGCTTTACATCTGCAGAGATTCACTTAAGAGTGGCAAGAAAGGTCGTACAACGGGGCAAAATTCAATTCACAAATGTTTCACCTGGCAAACAAATTTTGGGCTCACTAGCAGTCAAGGACTACCTGTGTTCTTAATGTAAATTGGACTGGGCTGGCTTTCAGTCAGAATTTTTCCCTTTTCTTTCTCCTCTTCTTGTACCAATTTCTCTGCGTTATTTATAGAAAAGCGTTTTTCATTTTTCATTCCACCTGTGAAATGAATCTTAAAAGTTGTGGTAAACAGGTTTTAGACAGCCGGTGGGAGCCCATGTAATAGCGGGTGTTTTAGTCTGTTTTGTTCTCAGAGCTGCTCCATGGGCTATGAGATATCCGGTACCCTGCTGCTTTGCAACAGCTGCTCCTTGCCAGATGTTTTTCCTTCTGAGGCCGCCTGTGAAAAATGATCACCAGCGCCCCCTTCCTGTGTGGGGATGGAAGGAGCATTGGCTTCTCCTTTGACTGTCTGGATTTGTTTTCTTCTCCCAGGATGTGGAAGAGTGGAATATTGGGAATCTGAACACTCTCCTTGACATGGTGGAACATCAGTGTGGGATTATCATAGAAGGCGTGAACACCCCCTACCTCTACTTTGGGATGTGGAAGACCACGTTTGCGTGGCATACGGAGGACATGGATCTCTACAGCATCAACTACCTGCATTTTGGAGAGCCCAAATCATGGTGAGCCTGTGACAATGGATATTTCACTGGGATGTGACAAATGTTACTGATAGACGAGAATATTTGTAGCCCAGGGGTTGAACTGTGGGGTCCTTGATACTCTCTGAGGGTGGTGGTTTTCTTGCAGACGTTTCATTACCATGCTAGGTAGCATCATCAGTGCTAGAAGAGAGGGGGTTTGTGGAGTAGAAGAGGATGGTGACTGCAGAGTCCTTGGTGCTCTCTGAGCTTGGTTGTTTGCTTCCAGATGTTTCATGACCAACTAGGTAACATCATCAATGCTAGAAAGGGAGTGGGGTTGAGGAGAGGAGAGGGAAGAGGAAGAAGTGGAAAAGGAGAGCAGGAGTAGGAGAAGAGGGTTGGGGGGAGGATGATGACTGTGGGGTCCTTGATGCTCTCTGAGGGTGTTGGTTTTCTTGTAGACGTTTCATTACCATGCTAGGTAGCATCATCAGTGCCAGAAGGGACTGGGGTTTGTGGAGTGGAGGGGAAAGAGGAGCAAATGGAAAAGGGAAGGAGGAGCAGGAGAAGAGAGTGGTGGAGGAGGAGCAGGAGGAGGACAACTATGGAGTCCTTGCTACTCTCTGAACTTGGTTGTTTTCTTGAAGACGTCTCATTACCATGCTAAGTAATATCATCAGTGCTAGAAGGCAGAGAGGGGTTTCTGACAGCTTTAGTCCTTGATGCTCTCTGAACTTGGTTGTTTTCTTGCAGATGTTTCATGACTCAACTAGGTAACATTGTTGCTAGAAAGGGAGTGAGGACTGCTCTCTGTTTATTTACTAGTGGCTTGCCCTGTCAGTGTTTTCTTCTTGCTGGTTCCTTGGTTAGCAGGGCAGCCTAATAGGACAAACCACTGTATTATAAGCAAAGACTAAACCCCACTCCCCTTTAGCACTGATGATGTTGCCTAGTTTGGGTCATGAGCCACCTACAAGAAAACCACCAAGCTCAGAGAACACTCAAGGATCCGCATTTATGAAAAATGCATAAACTCTTCTGCTCACCGAAACACTGATTTTGGTTTACTGTCTGTCTGAATTGAAACATGCATGTTTTAAGTGTATCCTTTCTTAATGGAATGGGGGCTGTTTTCTTCTATGAGTGAGATGAGCAGTTTTGTCCTACGCGCAAAACAAAACAGAGCTACTTATGCAGTGTAGTGGCTTTGGGATTAAGGAAACACCAGGAACTGAGAAGAATGAGAGAAAAAAGACTCTGGATGTGGTCAGTGGGGTGTTTTTATGCCATTCTCAGTGGCAGCTGCTAATCGGAAGAAAAATGGGACCAGGCTGGACATCTGATTAGGCTGCATTGGGAATTGTAGAAGGGGCCAGCCAGGCAAGACCCAACCTCATCTTTCTTGTCCTGCCTGGGTTTTATTTTGCCTTATCTGAAACCCAAAACAACCGCAGGGTTTCTGTTATTTTTCATTTCTGTTGAACCATCAACCTCTGAAAATAGTTTGTCAGATCCTCGCCGTGTCATGGTTCAGAGTAATGCTCCCAGCCAATTCAAGACTCTGAGGCCTTGGCTTCCACAAAAATTCTGTTTATTGGGTACATCATATCAGCACAGTCAGATGTGCCCAATAAACAGGAAGCCAAGGTCTCAGAGTCTTGAAGGAAGCCAAGGACTCAGATTCTTGAATTGGCTAGGAGCATTATTCGGAACCATGACACACCGGTTTTGTTGTTGTTTTATGCATACCTCTCATATTTAATCTTTAAAAGAGACCAAACAGATACCATATAAATCACAAGACTGATGTGTTGGCAGTTGTTAGATTTTTCTGTACTAAGAAAGAAAATTCACACACCTATTAAAATTGGTAGGGTCCACAAATAAGTGTGCCCAATATTTTGCCAGAGGGAAGAAAAGAGGCCTAGGGCAACTGGAATGCCAGGAAAGCATCCCCAAATTCAGTGTGTTTGAAAAAAAGATTGCCCTGAAGACAAGGTTTCAGAAGAGATTCCTTTACTACTTGAACCAACCCTCTGTTGTAATCTCCCTTTTGCATAGCTTTTGTTGTGATTTGTCAAAAGTACCCTGGAGGCAAGTGAGTGACATAAAAGAAAGTAAAATGCTGTCTGTTAGTACTTAGCAATTGTGTTTACAAAAGCCCATTTAAAAAGCCTTCCAACTTGTTTCATAAACTGAAGGTAGGCATGCAAATAGAAGATAAATTTGGCTCTTGATAAGCTTCCTTTCACATGCTCTAAACAATCTTATCTAGGCTGTTCTCTCTTTGTTCTGGGTGAATGACAACAAGGACCCTCTGCAGAAGGTTGTGTCCCAAGGGTTTTCCAGTAATGGTGTGAGTCCTTTCTTCCCCTAGACATACAGTAACTAATTTTGACTTATGAAGCTTTGTGGGAAGATAAAAGAGGATAAATCATTCTTGGAAGAGAAGCAAAACATTTTCAAGGCAAAAAACCCCCAGAAAAGCCCAGTTGCCTTTTGAAACAGTGACCTGGATACCTAAAAATCTCCATAGACCAGGGGCGTCTCAAACTTGATTTCATTGAGGGCCGCATCAGGGTTGTGTTTGACATCAGGGAGGCTGTGGGGGGCATGGACAACGCCACAGTTTCAGGGACACCCGTGATTGCCCAGGTGGGGCTGGAGGGATCCTCCTGCAGCCCTCTGCCAGCAAAAACGGAGCTTGGGAGGGCTCCCGAACTCCGTTTTCTCTGGCAGAGGCACCACGGGCCTTTCCTTTGCTGTTTCCAGGGCAGGCCTGCAGGCCAGATCGAAGCATCCTGCGGGCCTTGAGTTGGATACCCCTGCCATAGACCATGGTGGGTAGGTTTTGTTGAAGAAAATTCTGTCTCATCATCAGAGGCTCAAGCAGTTCTGATGAATGGCTGTCAGTCCTGCCTCAACTTGAACCTTTAAGCAAGAACAATCCTCGACTCCCATTTGTAGAGAAAGGTATAGTTGACTAAAGGTCAAGTGAAATTCAGTAAAGCAAAGCCAGAGCTGACATTCACTTGCCAATTTCAGAGATGTAACTTCCCCTCTCTTAGGTGCGACCCAATGCTTTCCCCCATCATCCAATCAGTTTCAAAGAAGATGTTTGTGAAATTGTCACTTGAGTGTGTAGGTTGCCTTGCAGTGGTATTCTTCTCATAACGGAGCGAACTTGGAAGGCCGAGAGCCACTTTCACTACTTTCACTTCCCCTGTATTCACCCTCCCTTACACACACACACACACACGCAAGCGCCACATACCCACCCACCCCCATGCATGGCAGACTGGCCTCGATGGATAGCAGAGCGCAGGCATCCGGTGGCAGTTCAGACAGACTGGATCTGCCGATGAAGCAGCATACAAGACGGGGAATCTTATTAATTTATTAGATTTTTATCCTGCCTTTAATACTTTATAAATAAATCAAAGTGGTAAACATCCCTAATACTCCCTCCTCTTTTCCTTCCCAACAACAACCTTGTGAGGTGGGTTGGGCTGAGACAGAGTGACCAGCCCAAAGTCACCCAGCCAGCTTTTGTACCTAAGGCAGGACTAGAACTCATAGTCTCCTGGTTTCTAAGCCAGAATCTTAGCCACTAGACCAGGGGTCCCCAAACTTGTCATCTTTCAGACTTGTGGACTTCAACTCCCAGAATTCTGGGAGTTGAAGTCCACAAGTCTTAAAGTTGCCAAGTTTGGAGACCTGCACTAGTCCAATCTTTTGGGCACCAAGGACCAATTCCATGGAGAGAGATTTTTCCGTGGACCAGAGAAGAGTGTGGTTTCACGTGTTGCCTTCGCTTGTTTGCGTGGTCCGCTTTCTGGCATGCCATGTATCAGTGCCGGACCACGGAACCGGGGGTTGGTAGCCCCTGCACTAGACAGACCAAAGCGGCTCTGCTTGAAATAGCTTTGGCAGTTTGAAGTCTTGAAATGTGTGTTTTGCAGTTCGCACAAATGGCTTCCTTGGTTGCAGTCAATTATGAATGGGTTGTAATTAATAAATCCTGCATGCATACATGTTGGGTTGTGTGTGAGAAGAATGAGCAGTTGTTTTGATTTGTCCTTGCTACATCCTGTGTTGAGGTGTTTGGGGCATCTTGTCAACTTTGACATTAAGGGATTTTGAAGTTTAAACATCACCAGGATGCTTTTGTCTGTCGGGATGCTATGATCTTATTCCATCAGCAAACATGGTTTCCTAGCGGTGGGATTGAGCTTGAGAAAGGAAGAGTTAGGGGGACGTTGGGTTCCTCTGAACTGGTTATAAACTGGTGTGACAAGAAAAGAAACCTTGGGGTCTTTGGTGCTCTCTGAGCTTGGTTGTTACAGTAAGTAAAGCAATTCTACTGTGCGCTGATGACTTAAGGCCACATGAAACGGTTGATTGCTCTCAGACTGGAAGGGTTGCTACCGTTGCGCAGCTTAACCAAAACCCTACCTTACATTTGTGTTACTCTGTGTGAGATGGCAGTTGGCTAGTTGCACTTTTAGTATTTGTGCCTGGGGACCTCTCACAAGGAGAGATTCTAAGAAAACATTTTACAGTTACAAAAGAATAAAGCTTGCCACAGGTATTGATTTTCCTAGATGTGTGGTCTTGTCATTCTGGAACTTCCCTTCCCTTCCCTACTCCCTTCCCTTCCCTTTCCATCTCTTCCTTTCCCTTCCCTTCCCTTCCCTCCCCTCTTCCCTTCCCTTCCCCTTCCCTTTCCATCTCTTCCCTTCCCCCTTCCCTCCCCTTCCCTTCTATTCCCTTCTGTTCCATTCCTTCTCTACTGCCTTCCCTTTCCATTCCTTCCCTTCTCTTCCCCTCCCCTCCCCTCCTTTCCATTCTGTTCTGTTCCATTCCATTTTTTTTTAATGCTTGCTGTCAATCACCTTATTTTGAAAGCTTCAAAAGTCCTTGAAATTTACTTCCTTTCCTCCACTAGGTGATGCTAGTTGCATAGCTGGAAAATCTTCTGGCTACACAGCTCTTTGATTAGGGCTTGGGTTTTAGCACAACAATGGAGCCGAGAAGCTGGCGGTGGCCTTTTATTGTGTATGCATTCCAAAAGTTAAATTTGGTCTTGTGTAGTATTCCAACATTTCAAGCACCACAACAGCAGACCATCCCTGGTTCCAGCAAAATTCTTACTCTGGACTAAGTTATTGCTAGTGGAACTGGGGCTTTTTATTTGCCTACAGATTTTAGCAAACTGGAGACTGAATGTCAGCTTAATGAGAATACTGTGCATAATTTCTGTTCGAAACAAACACTGCTTGGAATTGCAGCCAGTCAAACAACCTTGTTTGTTTTCTCGGCTGCAAATATCCAGGAATAAATTCATTCCTCCCCCCCCCCCTCCTTTTGTATAAGTTATATTTTTGAGGAAGAAAAGGAAACAATAGAATATAGGTCTAATCTAAAACCCTCCCAAAAGCAGACTTTTGACAGACACCTTGGTTTGCAAGCAGAAAGGATCAAATAATCGGGTGATTTTTTTTTTTTAAAGGAATCCTCTCTATCTGAATCCCTAGAGATACAACCCTCTCCAGTCAGAGGAGATCAAGTGCTACCTTATTAGATCAGCCATAAGCAAGATGTTTGCACTAAAGCCACCGTTTCCCAACCTTGTCAATGATAAGGTTGTGGATTTCAGTTCCCAGAATTGAAGTCCAATATTGTGGACTTCCAATTTCTAGCAACGCTGGCTGGGGAATTCTGGGAGTTGGAAGTCCACATGTTATTAACATTGGCAAGGCTGGGAAGTCCTGATTTAAGGACATTTATCCACAGGAATTCCAGTTGGCTTAAATCTTAAATTGTGACTTTCCTTGGCCCAACCTTTAAAACTGTAATTTTGTGAAAGATACTGAAAAATGGTTTGGCTGTCTTAGGGCTCCATGGCTGGTAATGTTGACTTAAGACTCCATCAGACCGAGGTAATTCCAGCATCAAGTTTCTTATAATAGCCTGGTGAGATTCTCTTTGGACGTTCACAGGGATGTGCTTTGCTTGTGAGATGTGGGGAAATTGATCCCGATGCTGTTTGAAGGCCCATTCTTCAATATCCAGAGGATTTTTATTCTTCTCACCAACCCCTTTATGTAGCCTCAATTTCCCCAACCCCTACAAAAGGCCAGTCCCGTTATTTTTCATTCTCCACTATTGTCCCAAAGGTGGTTTTCCAAGAGGCAACTGGACTTTCTGGTTTTTCCTTTGAAGACGTTTTGCTTCTCATCCAAGAAGCTTCTTCAGCTCTGACT
>BLBF01000042.1:29813177-29936307 GCA_015471245.1 Laticauda colubrina | reverse complement strand
CAAAGGAAAAACCAGAAAGTCCAGTTGCCTCTTGGAAAACCACCTTTAGGACAACCATGACCTGCGTGGCTGAGAATCTCCATGGACATTCTCTACTCTTGTTACCAGAGTTAACCAGTTTTCATAGGCAAACCTGGTTTAATTGAATAGAATATACTGCAGTTCCCTTTGCTGATCATCTGCTGTGTAGGGGATTGGCAGGATTAAAGGTTTCCATCCCAAACGGTGAGATAACAGAACAGAAGTTGGTGTATGGAGGGAAGATCAATTGCCACTTCCTGATGGGGGAATCTGTAATCAGAAGGACTACTCCAGCAGATGTTGCTTTTGTACCCAGGCCAAAAGCAGTCTTGAAAAAGATATATTAACAAATTAATTGAAATTGGCCCTGGCCAGTGGTAGACAGCTGGGGATTTCTTTTTTGAAATTCTCTTTCAGATTTTTTCCCCCTCCTCTCCAGGGATGAAGGGCAGGGAGGGGAGAGGTTGGAAAAATTAAACAGCTTCCTTGCCAAGCTCTGTAACTGCGATAGCACATTCATTAATGATAAGGGGAGCTGGTCTGTGCAGTTGATGGGAGAAGTGGGGCTTGACGAAGGGCGAAGGGAGGATTTTTGAATAAAATAGTATAGAATATTCTTTATTGGCCAAGTGTGATTGGACACACAAGGAATTTGTCTCCAGTGCATAAGCTATACAGGCCGAGGGAACTCAGAGCGGAATGGAGCCCATTAAATGGCTAGTATGAATGTGTGTTGTCATAGGACTGTGTGTGTGTGTGTTGGGGGGGGGGGGTATTTTATAATTTTTCTTTTTTATTTTTTTATTACTTTTCTATTGTGTTTTTATGTCCTTGTAAGCTGCCTTGAGTTGCCACTGTGAGTAGGCGGCAATAAAAATTTTCTCAGTAAATAAATACATACATACATACACACAAGCAACAAACTGATAAATCATAAAACAGAATCACAAATCATAAATCGATGTGCTGCTAAAATAAACAGAGAAATTGTGTGGTGAGCCAACCGAACATATTAAGGATTTCTGGAGACACTGACAACATGATTCCTTGTCCCCGTTCCCAAATAATCACATTTTGTTCCTGGATTTTTTGAGGGAGCTGCAGGGAAGGCCATGATCTTCCTTTGATTTTTCTTATTTCTTAGACCATATTTTCTCTTCGACCTTTATTCACCACGGACCCTTGAGATTTAAATCCTAACATATTTTTCAAGCCTTCTTAGACTACTGTATATACATTTTTGTATATACCAGCAGGAGGAGCTGTTGGATTTCTACAAATATATCGCCCAGGAGCCAGTTGGGGCTGGCTTGCCTTGTTTCTGATGTGGCTGTGTTAATGACGCTTATGTCATTTTTCTTTTGCCTGGTTCTGCCCCTGTGGAATAGTCTCAGCTCCCTTCATCCTTTTTATAGAGTCTTCAACCCTGATAATGATAATCTTGGAGAATGCCTCTAGGGGGTTACTAGCAGTAGGAACTCTACACACATCCTGCTCGGTAATAACAAAGGCAGGGCTGAGATGGTAATTTCAGATAATGGGTCCTCTTCCACCAACACTTCAGCCTTCCAAAGGTTTCAGGTAGCTCCTTCTCAGCAAAGCCCTTTCAGCAGAAGGTGCTCTGCCTCCTGGACCCCAGAAAATATAGTCTATGCCAGGGGTCCCCAAACTTGGCAACTTTAAGACTTGTGGACTTCAACTCCCAGAATTCTCTAGCCAGATGTGCTCTGTGCATGAAGAGTTTTAGACCAACCTCAAGGATGGGGAAGAAGGTGCTTTTTTTTTTTTTTTTTTAAAGGCATCTGAAGTTGGCTGACATGTAAATCTGGAAGGGTCAGAAAACCCGATACTCAGAGCCACCCTGAAGATGTAGGCCCAAAGGGCAGACATTTTTAGAATACAGGTAGTCCTCAATGTATGACCACAATTGAGCCCAACATTTATCTTGATAAGCGAGACATTGGTTAAGTGAGTTTTGCATCATTTTATGACATTTCTTGCTACAGTTGTTAAGTGAAGCATTGCAGCTGATAAGTTACTAACCCGGTTCTTAAATGAATCTGGCTTCTCCATTAACTTGGCTTGTCAGAAGGTGGCAAAAGGAGGTCACATAACCCCGGGACACAGCAACCGTCATAGTTAGGAACCAGTTGCCAAGCATCTGGATTTTGATAACATGACCATAGGGATACTGCAAAAGTCGAAAGTGTGAAAAATGGTCCTAAGTCACTTTTTTCAGTGCTCTTGGAATTTTAAACAGTCACTAAACAAAGTGTTGTAAGTCAAGGACTACCTGTAGTATCAGGTGGTGGTTGTGGTTTTAACTTTGGGGCATTGAAGATGTATGTATTTCAACTCAATACATGCAGTTTCCCAGCCATTATGTTAGGGTTAGTGTAAGCATGCTGGGTGAGGAATTCTGGGAGTTGAAGTCCACATATTTTCAAGTTCCCAAGGTTGAAAAACATGGCTTTAAATCAAGGAAGGAAGTGATAAGAAGGATGCCACAAGCCAAGTATCCCAGACAAATCATGTGTTCACAAAAGTGGGTGGAAGAAATGATTGTTATAAAACAAATAAACAAAAAAGCACAAACACACAAGGACCTTTTAGATCACATGATTTACTCAATTACATTTCAAGGAAATTGGCTGTTATAAAAGTCTAAATGTATGTCCTTTTTGAGGTACAGAAAATGTGAACTTATTTACAACATATCTTAAAATTGTCACACGCAGATTAACAATAAGAGTAGCACACAATATTGTCTTTTAATAAATACGGTCTTAAGAGGTCCACTAAATTAAATTAGTTCCCATCAATTAGCAACTGAAGATTTCATTCTTTGAGTCATTGATCATAGAGGTGGAAGGAACCCTATGCAAATCCTCAGACCATTCCAGGTAAGCAGGTGCACTAATATGGATGTGGGTCAGGAATGGGTGGAGGAGAAAAGTTGTATTAAGGAGTTACTATAGAAGAGAATATTTGTAGCTCATGATTGAAATGTGGAGTCTTGCAGACCTTTCATCACCCAACTAGGTAACATCATCAGTGCTAGAAGGAAATGTGGGGCTTGCTCTCTTTCCATACTAGTGGCTTGGCTTGTCAGTGTTGGTGGGAGGGTGTTTGGTGGTTTCTTGATTAGCCTGTTGCTTACTGATAGTTTGTTTGTCTCACTTGGTAGTTTCTTGATGGGGTATTGTTGATTTCTTGATTGTTGGTCTGGTGTTAATACCTGCTTAATTGGGTGCTGGTTGCTGGTGAGGTGTTTTGGGGTTTGTTTATTTTTCTTTTTGGGAGGAAGGAGGAAGTCTGGACTTTCTTGCTTTGAAGATGTTTCCTTTCTCATCCAAGAAGCTTCTTCAGCTCTGACAGGACGGTGGGGAATTGAAGGATTTATATTCCTTGCAGATAGCTGGTCACTTGATTCTTTTAGAGGATTGTTGAGGCCAGGTGGAGGTTTGTCTGTATTCTCAGGATCACTTGAGAGGTGCTTCTGGTGCTCCTGCAATTTTTTCTCTGGAAATCCATTCCTACTCCCACACCATTGAAAGGGTGTTCATCCCAAACTGTATAGCTAAAAGATTGTAAAATCCTGAGGACACCGAGAAACCTTCAAGTGGCCTCAATGCCTATCTCAAAGGATGCAAATGATCAGCTGTCTGCAAGATGTATAAATCCTTCCATTACCCACCATCCAGTCAGAGCTGAAGAAGCTTCTTGGATGAGAAGCAAAATGTCTTCAAAGAAAAACCTGAAAGTCCAGTGTTCCCTTGGAAAAAAAAGCACTTTTGGGAGGAAGAAGAAAATTCCTAATCTTGAGAACTATAAGGTAAAGGGTCAGCCAGCCCCCCTGAAGTCTTGGGGGCTCCATGCCTGGAGCTTATTTTTTTCAGTAGTAACTATTAAAAATCAGAGGGGATCAATCAATTCTTCAAAGCACCCGAAGGCAGGAGAAGAAACAAAGGATAAAGACCAATTGAAGAAAGAAGTAACCAAAAACTAAGGAGAAATTTCCTGACAGTGGAATGGAAGTTGCCTCTAGAAGTTGTGAATGCTCCCACACTGGAGGTTTTTAAGAAGAGACTGAACAGATACCTGTCCCCTCTTAAGCAGGGAGGGGGTTGGACTAGAAGATCTCCAAGATCCCTTCCAACTCTGTTCTTCTGTTTATAACAGAGAATATTAGACAAGTATCCACTGGTAGATCTGGGTCAGCTTTTCCAGCCACAATTTTGCTTTTGCCCGAGATGGTTTGAGAAGCTCATGCAGCGCTCAGAGAAGTGCCAGGTGCGTTTCTTCCATTGCCACAGTGTCTCATTTAGACCCAGTCTAAACTATTAGCCCGAGACTCTGTTGCTCCGTTGGCTTGGCAAGACTTGGGCTTCCTACACTTTTGAAATGACCATATTTTGCCCCCATGGGTTCTCCTTCAGATGGAGCTGGATTCGAAGGCCCAGGTTATACAATTGTTATTTTGGTGATAACAATTTCAAAGCCGCCTGCCTTGCTGCAGAGGATTTTTTGTGCTGCTAAATCGTTTTCTCTCCAGGCTTCCAAGTGGGAAGCCGCAGGACTCATTGTTGTGTTTTCCTTTCCATAATTATAGTATACAGGCTTTTTTTTTTTTCCATTCTGTATTCTAATTACCACCTTTTTTTCCTGCCTGGCCCTCAGTTCTCCTTTCAAATTGATAGAAACATATTTTATGCAATTTAAAACAAAGCATGTAAATGAATAAAAAGATTAGCCTACGTTAGAACTTATAAAACAAATCAATAGCTCACAAGCAGTGGAGTAGAACCATCAAGAGACTACTGTGCCAAGGTGCATAAAAATATTTTTAGCATGGGTGTAAATTAAAACAAGGTTGGTGTGTCCTTTATCTGTGGGGGCCAGGGCAGAAAAGGCTCTTTTCTGGATTGGTGCCTAATGAAAATTTACAAAATATACCTTCAGCAGGAGCCTCTCCTGGCCCCACATCGGTTGAAAAACCTTAAGCTTGGCCAAGGAGCCATTTGAGCTCTCTTTGAACAGTGTCTCCATGCACCCGTCTAGCCATTGAATTTTAATCTGTTTTACCGATAGTCCTCACCTTACAACAGTTCATTTAGTGACTGTTCAGAGTTACAACGGCACTGAAAAAAGTGACTTATGGCCATTTTTCACACTTAACAACCGCTGCGTCTTCCCCTTGGTCACAGGATCAAAATTTGGATGCTTGACAGCTGACTCTTAGTTATGACGGTTGCAGTGTTGCGGGATTGTGACTTTTTAAATAAGCAAAGTCCATGGGGAAGTCAGTTTCGCTGAACAGCCTGGGGATCAACTTAACAACCACTGAACAACTGTGGCAAGAAAGGTCTTAAAATGAGGCAAGATCCATTTAACCAATACTGCTCTTTGCAACAAAAAATTTTTTAGGCTCCATTGTGATTGTACATTGTGGATTACCTGTAGTTTATTTTTATATTACTTATTCAATTTATATGGTGTCTATTTCATCATAGGCAATTTTCTAGACTGTTTGTCCAGTATTTAATGGTTGGCAGATTCAAAGATTTGAGTACTAAACCAAGAATCAATGTAATTGTGCTCTCTCTGTCCCAGACTCAGTTTGTCACATTTCAGGGTTCAAGCCATGCTTGTTCAAAAGGCAGAGTTGGTTCTACTTCCTCATGCCATGATATCCCCAGTTCTTAGTTGAAAAGGCAGATGGTTGGTCATAAGCATGTTGTCCTCATCTTTTAACTGCAGGAGTCGAATCCCATACCCTAAAATGGACACAGGTGGTACATTTGATAAACCATCGAGATTTCTCTGAAATTTGCCAAGTATTTCAGTGTAGAAAGGCTGTTTCTAATCCTGGAAGTGGTGGATTCATCCAAGCTCTGTTTCATAATTAAATTGATATGACTGCCCATTTGATGAATTAAGCTGGGATCACTATAACTGCTCTGAGAGTGAGATGGGCGATACCTTGGTTGGTTGGTTGGTTGGTTGGTTGGTTGGTTGGTTGGTTGGTTGGTTGGTCGGTCGGTCGGTCGGATGGACGAACAGACAGACAGCAATCGAAAAATTTCTATTGCTAAGTGAGATTTTTTTTAAGTGAGTGTTGTGCTGGTCTACAACCCTTCTGGCCACAGTTGTACAGTGAATTGTTGCAGTTGTTCAGTTAGTATCATGGTTGCTAAGTGAATCTGGCTTCCCCGTTGACTTCGCATATCAGAAGATCACAAAAGGGGATCATGTGACACCCCAGGACACTGTAGCCTTCATAAATATGAGTCAGTAACCAACCGTCCGAATTTTGATAATGTGACCATGGGCGTGCCGCAAAGGTCATGTGAAAAATGGTGATAAGTCCCTTTTTTCAGTGATGTCATAACTTTGAAAGGTCACTAAATGAATTGTTATATGTAGAGGACTACCTGTGCTGGTCATAATCGGTCCACTGAATTCCAACTGGAGGTCCAGCGTGAACGAATCCAACTTGCAGAGTAGGTCTTTTGCAGGCAATTCACTTAACAGCTGTGGTTAAGGGGCAGAGCTCCCTTAACACCTGTCTTGCTTCACCATGGACATTTTGGGCTCGATTGTGGTCATAAATTGGGGACCATCCATCTGGACTGGTTGTGCCCAGAGATTTCCCACTGCGCCATTGCTTCCTCTCCTGCTTCTCTTCCTTCTTTTTGGGGTCTTTTCAAACTGAGGAGCAAAAAAAGAGCTTTTGCAGGACTGTTGCTAATCAGATTACAAAGGGGTCTTAGGGGAACTGGATTATGTAATTCCTTTGACAATTTGGTAAAAAAAAGGACAAAAGGGCAAAAAGCTTCAGAAAGAAAACGTGAAACAGTTTCCTATTAGAATGTCAAAGTCTTGTGGGAGGAATTGAAGGTAAAAAGACCGAAGAAGAAATTCAATTATTTGGGGAACCCAGAGTTATTGGGGGAAGCCTTTTAGTCTCGATCTAGGTTGACATAAGTAGTCCTTGACTTACAATGGTCACTTAGCAACTATTCAAAGTTATAACATTCCCCTAAAGGTACATACTCCGATTGTAAAGTTCTGATAACAAATTTATGACATTTTGGCCAAAAACCAATGTTTACTTCTGGGTTTCAGCAAAAACTCCTGTGGCAAATAATAGGTTCTCTTAACAATGGTCATCTAATGACCACCACAAAAAAATAGGACTCCATTATGTTGTAAGTTAAGGACTATCTGGAATTGGGATCCCAGGCAGATGCTTGATGTCTCTTTTTTCCAAGAGACAACTGGATTTTCTGGTTTTTCTTTGAAGATGTTTCGCTTCTCATCCAAGAAGCTTCTTCAGCTCTGATGTGACACAATTTAAAAAAAAAAAACAGTTATAGGTGACTAAAAAAAGAATTAAACAACCAATTAAAAGAAATTAAATCAGGGATGTCCAACTTTGGCAACTTTAAGACTTGTGGACTTCCAGAATTCCCCAGTCAGGAAAGCCAAGTACCTGCCAAGCACAGTTGATGAGATGTTTGATTTATGGCCTCAGCGGTACCACTTTGCAAAGCCATTGGATTCCTTTTATTTCTTTGGGTGGGAGGGAGGGCAGAGAGACGATGGGGAGGGCTCTCTGCTTCAACCTGCTCTGGTTAACTCAACTGACAGAGAGAGCCAACCTAGAACTAAGGAAAAACTCCCTGACAATGAGAACAATTGAATGAGTGGAACGGCTTGCCTCCAGAACTTGTGGGTGCTGCGTTGCTGGAGGTTTTCAAGAGAAGATTGGATTGCCACTAGTCTGAAATGGTATAGGGTCTTCTGCCTGACCAGAGGGTTGGACTAGAAGACCGCCAAGGTCCTTTCCAACTCTGCTATTCTGTATTCTCTCAAACGTTGTCTTCATTAGAAAGCTGCTGATGAGGTGTTCACAAGGAGAAATGATGTCTATATCAAGAGGCAGACTCTGTAGCCCTAGTAATTTAAGTGAGGGACAGGAAGGGTGCAGCACGGAGTTATTAATGGATGACTGGGGAATTCTGGGAGTTGAAGTCCATAGGTCTGAAAATTACTAAGGTTGGACACTTCTGGTTGAAATTTTAATTTGCAGAAGAATACAATGCATAGAATTGCTAACAGTATAACCAATGGACAGGTGTCTCGACCAACACTGAATCCCTCAGCCTGAGGACAGAGCCATGTTTTAAGAGCCTTCTGATAGGCAGCAGAAGTAGGGTCCAATCTAACATCTAGGGGTGTAATGATTCAACAATTGGGGGCTGGGTTGGGTCCCCTGAGATGACATTTCTTGGTAGATGTCCCATGACCTGGTGGGGTGGATGGAACTGGAGACAGGTGGTCCCATATCCCACACCTGATTCAGGATGGCACTTCTGTTACCGTTGCAATTTAAAATTGTGTTGTGCTCCGTGCCAAAGGCCCTACCCCATTCATTGTAATGTTGCTAAATGTAAAACTTTGATAGGCCTAAATATTTTTATACCCTGCTAATAAAAATCTTACTATAGTACCATTAAGCTTAACTTGAATTAACAAGTCATTTTGCAGCTCCTTCTTGGAGATGAAAAAGAGAGTGGATGTTTTCTCTCACCTTATTGTCAACCAGTCTCTTCAGTTATTGATTGATGCTTTTTTTTAAAAAAACCTGCAGATACACAGTTTAGCTCCAATCCCTACAAAACCCATGAATTTATTTTAGTGTACAAAATACACAGTAAAATATTATAACAGTCAATGCATAATTTTAGAAATGTTCAAATAAAACACTATTACAGTTGTGTTATGTGCACAGTATAATTACATTTTTGAACGGCAGAGGTTTTTGGATGGATTTTGTGATTGCTGGAAGAATAATTGTTAGCAGACATTAAGTTTAGTGATACCTTCCCTTCAATCCTATCCATTGTAGGGGATAAAGCAGGTCACTTTTCAAAATTAACAAGAATGATAGGTCCATCTGACTAATTAAAAGGCTAATTAAAAATTAATTATGATTAGAATCAGCGCAGGACACTTCTATGGAATAGCATGTCTGAGCATGTGTGTGTACACACACAGGAAGGGGGAGAGAGAGAGAGAGACCCAGAGAGACAGAGAAAGAGACCCACCTCTGTGTTGGAAAGCTTACAAATTAAATTTTCAACATGAGAGAATAAAAGGAGAGTCAGAAGTAAGATACCTGGATCAATAAAATGCACAAAAAAGTTTGATAGGCTTGAACTGAAGAAGTCTCTTAATTGTACACTGCCCAGATTCATGCTGAGAGTGAGAGGAATAATGTCTTAAGTTGGATAAAAATGAATAAAAATATTTCCCCTCTTAGCTTGTTTTGGTCTCACTAGGGTGAAGTGTGATTAAATTCCCACAACGTTTCTTCACACACAGAGTTTCTTCTTTTTCAATTTAAGGTACTGATCACAAAATGTTGTCCTCGATAAAAAAATAGCTGCAGGTTCTCTGGCAAAAGATTTGATGGCCTGTAGGATTTGGGAAGGGCCAGAACTTAGGAACTGAAACTGTTATGAAGTTGTATAATATGATTCAGAATAACAAAATAACGCCATTGGAGGTCTTCTAGTCCAACCCTCGGCTGAAACAAGGAGCCCTATAACATTCTGGACAAGTGGTTGTGTCTACTCTCTTCTTAAAAACCTCCAGTAATGGAGCCCCCAAAACTTCTGGAGCTAACTCATTCCACTGATAAATTGTTTCAATTGTCTGGAAATTCCTCAATTCCAGGTTGCTTCTCTCTTTGATTGAGTTCCATCTGTTGCTTCATATTCAGGTACTTTGAAGAATAGGTAGACCCCTCTTCTTCATGACAGCCCCGCAGGTATTGAAACACTGTTAGGGGAACATGTTAGGTGAGGCAGCAATGAATTAATAAAAAAAAATCCTGATGAGAGAGATAAAGTTATTTACCCAGCATTTCAAGGCTAGGTCCCACTGGCCGACAGATGCAAAACATATGCAAAAAGGACACAGCAGACAAGCAAAATTTTGAGGATGGCTCCATCTGTTGTTATCCGCTCCAAAAAGTGGCCCAAATTTGCATAAAAAGAACGGAAAGGAATGGACAGGGGTAGTATGTACCAGGGATGTTAAGCGGATGTTCACAAGAAGCCTCGCGGATGGAAGCGGATGACACATCCGAAGGCCTTCCGGGGGAGAATCGTGAAGCGGAACCATAACAGAAGGGGCGGATGTGTAGCGGATGACGCAGATGCATTACGGACGCCTATAGGAAGCAAAGCGGATGCATAGCAGATGCAAAGCGTTCATAGCGGATGCAAAGCGTTCACTGCGCATGCGGGGAGTATGAATTACGTCAGTTCCGCGGATATAAAAGGATGCAGCTCACACGCAGTCAGCATTCAGAGGAAAGACGTGCTGCCACAGACATCTTCGAATAACACCATGGTTCGTCAGTCAGGGAAGAAGAGGATGCCTTTGCCTACTCCTGCCAGCCCTGGCAAGAAGGACAGAACCACCATCCCACTCCCTGGCACTGACTCTGAAGCTGCTGGTGCTGCTGCTGCTGCTGGTGGTGGTGCTTCTCCTGCTGCTGGTGCTGCTGCGACTGCTGCTGCTGCTGTGGTGGACCAGCCCCAAGGCCCTCAAAGCCCTGCTGCTGAAGGCCCTGCCAGAGGGAGGAAGAGGCAAGGGAAGGAGAAGGGAGAGAGGACACAGTACACCCTTTCCGAGGAGCATGAGGATGAGGTGCTGGAATGGCTGAGGGAGAACGAGTACCTCTGGAGAAAGGGCCACAGACTGTATCACGACACCAAGAAGAAGCAGGCAGCTTGGAGAGACAAGGCAGAGAGCCTGGGCTACACTGCGGATGTCCTCCTGGGATGGTGGAAGCACATGCACACCTGGTATGGCAAGCTACACCTGAAGAAATCTGGGCAGGCCGCTGTCAAGCTCACTGACCGGGAGATGTACGTCATGGCCAAGTGCAGCTTCCTGGAGGGTGAGATTCGCCACCGAGGAGCAGCCCCTCTGACACCCCTCTCCCACAGACAGCCCACAGACAGCCAGTCCTCTTCCAGCCAGGAGACAGCTACCTTGTCCAGGCAGGTGTCTTTGGAGGGACCCATGGCAGAGACCCCCCCGACGGCTGCACTCCCCATGCCAGAGGACTTGGAGGATCCCCTGTCACAAATGGAGCAAGAAGCAGCAGCCACCAGAGACCAATCCACCCCCACCCCCAGCTCCACAGGATGCAGACAGAGAGGCAGACTGGAGGGCCAGAGCCACACTGTCCTGTTGGAGATCAGGAACACAATCAAGACCAGCACAGAACTTCTCTCTCAGCTGGTCCACAGCGGCATACCATCCTTGGACCGGAAGCCCTTCATCACCTACGTGCCCAAGGCCCAATACCAGGTGATGAAGGAGAAGATAACAGCACTTCTGAACAATCCTCAAGGCCCAGCTGAACCTGCTCCGACCCAATCCAGGTCTGCTCCTCCACCCCAGGTGATGTCACCGCCTTTCCACAGCTTTCAACAGCCCCTCACCTACCAAGGCTACCACTACCAGGACTTCCCACAGCAGAAACAGCCCTTCCCAGTCCAGGCCCAGGTTCATCGCACGCCACAGATGCCACACCTCACCCAGCTGCAGACCAGACAGCCCCACTACACTCCTCCTTCCTCCACCCTACAGCCAAGCCCGTCAACAGACAGTCTGTCATCAGTCTTGTGCCTCACATCCCAGGTACTTGATGAAGGGTCTCTCAACCTCACGGGACTGAGTCAGCTCTCGGAGAGCTTCCTGACCACACCATCCCCTGTTGTACCCTCGGGGCCAAGCACCCCAATGGCGCCTCAGACCAGCACTCAAGCCACAGCCACCTCCACAGTCCCTGCCCGCTTAACAGCTGAGACCATGGACATGACTCAGAGTGACTGAGAATAGTGTCAGAGACTGAGTTGCTACCTGTTCACTTTATCTTTGCTTAAGACACTTAACTTGGTTCTTTTTGCTTTTTGAATAAAGTCATACAGTTTACTGAAAACAGTTACTAATAAAGGTTATCTTTGCTTCACACACTTGGTTCATTTTTTTTACTAAATAAAGTGTCGGTGAAAACCTTGAAAAAATGGTTAAGCCTTTGCATGCTTGTGGGATAGGTAAGGATAGTTGTGGGATAGATAAGGATAGTTGTGGGATGGGTAAGGATAGTTGTGGGATAGATAAACCTTCAGTGCAAGCATAGTGGGACTGTATGGTCCACCCTCCCAGCTGCCACACATATGGCCCTTTATTATCAATAACAATTTAATCATTGATCAACACATGTCAACATAAACAAAACTCTTTATTGATGCCCTGTTCATTGTAGGGCCACTCAACATACATGGCACAATCTCATCAGTGTTTTGTGACAGGCTCAAGGAAGCATCCATTAACCATCTATTATCCTGTCTTGCCACTCCACTGCTCCAGCTGGGGAGTTGCACCAGTGTCTCAGTAGGTTGCGCTGCTTCTTCCCTTCACGTGAAGCTCTGTTGGGGCCTTGTACATCCACAGTGTCTTATCAGGTTTTGTCCTTGCCTCCATTCCCCAGGCTCCATGTCCCCATTCCCTTGTTGACGGTCCACAAGCCTGTTCTGCAACACTGGGTAGCGGGTGCGCATGAGATTGTGCAGGATGCAGCAAGCTTCCACGATGCTCCTCACGGTCTGTGGGCGATGCTGCATGGTGGTGAGAAGTATCTGGAACCTGTTGGCCAGGATGCCAAAGGCGTTCTCCACCACCTGCCTTGCCCTGGACAGCCTGTAGTTGAAGATCCTCTCTTCACGGATGAGGTATCTTGAACTGTACGGCTTCATGAGGTAGGTTCTGAGGAAGAAGGCGTCATCACCCATGATGAAGTAGGGCACATCTTGTGTGTCGTTGGGTAGGGGGTCTGGATCTGGAAAACCCATGATGAGGTTGCGTTCCATCCCATCCTTGAGGTCACTGGCGTTGTATACCTGGCTATCTGAAGCTGACCCGTTGCCTGAAGCATTGATGTACGTGAACTTGTAGTCAGCATCAACCATGGCAAAGAGGATGATACTGAAGAAGCCCTTGTAGATGTAATAATTGGACCCTGAGTTGGCTGGAGCTTTGCAGGCCACGTGCTTCCCATCTATGGCTCCAATGGTGTGGGGAAAGTTCCACCTCTGATACCACTGTTCTGCAAGTTTCCTCCAGCCTTGTTCAGTGGTGGGACAATGGAGGAGCTCTTCCAGGTATTCTTCAATAATGGCCTGCACCACTTCTCTGACCACTTTGCTGATGCTGTTGTGTGGCACCCTCCAGGCATACTGCATGTTTCTGTATGTGGTTCCAGAGGCCAGGTGCCGCAGAGTATGTGCCACCTTCAGTCCAGGGTCCAGGTTGGGATGGAAGTTGGTGCTCGGCTTGGTCAACCTGGGTCTCAGATGCTCTACAAGTTCGTCAAACATGGCTGGTGGCATCCTCATGAAGTGATGGAATGCACGAGGGTCTTCATTCCTCAGCTCCGCCATCAACTGGTCATACAGTCCAAACTCCATTCTTCTCACGATCCATCCTCGGACCCACACAGCTCTTGAACGTCTCCTTCTTCTCCTTGTGTAGAAAAGGTGAAGCAGTCTGAACAGGACTTGGTTCTGGTGTTGAATGATGGCGGCTACCATGTGGATTGTGTCATGATCCATGGTGGAGAACAATGGATGATGTGGAAGACCAAGGGTGAAGAGGTCTGTACACCACGGCTGCTGGACTCATACTGAGATCCAGATGATTTCCTCCCCCTTTTTATAGGAAATATCAGTTGTTCGCTAGGTGTCCTTCCACATACTCTGGACATACTCCAGGCATCCTAAATATCCGAGATACGTCCCATATACAAACGTTTTGTCCATTTTAATGCTTTATATATGAGATACATCCGCTTACATCCTTTCTATTTCCATGCTACTAACGCTGTGTGGACGTTCCATGTACCTTTCGCTTCCTCCCTCTTTCCGTTTTCAGCTGCAGCGGATGTGAGTTGCAGGGATGGCCAGAGGATGCAGAGAGGATACAGCGGACGTTTAACAGATGACAACGGACATAGAACGTTTGTTGCCCGTAAATGTCGCGGATGTACATCGTACGCGGTGGAAAGTTCATCCGCTCAAAAAGTTTTGTGCAGCTCAAAACTTCTTGCACAGATGAAATCGCAGTGGACAGATAGAGCGTCTGAAACATGTATGCAATGAGTACACAACGGATGCATCGCATTTTCCAACGGATGGCAAGCTTTTTTGTCCGTTTTACATCCTCTTTGCATCCGTTGGTGCAGTGGGACATGGTCTTAAGAGAAGCAGAGGTGGCTTCCACTGAGTGGTTTAGATATACCCAGTTTTTTTTCTTCCTGCTTCAGTGTCCCTGAGAGTTGGCAGCAAGTTAGCCAGTAGAAAAGTGATGGGCCAGGCCCTGTGATTGTGGATTGCTTTGCTCGGTGTACAGACCCTGTCTGGCTCCTCCATTACTTGGACGAGGCTCATAGGCTGTAGTGTGCTTGGGATGGATGCAATATCAAGATTAACCTTTTTCCAAGCAGGTTAATTGGGGATAGTCTCATGCTCCCTCGACACAACCTTTATTTTGAGAGGGGAAACCTTTCCCCACAATCAGTTAAACAAGAAAAGGCCCTGCAATGCTAAGATAGAACAGAAGTCAAAGAGATGTTTGATTTATGGCCTCAACGATACCACTTTGCAAAGCCAAGGACCTATATCACTTGATGAAATGGTGAAGGGTTGGGTGGCATTGGGCTCCTTTTACTTCTTTGGTGGGGAGGGGGGAGAGACACTGTGGGGAGGGCTCTCTGCTCCCACATGGCCTGGTTAACTCAAAGGAAAGAGTGCTTCAACCTAGAGCTAAGGAGACATTCCCTGACAGTGAGAACAATTAATCAGTGAAATGGCTTGCCTCCAGAAATTGTGGTTGCTGCTTCGCTGGTGGCTTTTAAGAAGAGACTGGATTGTCATTTGTCTGCAGTGGCATACGGTCTTCTGCTTGACCAGGGGGTTGGACTAGAAGACCACCAAGGACCCTTTCAGCTCTCTTATTCTGAAATCACAGATGCCCTCTTCAATACAAGGCTGCTTATGAGGTGTGCTGCAATGGAACTCATAAGGAAAAATGGTGTATATACCAAGAGGCCGACTCTGTCGCCCTTGTAATTTAGTGATGGACGGGAGAGCTACAGCCCAGAGTTATTAATGCAGACTCTCAGGCTTCATATACCAAGAATCATTTGTTAATCAGTGTAAGCCATGCTAGCCAAAGGGGTACCTTTCATTATGGGTGGGGTTGTAGCACAACTCCCTGTCTGAGCAAGCAAAGATTTGGATGGTAGCTGGGAATCTAGTTGTATGTTGCTGATGCTCAAACCTGGCCTGTGTAAAGAGAACCAGATCCTGAATTTCATTTTTTCCCAAGCTGTAGAAAGTGAAATAAATAGAATAGCCATGAAGAAACATTTTAAATCTTATGTTGATCCATTCACAATTTACTATAGTGCCCCTGATAGTTAGATTCTGGGTGGCTTCCAACTAAAAACTGACATATAAAATATATAAAAGAGAGCCAATTGGATCTCCTGGTTAAGGCTAGAAAGCAAGAGACGGTGACTTCTAGTCCCACCTTAGTTATGAAAGCCAGCTGCGTGACTTTAGGCCAATCACCAGGAGACGGTGAGTTCTAGTCTCACCTTAGGCGATACCCATGAAAGCCAGCTGGGTGACCTTTTGGGAAAAAAGGAGGAGGGAGGTGTGTTGGATATGTTTGATATCTTTGAGTTATTTATAAAAATAAAGGCAGGAGATAGATAGACAGATAGAATAATACACTTGACTAAAGAGGAAAATAATAATAAAAAAAAAGGACTCCCCGATCGCCTTGTTCCCAAGGCCGGGGAGAATAATTAATATTTCACTAATTTCCTGAACAAGAGAAAGATTCTTCCATTTTTCTATCATGAAAATCACTATTCATTGGTTATGTAGCCATTGACCAGCCCTATCTAACAAGACCTTCAACCAAAAGGTCTGGGAGCTTTCTGTGCATTCAACATTTCAAAAGGGGGAAAGGAGCTGATACACAGTCGCTTTCTCCATCCTTCAGATGAGCTGCATTTCAGTTGCTGGTCCTTGAACGTAGACTTCTGAATTGTTGAGCAACACCTCTCGGCTACTCACAGTACAGATCATCAAGCAACCCAGATCGTCGTCTTGAAGTCTTTTAAACGCTGCTCTTCAAATTCTGCAGCCTTAACCACGAACGATTACGTGTCAGAATCGTCCGTCTGTTCTCCTATTGATTTCAGGATGGAAAAAAAAACCCAACAACCTTTCAACGGTGTCAATCACTGGATTCCAGCATTGGAAGGCTGTTGAATCCCAACTCTCTGCTCCATTGAAATTAAAGCAGGCCCAACATAAGGCTGTCTCGCCTCTTCTACTTGAGCACATTCAGTGGAAAGGGGAACCCATTGTGCTTTTCACTAACTGCCAAGCTTATCCCACTTTGGCCGCCATTGGAATCTTTGGGGATGGGTGGGCTGTGTGTGTGTTTTATGAAGGGGAAAAGGGGCAGACGAGGCTGTTTGAATTGCCACTTCGATGAATTGGAAAGGATCCAGAGTAAATGGCAGCTGTTTTGGTGAGATGCATGAAATAGGCTGTGCAGAACTAAGCCTTTTCTGGACTGTTAGGGACCAGCTTGGACCAACGGCTTCTGCTTTGTTTAATAGATCTTGTCAGATGGTTACAATAAATTGCCGCTTTTGGGGTTTTTAAAAGAAAACATTGGGAGGGGGGAAGGTGTGACACAAACCCCTATTTAAAATGATATTCCCCCCCACCCCACCCACTGGAAAGAGTCTATAGAGATTCTCAGTCATCCAAGTCATGGTTGTCCCAAAAATGCTTTTTCTTTTTTCTTTTTTGTGAAAAACCTTTATTAAACATTAAAAAAGAGTAAATACAAACCTACGAATGGCGCAAAGAACCATGGGAAGTGTCTAGGGAGATTCTCAGTCATCAAGGTCGTGGTTGTCCCAAAGGTGCTTTTCAAGAGGCAACTGGACTGTCTGGTTTTTCTTTGAAGAAGTTTCACTTCTCATGCAAGAAGCTTCTTCAGCTCTGGATGGATGGTGAGGATTTATATTCCTTGGTCATTTGCACCATTTTAGAGGGTCATTGAGGCCACTTGGAGGTTTCTCTGTGTCCTCGAGGTCACCTGAGTGGTGCTTCTGGTTCCTGTAGTCTGCAGTTTTTCCTCTGGAAATACATTCCGATTCCCACCCCATTCAAAAGGGTGTTCATCCCAAATTGTATAGCTCAAAATTTGTTCATCCAGGTTATGGTTGCCCCAAAGGTGCTTTTTTTAGGAGGCAACTGGCCTTTCATCAGCTGAAGAAGCTTCTTGGGTGAGAAGCGAAACATCTTCAAAGAAAAACCAGAAAGCCCAGTTGCCTTTAAAAAAAAAAAAAAAGCATCTTTGGGACCTCACTGGAAAGATTTAGCCGATTATGCCACAGTTGAGAGTTTCCTACTATCTTCTGTTTGGTAAGGGGGTTTACTGTGCTCTACTTGATGATGCAAAAAAAAAAAAAAGTGACATCTTTTTTAGAAGATTTGCAAGATGATCTGAGGCTTGATTTTGTGCATGGCTGCGGTTCATTGAAACAATCCCCCCCCCCTTTTAGAAGCAAGGAAAAATTGAACGCAAGCCCATCAAGTAGGATAGCAGTAGCAAAAAATAGACAGTTGGATTGCTCTAAGCCCAAAGAGTTGATGTTAAGAAAAGACTGGGGATCGTTTTGACTTACGACCACAGTTGAGCCCAAAATTTCCATTGCTAACAAATTGAGACATTTGTTCAGTGAGTTTTGCCCTGTTTTACAACTTTTCTTGTCACAGTTGTTCAGTGAATCGCTGCAGTTGTTTCAGTTATCGACACGGTTGCTAAGTGAATCTGGCTTCCCCCATTGACTTCCCATGTCAGAAAGTCTCAAAAGGGGATCACGTGAACCTGGAACTCTGCAACCATTCTAAATATTGAACAAGTTGTCAAGCATCCAAATGTCAATCACATGGCCATGGGGTGTCTGTAATGGTCCTAAGTCTGAAAAATGGTCATAAGTCCCTTTTTTCAGTGCCGCTGTAACTTTGAATGGTCACCAAATGAACTGTTGTAAGTTGAGGACTACCTGTATCTGATTTATGAAAGGAAGGTTGTCGGAAAAGATGGTTAAATGAGTTAAAACAATAGAGATAGGAATAAATTATGGGCTGAAGTCTATTCTACCTTATTTGTCGTCTTTAGCAACACACAGAGGGGATAATTCTGACTGGGCAGCGCTGGTCCACCGATAGCACAGTTATCTTGTCAAAACGTTGTGTGCAGAGTGTTGTTTCCCCTGTACCAACCTGTTTCTAGTTATTTGGATTTGATAAATAATTTCATGGTGTTGACGCCACCGTAAACATTTTAAAGCTGCCTTGCTCTGTTCTGTTTGCACAGTGGTATTAAGAGAAAAGGCCCAACTCTGGCATCTGAGCAAAAAAAATATTCTTCACTTTTCTTCAGATACAGAATCTTTGCATAAATAAGCACATCCTGAGCTGAGGGTGTAAAAAACAGTCCCATTGTGGTACAGAGAATTAGCACACTCAAGCCTTTACCCATTATTCGCACAGTAGCATGCCAGTTAGCTGTTCTGTGCCAAGTGAAAGGGGCAGTTTGCAAATACCAGCTGGCAGAGAACAGGAACAGCTGCTCCACATTGCTGCCATTTTAGGGTCTCTGTCTCCCTCCCTCCCTCCCTCCCCCCCCCTCTCCTTCATTATTATACATTTAAAATTTACAAATACAACATAATAACAGAGTTGGGACCTCAGAGGTTTTCTAGTCCAACCCCCTGCTCAAGCAGGGAAACCCTTTATCATTGCAGACAAATAGTTGTCCAGTCTCTTCTAAAAAATCTCCAGTGTTGTAGCAAGTTCTGGAGGCAAGCAGTTCTACTGGCTAATTGTCCTCATTGTGAGGAAATATCTCCTGTGTTCCAGGTTGCTTCTCTCCTTGGTTACTTTCTATCTGTTTCTTCTTGTCCCCTTCAGGTTCTTTGGAGATAAGCTTTGACTCCCTCTTCTTCTTGACAGCCCCTCAAATATTGGAAGACTGCGATAATCTTGCCTAGTCCTTCTTTTCATCAAACTAGACATACCCAATTCCAACAACCATTCTTCCTGTGTTCTAGCCTCAATCCCCTAACTATGTATGTTGGTCGTCTCTGCATTCTTTCCAGAGTCTCAACATTTTTCGTATAACATGGCAACCAAAACTGGATGCAGTATTCCAAGTGTGGCCTTATCATATATTAATGGGAATTGACAATTCAGAAAGTCTACTTATTCTTTTCAGGAATGTTATGAATTGCTTAGCGGTTCCTAAAGTCCAGCTGCCTCTTTCCTTCCTCTGCATCATAGGAGCATGAAGTTGAAAATAGTTCTGTAAACTATCGGATCCAGCCACCTGTTCTGAGCAAGAATCCAACTTTAAAGCATCCTTCAGCTGAACATCTCCAGTGAAAGGGAGAGCATTGCTTTAAGGAATTGGTTTCACTGCTCATTGGGTCTTACTGTTTGGAGGTTCCCCCCCTTTCACGTTTAGTTGGAATCTGTCTTCCTGTGACTTAAATCCATTATCTGTTTCTTGCACTCTAGAACAGGAGCCTCCATCAGCATGTTATCATTTCAAATATTTGAAGAGGGATGACATTCAGTTTTCTCTTTCCAAAACGTACCTAGATTTTTTTTTACAAAAGTGTTGGATTCGGGAGACATTTTTAAAATGTATCTTTTTGGGGGGAGGGAAGAATTCTCAGTGAAATAGAGGATGCTTCTCCTTTTAGTCAGGGCCTTGTCTAGGAGATATTACCTCTCTTATGCTTGTAAGGTTTTATCTAAACAAACATTCATTCAGCAGCTGATAACATGGTGTTGTTGGGTTTTTATTTGTTTTTTCATTTTTTTTTTCTCCCAGTGCAAACTTATTAAATTTCCTCTTCTGAAGTACAAGATGTAGGATTCTTCACAAAACCCATTGGCTCGGATAAATGGATTAATGATTATTGTAGTTTTTGCAACAGCTAGTGTATAAAAGATATTTCTGTCCCGCATCATATTTCTTATGAAGGCATTTATGGTTTGGAATATAACAAGTTTGTGAGGAGTGGAAGGATAGGTTTGTGCAGCAGTGGTGACAGTGAAGAAAATGCTTGTGGTTGTGTGATCCCTTCGTTTCTTTATTTTTGCAAGCTTGCTGGTAAATTTGAATTTGCTACAAAAGTCATTTGGAAATGAACAAGTTTTGATTTTTCTCCTCCACTATTGGCTTTAAGTGACCATCTTTCCTCTTCTGTTTGTGAAACCTTTGATCTTAACAGGTCATTGAAAGCTTGCAAGCTATTCGCACGTGAGTTTGATTCTTCTGAATGGAGATATGAAGGAATAACAGAATAATAGAGTTGAAAGGGACTTTGGAGGTATTCTAGTCCAACCCTCTGCTCAGGCAGGAAACCCGATATCATTTCAGACAAATGGTTGTCCAATTTCTTCTTAAAAACATACAATGTTGGAGCATTCACAACTTCTGGAGGCAAGCTGTTCCACTGATTAATTGTTCTCGCTATGAGGAAATTTCTCTTTAATTCCCAGTTGTTTCTCCATGCTCCGTTTTGGGGCTTTCCTGGCTCAGAGGAGCCTCTGGCATTTTGGGGGCCTTCAGAGGAGCCTCTGGGGGCAGCATTTTTGCTCCCAGGAAGGCAAAAAATGGAGGGGGAACTGCTCCCCCTCCCTCCATTTTTTGCCTTCCTGGGGTAAGGGAAGCCTCCTGGGCGAAGCAGTAAGAAGTGAGGGGAATCCCGGCACGAACAGCTGATTGTCAGGAGGTTTAAAAAAAAGAAGAAGAAAGAAATACCTTAAGGAGTGACTGGGCGGGCGAGCATCGGGCGGGGCAAGTGAGCAAATGGTGACCGGGTTGGGGAGTTGGCCAGCCAGAAGTTACTGCCGGTTCTGCGATCCATGCCAAATCTTTGCTCCTAGTTCTCCCAAACCGGTGCGAACTGGCTGAATACCACCACTGGCCTAAGGTTGACTTCAGATGCTTTGCACGCAAAGCCTGCCAATGTCACTTTCACAGCGTGTGGTTTTCCTCCTAAGGAGAGCACATTCGATTCTCTCTTGTGCCCCTTTTAATTCTTGTTTGGACTCACAGCAGACACGCCATTGTGTGTGGCCCACATTTATCTTGTAGTTTCCAGGACTGGCTTAGATTGTGAGAAAACATTTGATTTACTGAGAGGGAAGTTATTTTTCTGGCAAGTTTACTTTGGCCTGCTGATTAAATGTATGGAGAAATGATATTTGTGAGTTACTCATGAGGTATTTGTGAGATAGGTATGAATGGAGGGGGGGCATATGGATTTGATCAATAAATAACATTAGGTACAGTCCAAGTGACTTGAGGATTTAGAGCAGGCATCTTCAAACTTGACAGCTTTAAGACTTGTGGACTTCAACTCCCAGAATTCCTCCTTCAGTCAGGTTAGCTTAGGAATTCTGGGAGTTGAAGTCTACAAGTCTTAAACTTGTCAAGTTTGAAGACCCTTGATGTAGAGGTAAGGGATGAGCAGACAAAGGGTCAAGCCTGCTAGGATTTAATCCAGCTACTGAAGTGACAAAAAGAATCTCTTACTATAAATGAGTCCATCTTTATTGGGAATATATAGTACATATACTTACGTATGACCACAATTGAGTCCAAATTTCTGTTGCTAAGGGAAACATTTGTTAAGTGCGTTTTGCCCCATTTTATGACCATGCTTGCCACAGTTGTTAAGTGAATCACTGCAGTTAAGTTAGTAACAAAGATGGTTCAGTGAATTTAGTTTCCCCCTTAACTTTGCTTGTCAGAAGGTTGCAGAAGCTGACCTCCAAGGCACTGCAACCATTGTAAATAGGAGTCAGTTGCCAAGCATCTGAATTTTGATCCTACCGGTGCTGCAAAGATCACAAGAAAAAAGATCACTTTTTATGGTGCTGTTGTAAGATAATGGATGGATGGACAAACTGATGGATAGATGGAAAGATTTAGATAAATTATAAATAATTAGATACAGATTATCTATCTAATTATAGATGGATAGTTTGATAGATAGTTTGATAGATGATAGATAGATGATAAATTTAATTGATAAATAGATGATTGATAAACAGATAGACAGAGAAGAGAGACAGACAGAGCTCAACTCAACTGATTTTAAATGGGTCATTGTTTACTTTCTTGGGTGCTGTTCTCCTTTTCAGTAATTATAGAATGTTAAAAGCTACATAGGGCCTCTTTCCTACAAACCTTGTGCAGACACTGTGAAATTAATTTTTCACTTTCCAACATGAGTTGGATGGAGGTGACATTTGCAGAGGCTCCAAGTTGCACCCTTTGCTCTTGGTATTTGCATTTTGCTAGAAAAAGGTCACGATGAGGTTGAGTAATCCTAGTTAACTACTATGCAGTGGCATTGAAGCTGGGGGTAATGCTGGTAATAAAGAGAAGAAAGGACAAAAGAAGAGATTTGTGCATCACTGTAGAATTGTCAGATTTTGAATTTCTCTAAGAAAAACTCAGCAACGGGAGTGAGCACAGTGAAATTATGTGAGTTCGGTGTAATCAATCCAATATCACATGAACAGCTATTTCAGTGTTCCCTAAATTTTTGGTTGATTGGGCACTTTTCCATTCTTCTATTAAAACCAAAGGTAAATAAATCACACCCAGAAGATTATTTATTTGTCAAAATAGGCATCAAGTTTTGGTTTTTTTAAGTAGGCCAGTCCATGTTGGCTTCTTTAGCCATTTTACACACTATTTTGCTTGTTTATCTTGAAGACCCATTTTCTTTGGGTATTTCTGCTGTGCCCTAAAAAATGTTGCCTTGGAAGCTTCCAAAATTTGTCACTCAGGTGGGATAAAAGGAAGAAACCAGTGAATATCATTTGGGTAAAAATCAAAAGAACATTTTTTGGGGGAGCAATTAAGTTTGAATAGGGAGTACAGTGCTGTCCTTGGTGCCCTCCTGAGCTTGGTTGTTTTCTTGCAGACCTTTTGCCACCAAACTAGGTAATATCAGTGCTAGAAGGGAGTGGGGTTTGCAGAGGAGTGTGAGATCCTCGGTCACTCTGAGCTTGGTTGCTTTTTTGCAGACGTTTTACTACCAAACTAGGTAACATCATCAGTGCTAGAAGGATTGGGGTTTGTGGAGAAGAGGATTCTTGCAAGATTTAATCTTCATTATCTAACGAGATAACATCATCAATGTTAGAAACCTGGCTCCCTTCTTGCACTGATGATGTTACCCAGTTTGGTAATGAAATGTCTGCAAGAAAACAACCAAGATCAGGGAGCACCAAGGACCCCACGGTTCTCCTCCACCTCTTCCTCCCCTCTCCAGCTATATCTATTCTCCTTAATATTTTCTTCAGTAGGGATTACAACTAAAGAAAACAAAAAATTGTCTGGGGTTTGTTTTGTTCTGAAAATAACATTTTAGTGGTTTCAGTGCTTGAAGACAAGACCTTTTTTAAAAAGAACCCTATGGGGCTTTGACATATAGAAGACAAGATCCCCACAGAACAAAGTGCTGGTGACTTCGATGTGCTGCATTTCTGATACTTCTGCCTTATCATTTTTTAAAAAAATGATTTACGATTTAGTCTTTGTATCCTGAGATGGTTGGGCTGTCTTCCTCTTTCTTGACACAGTCGTTTAATTTTAAACTCAACGGGCATTTTGGTTATTTATTTTCATTGTTCTTGGCAGTAATTCTAAGCTGTTAAGACAGGAAATTTGTATTCAAAAATGCTGTTTCACACTTTATTGTTTGATGATGTGGAGTGATAGAAAATAACACATTTGCTTGCCTTTATAGTCGAGTAATTATTCACATCCATCACCCTATTCTAAGGGAATAAACATCACCAAAAAGAAATTGCACTATTAATAGCCATCTCTTCAGTAAGAATAAGAGGTATTTTTCTTGTGGAGTCTGTCCAATTAAGAGGTCCCAGGGAAGCAACAATAAAGCTTCAGCTTTTTGCTAAACTAAGGATTTTATAATGTCCTTCCATTTCAAACAAGAGAGTGGATTCTTAGGCTGTGAATCAAAGATTGAGGGCCAGAATACCAAAAGAAGGTAGATCTGTCATTAAAGCCAAGCTGAAATATTACAGTACTCCTTTCCTTAGCAACTAAAGGGCTGCAGCTGTCATCATCCCTGCTCATTAACCGTGTTAATTAGTTTACTTAGATTTGAGGTCCTGCAACATTTAAAAACTAAAAAAAATATTACTACTGATTTCCCTTGTATATTTGTTCCGCTTTGGGGCCACTTTCCTCCTTAGTTGTTTTAATCAAAATATTGAATAATTAACATTGACAGTGAGAATTGCACAATTATGGCCCTTAAATTTTTAAATCCCAAAATGTTCCATGAAAGGATGCGAACAGATTATCAGAGCAAAGGTTTAGTACAGGTATTCCTCAACTTACAACAGTTAATTTAGTGACCATTCAAAGTTACGATGGCCCTGAAAAAGTGACTTCGGACCATTTTTCACACTTAACGACCATTGTAGCATCCCCGTGGCCACGTGATCAAAATTTCAGATGTTTGGCAACTGATTCATTTTTATGATGCTTGTAGTGCCTTTACAGCTGTGTTACTAGCTTAACAACTGCAGTGATTCACTTAACAATTGTGGCAAGCAAAGTTGTAAAATGGAGCAAAACTCACTTACCAATGTCTCGGCAACATAAATTTTGGGTTCAGTTGTGGTTGCAAATCAAGGACTGCCTGTACACTGGGAATATGCTGTTTTTCCCAGCATATTGAACCATCTCTCCTACACTGTAAAGCAAGTAATCTACACATTATACAGTTATTTTTGCTTTCTTTTAATGGACAATAATTCTTGTAATCAGCCTCGTATCAATTATTATTCTATAGCCATTTGTACCTTTTAACATTCCCCCAGCTATATTCTTCTCTTAGCAAACACTCTGTTCATCTATTTCCTCTAGTTCTTTGCAGTTTTTATGTGTATACATTATAATCATTTAAGTTTTTCTTGTCAAATGCAATTTGACAATTGATACATTAATTTTCAGGTCTTTAGTCTTGGTTGCATCTTTATAACATTCCCTATGGATCATTTGGGTTCTTGGCTAATAAGATAGGATTGTTTGCTTTAAAAAGTAGACATAAAGCCCATGTCACACTGCACCAACGGATGCAAAGAGGATGTAAAATGTTTAAAAAAGCTTGCCATCCGTTGGAAAACGCTATGCATCCGTTGTGTACTCACTGCATAAGTGTTTCATACGCTCTATCCGTCGAGCATCCGTCCACTGCGATTTCATCCGCGCAAGAAGTTTTGAGCTGCACAAAACTTTGTGAACGGATGAACTTTCCATCATGTACGATGTACATCTGCGACATATACGGGCAACAAACGTTCTATGTCTGTTATCACCTGTTAAACGTCCGCTGTATCCTCTCTGCATCCTCTGGGCATCCTCGCATCCGCTGCAGCTAAAAACGGAAAGAGGGAGGAAACAAAAGGTACGCGGAACATCTACACAGTGTTAGTAGCACGGAAATAGAAAGGATGAGCAGTGAACGGTTTGCATCCTATATACTTCCTCTAGGCTTCCTATGAACATCCTTTTAACATTCCTGCTACATACTACCCACGTCCGTTCTTTTCCGTTCTGTTTATGCAAATTTTTGCCACTTTTTGGAGCGGATGACAACAGATGGAGCCACCCCCGAAAATTTGCTCGTCCGCTGTGTCCTTTTTGCATACGTTTTGCATCCGTCGACCAGTGTGACCTAGCCTTTAATCCAAATCCGCAGATCACATACCCTTAATGCTACCAGATGCATTCTTTATACATTTATGGCTTAAATATATTAATCAACCCAAAAAACATCAGAGATCTTTGTCCTGCTCTCTCTATTATGGAAGTATTTGATGAACATCTAAAGGAAAATTTTATATGAATGAAAGAATTAAATTGTATGTCAAAAAAGTAAAAATTGGTGTCATTTAGGTTGTTAAGGGTAGTCCTTGATTTATAACCACAGTTGAGCCTGTTGCTAAGGAAGGTCACTGAGTGAGTTGTGTCCCATTCTATGACCTTTTTGCCACCGTTGATAAGCAACTTAACAACTTCGCTTGTTAAGAGAATCACTCGGTCCTTAAGCAAATCTGGCTTTGTTGATGTTGTTTGTCGGAAGCTGGCTGGAAAAGTTAAATGGTGATCACATGACCCTTGTAGGCTGCAGCTGTCATAAGTACATGCCAGTTGCCAAGCACATGCAGAGAACAAAGGAAATGACGACAGGTCCAAATAGCTTGACTGTCCACAAATTATGGGACCTTGATTCCAGAGTATGTCGTTTAAGGCAGGGATCTCCAACCTTGGCAATTTTATGACTTGTGGACTTTAACTCCCAGAATTCCTCAGCCAACTTTGCTGACTGAGGAATTCTGGGAGTTGAAGTCCAACAGTCATAAAGTTGCCAAGGTTGGAGACTCCCAGTTTAAGAAATTGGGAACTGGCTTGTGTGAATGACACAGGTGCCCGCCTGAATTGGAGGCTAGTGAGGAAGCTGAAACAAGAAACATTGGATTGCCTTGAAAGATAAGTATAGGTAGTCCTCAACTTACTGAGCCCAATTTTTCTGTTGTTAAGTGAGGCATTTGTTAAATGAGTTTCACACCATCTTACGGCCTTTCGTGCCTCAGATGTGAAGTAAATTGCTGCAGTCGATAAATTAGTTATCCGGTTGTTAAGTGAATTTGGCTTCCCCCTTGACTTTGCTTGTCAGAAGGTTGCAAAAGGGGATCACATGACCCCGGGTTACCCTGCAACCGTCATAAGTACGAACCGGTTGTCAAACATCTGAATGTTGACCAAGGGGATGCTGCAAAGGTGGTAATTTTTGCACGGTCTTGCTTGCCGCGGTTTTTAAGCGAATCATTGCGGTTGTCAAGCTAGCAACACGGCTGTAATGGCGCTACGGAATGTCATAAATATGAGCCCGTTGCCAAGCAGTTGAATTTTGATTGCGTGGCCATGGGGATGTTTCAAAGGCCATTAAGTGCAAAAAACGATCCTAAGTCTCTTTCTTTCTTTCTTTCAGTGCTGTCGTAACTTTGAACGGTCACTCAATGAACTGTTGTAAGTTGAGGACTGCCCTGTATTTGAAATAAAGAAATAGAAACTCCCTCCCGACCCCGGTTCCCTTCCTCCCCCTCATTTTCGCTTGGTCTCCTTGGGAGGCTATTCAGCATGGGGTGAAGGGTTTTCTCCCCCCAGATTTGCAGAGTCCTACTTAAAAAAAAAAAAAGAAGAAGCCATCCTTGATATTTATTCATGTGAGAGATTTCTCTTTATGAATAAGAAGCAGGCGAGCGAAATTGGTGCATGCTTGAAGTGTGCTATTTGTGCACTCACCTGTGTGGAGTCTCTGGTTGCCCCTGGCAACTAGGCAAATGATTAAATACAAAAAAAATAAAATAAAATAACTGCCCTCAAATGATAAGGTAGAAGCTGGATCGAGAACAACAGCCCAGAGCCAGCTCTGTGAGTTAATGATAATAGATGGGTACTGGTTACAGATACAAGTCTAACATCTTGGCTGGCTTGACTCACATAGCTTCAAGAAAATTCACGTATTCTTCAAAGGCACCCTATGCTTATATGCTTTTTTCCACCCCCTTTTTTTTTCAGTGTTGAGAAAATATTTCACTTCGTAGAAAAGCCTGGTTAAGTAAGCATCTTATTTTAAGCAGGCAGATGGTTCAGTGTCTTAAAATGAATAGGAGGGTCCTTCCTTTAAAAAAAAATAAAATCCCTGTATTTAAATCATGTCACTTAAATCAGGATCAATCCTCATGATCAATTTCGCTTGGATTGGATCCAAGATTTTGTCCAGAATCCCTACATTCTTATTAACATTGCTGTCTGTCAGAAGCGAATTGCAGGAAAACCTCCAGGAGAGACAGTTTGGTCTAGTGGTTAAGGCATCAGGCTAGAATGTGGGAGACGTTGAGTTCTTGTCCTGCCTTCACCATGTAAGCCAGCTCGGTGATTTTGGGCCTAGTCCCACCTTAAGCATGAAAACAAGTGGGTGACATTGAGCCAGTCACCAGAAGACAGTGAATTCTAGTCTCACCTTAGGCATAAAAGCCAGCTGGGTGACTTTGGGCCACTCACTAGGAGACAAGGAGTTCTAGTTCCACCTTGGCCATGAAAGCTGGCTGGGTGACTTTGGGCCAATCACCAGGAAATGATGAGTTCTAGTCCTGCCTTAGGCATAGAAAATGGCTCTGTGATTTTGGGCCAATCACCGGAAAACAGTGAGTCTATTCCGGCATTAGCCATGAATGCTGGCTGGGTGACTTTGGGCCAGTTCCTCTCTCTTAGTGCAACTCACCTTACAGGGTTGTTGTTGGGCAGAAAAGAGGAGGAAGAGAATGGTGTGTTGGAGGATATGTTTGCTCCCATAAATATTTTTAAAAATAATAAAGTCAGGATATAAATGAATAAAAACCCTTATAAAATTCAATACAATCCATGTGACATGGGTTCCATGGAAACCACAGGGATCAAAGTGCAAAAGACTGATATATATATAAGTAGGAATGGTGTGTGTGTGTGTGTGTGCGTGCGTGCATGTGCGTTTGTGGTTTATTTATGTATGTCTACACAGTCATATTTATTTTTATTTATTAAATATAGGTATCTGCCCAAATCACACACAGGTGACTCCAGGCGACTTACAAAATTTTAAACCCCACTTCCCCCTTCACCCCATGGAAGCAGCAACACAATCAAAACAGTAATCAAATTTTATATTAAAAAATTGGATAGCTGGCAAGATATAGGACACTTGATTAATTCCCCAAAGAGAAAATACACAGTATTAGCACTTGGAGAGGACATCATCAGATATTCCTAGGTTTAGATTAGACTTGAAATTAAAAAAATAAAGACAAAATTATGTCTGCATTTTTTTTTTTTTTGCCAAGAAAAGCATATGGACTGTTCTTCACACTCACCAAGAATGAAACTAGAGTTGATTTTTAAATAAAAATGTACATCCTGATTTTATAGTGCATATGTGGAGTTCATATAATTGTCCTCCCCATTTCTGTCAGTGCATCCACATGTTTACATACCAATGTCTAAGTTCTGTAGCCATTCTTTGCTTTCCCTTTTCAAGATTATGTCTAAACATTCGTTTTTTGTCTTAGAAAATTGCAAGTGCCCATTTCCCTTAAGCTTTTAGCAACATAAGGCCAGTAAGTTTGCTAATTATCTTATGTGTCTCCTCCTTTTAACAAAAAAGAGAAAATATCTGTATTAACTCTACTGCCTTCACAAATCTCTTTTTTTTTTTCTCTCCCTCCCCTTTAAACACGGGGGAATTTCAGACAAACTGGCAAAAAGAGTATTTCTGGATATTTGAACATCTCTCTTGTTTTGACACCTCTCCTTGAGGTTAATGAGTGAACAGTTTGATCTTCCTTGACATTTTGACTTTTTCTGTCTCTTCCAGAGCAGACGAGTCAAAATGCTTCGGTTAGTGTTTGGCAAGATGTGAGCAGAAGAATGGCTGTAGAGATGAGAGTTGGTCCCAGGGTGTATAAAATGCTGGCTTGTTTGGAGCAGAATTAGTGAGATGTCAAGATACCATTGTTTGGTGGACAAAGTTCGGAAGGCAGCGCTTCAGTTAAGGATTTCTGCTGGCTTAACCGGCAGCCAGGGTTTTGTCTTAACATCCAGCATTTAGCATCACAGTGGAATGTAGATTACAGGGAGTGCTCAGTTTACGACCACAATTGAGCCAGAAAGTTATGTTGAAGCGTGAGACATTGGTTAAGTGAGTCTTGCCCCATTTCACAATCGTCCTTGCCACAGTTGTTAAGTGAATCACTGCAGCTGTTGAATTTGGAACAGGGTTATAAAGTGAATCTGGATTTCCTCATTGACTTTGCTTGTCTGAAGGAGAGGGAGGGAAGGAAGGAATTATTTGAAGAAGCTCTGCCATTGAAAATAGAAGTTCTTCATTCATGAGGTCTCTTTTCCCTTTAGGTGGAAAATAGGTTTTTAAGGAATTAGTAGCCTTTTTATTGTGGCTTGGAGGTAACATGCCACTGTGCTGGAAGACATGTAGCATCTCAGGTGTTTGGCTCTGTTATTCAGTCAAAACGTGGCATGCCTCGTGCTAGCACTGATGATGTTACCTAGTTAGGGTAATGAAATATCTGCAAGAAAACAAGCAAGCTCAGAGAGCAGCAAGGACCCCATAGTCCTCGTCTCCTCCTCCCTCCCTCCCTCCCTCTCTCCCTCCCTCCTCCTCCATCTCTTTTCTTCCTCCCCACAAACTCCACTCCCTTCTAGCACTGAAGATGTTACCTAGTTGGGTGATGAATTGTCTGCAAGGAAACAAGCAAGCTCAGAGAATACCAAGGACCCCCTTTTTTCTGAGCAAGAGTATGAGGGTAGTTCTCAGCATGACTGGCAAGAATGCATTTTTTTTTCTCTCTTTCCTGATTTTTAAACTCATTAATGCAGTTTTCTGACTTCCTAGCCAAGGCGCTCCCTACTAATTCACTGGGGCATCTCCTAAGAACTCAGTTAGGCACTTCTGCAAACTATGATAACAGGGCAGCCACGTCCCAACAATATTAACTTCCAACAGCCTCACAATTCAATTAATCTTATCTTTCTAACTCCCAATTACAGGCGGTAATTAAGTAAAAATAGCATCATAATCCAAAGAATGGCATTCATCGTTTGACTGCCTCCTAATAGTGAATGTGCCCCAAACTTTCAAGACATTCCCAGAAGAAATAGGATAGCTCATTTCTTGCTAATCCACAGAAGAAGCACTTGGATTTGGACTTATTTATTCATTGTTTTATTTGTTTTATGTTAGTGAAAAAGGGCTTTAAAAAATTAAAATTCAAGGCAAACAAAACAGAGAAGTTAAAGGTAATGTCCCAGCAGTCCTTTTTTGTCCATATTTTCTTTCTGGATCGCCCACTTAACATTAGACCATGAATTTGCTGATCACTTCAGAGGCAAACATCACTTTGATCTATAGAAAGTTTGGGATATATCTTTTTAAAAAAATCTTTGTTTCAAGAGTCTTTGTAGCTGTCAGTGAAAGAGGCTTCTCCTGTGGGAAACATAGAAGTGTACCGATGGAAGAGAATATTTGTAGTTCAGGGTTGAACTGCGGGGTCCTTGGTGCTCTCTGAGCTTAGTGGTCTTCTTGCAGACGTTTCATGAGTCAGCTGGGTAACATCACCAATGCTGAAAGAGTGGGGTTTGAGGAGAGGAAGAGGAAGTGGAAAAGGGAGGAGGAGGAAGAGGAAGAGAGAAGGAGGAGCAAGGGAGGAGAGGAGGAGGAGAAGGAGAGGAAGAGAGGAGGAGGAGCAAGGAAGGAGAGGAGGAGGAGAAGGAGGGGAAGAGAGAAGGAGAAGAGGAAGAGAGGAGAGGGAGGAGGAAAAGAGGAGGAAGAGAGTTGAGGAGGAGGAAGAGAAAAGGTGAGGAGGAGGAGGAAGAGAGAAAGAGAATAGGAGGAGGTGCTTTCTGAGCTTCATGGTTTCACTGCCCAACTATGTAACATCCTCAGAACAAGGCATATGTATATAAACAGTGTGAACCCTACACTCTCTTCATGCACTGATCCATCTAGCACCACCAAGCTCATATGTAAGAGAGTGCTTCAAGGGAGTGGGGTTTGCAGAGAGAGGAGAAGGAGACTGCGGAGTTCCTGGTGCTTTCTGAACCTGATTGTACTTATTTTGGTAATGAAATGTCTGCAAAAAAAATAACCAAACTCAGAGAATGCCAGGTACCCTCCCCACACACAACACACACACACAAGAGCTTGATAAGGAAAGGTTATCAAGCTTTGTGCACAGATAGGCCTCGCCTAAAACACCATTTGTTCAGTGAACTTTCAAAGCTACAGTGCTGCTGAATGGATAGTAGTTACAGCTGGTCCTCAAGGTTTCGGCTGTTGTAGCCCTCCCCCCAGTCATGTGATCATAGCTTGGGGTGCTTTTAGGTGCGAAGGCAGTAGTTTATTACAGGGCCAGTGATTGCCATACATAATTTTCCAAATGTTCGTGGACCGTGTTCCCATCACTCATCATGTCCAGGCTTCCTTGGGAAGGATGAACCCAAAGCGGATTTCATTTATTTATTAAAAACATTTATGTCGGATAAACTCATTAATATGTATGTTAGATAAACACATGTTGAAAACCTACTTCTGTGTTTCTTCTCTTCATCTGGAACTTTCAAAAGGAAATAAGAGAATAGACTTCAGAGTGCCCAAAATGGACTTTCTTTACCCTGAAACAGGCTTTTCTGAGCTGATATATTCAACAGCAGAATGTTTTTCTCACTTGCTATAACAGTTTAGCCAGCTCTTTCTTTGTTCCTTGTTTGGGAAGTGGGGCTCCAAACGAGAGATTCATCTTCCATGATCCTGTGGTGTTTTAAGATAACTGTGGGATCTTGTGTTCAAATAACTAAGCGGCTGCCCCAAAGAAGAGGGAGTCAAGCTATTCTTCAAAGGACCTGAAGGCAGGACAAGAAGCAACGGGTGGAAACTCATCAAGGAGAGAAGCAACCTCTAAAAATAAGGACAAATTTCCTAACAGAACAATTAATCAGTGGAATGACTTGCCTCCAGGAACTGTGATTAATCTCCAACACTGGAGATTAAGAAGAGACTGGACAGCCATTTGTCTGAAATGGTGCAGGGTTTCCTGTTTGGGCAGGAAATATCCAAGATCCCTCCCAACTCCAGTCATGTTTGAAATAATGATTAGAGAAGGGATTTGATAGGCGAAAATTCCTGGCAGGTGGGTGGTGAAGGGCAAAGAACAAACTTCTGCCAACAGATTCCTAATGAATCGATTTGGGAGCAGAAACTCTAGGCTTAATTTTTCTGATGAGCTTTTCTTTCCTTTGCCAGGTATGCTATACCTCCAGAACATGGCAAGAGGCTGGAAAGACTGGCCAAAGGTAAGATAATTACGTACATCAAAGGGGTTGACTCCGTTCCTGCTCAAGGACTAAATTTGGGACAAATGAATCAGTGAAGTCACACAAGGTTTGATGCTACCATACATAAACTGAGAATGTATGTGTAGCCATATATGATGATTGTGATTGCTTTTTTATGAGTGCATCCATTGTGGTACACTGTGACCAGTTCACATATCATGCCTTCGATAGTTAGCCCTTGAGGTTTCTCTCCTAAGCCTTTTATAGATGAAAGCAGTGCTTTTCAACCTGTGATCCGGAGAGGGGTGTGATGTCACCAGAGGCTTGAAGAAATGTTAAGTTTTAAATCTTGAGTTAAGACTTGGGGGTCCGTGGCCACCAAAGTTATTTAAAAGGGACTCTGCAGTGAAGAACTACTCCTGCCAATAATGGGGGGGGGGGGGGGAGAAACCCACAGTTAAATTATAGTTTAATATACAGGCCCCCAGCTTCACATGTTCATGCACGGGTGTGGTAACACATAAAATCAGTCTCTCTGGTCAGTGGAAAACAATTTTTCTATGGACTGGGGAGGGAATGGTTACACACACTACCGCAGAGGCTCAGATGAAGCCGGTTCCACGGAACTAATCCCTGGTGACCAAAAGATTGGGGGCCACTGGTTTAATACACAATGTTTTTATTGGGAGCAGTCCCGAATTTCTGCCTGTGAAAAATTTACTTACGAATGAAATGCTTCTATCAAAATGGCGATCATTTATCTGTCTTAAATTCAATAGGTTTCAATTTTCTTCCGTCACGCATAGGCTTTTGTCTTAGTGCTCTTTTGCCTTCTTAACTATTGGTAAGAATATAACTGTGAATAGCTGTTCTATTACACCTGACTTCTCTATTCTCCAAAATAATCAAGATAAAGTGAGCGCCAAGGAGAAATAGTAGAAGGCTCACTTAAAAGAGCTTACGCCATATTTTTATAATATAAACCTCAGTGGAAGCTTCTTCTTTATGTAATCAGTCCCAGAACCATTTACAATGTTTAAGACTTATCACATCGGGTTGGGCTAAACAGAATCACTATTAACTGCAGGTAGTCCTCAACTTACGACCACAGTTGAGCCCAAAATTGCCATTGCTAAGCGAGACAGTTAAGTGAGTTTTGACACATTTTACCACCTTTCTCACTAGTTGTTAAGTGAGTCACTGCAGTTAAATTAGCAACATGATCGTTAAGCTTTCCCACTGACTTTGCTTGTCAGAAGGTTGCAAAAGGGGATCACGTGACCCCGAGACACTGCAACGGTCATAAATATGAACCAGTTGCCAAGCTTCTGAATTTTGATCCCGTGACCACAAGGATGCTGCAACGGTCGTAAGTGTGAAAAATGGTCCTAAGTCACTTTTTTCAGTGCCGTTGTCACTTTGAACGGTCACTAAATGAACTGCTGTAAGTCAAAGACTACTCATAATACGTGTTCTCTAAACAACTGCAGTTTCCCTTCTTGATTTTCAGTACACGTGAGATACAGTCGAAGGGTGAAGCCTGACTCTTGACTCTTACCTAACTGACTCTTTTCTTTGGGGAAGGGAAGGGAATGAACAATAAAAAGGCGGGCAGGCAGTTATTGGGCTGCCCCTTCAAAGTCAAATAAAAAGAAAAAATACATGAGATGTCCGGATGAAGGAAAGCATCAGGCCCGTCTCTTAGGAAGCCATTCCCTCTGGCGACATTGCATAAAATAGAAATAACATATTGAAAACCAGTGACTGGAAAATGAGAGCTGCGAACCAATTTTTTTATTCATACCATTTTCTCTTGGTCATATGTCAAGCTTTTACAAAAACTTCCATTTCCGCCAGCATAAAAATCTCCATAAATCTTGATTTGCCCATAAGAAGAGATGTATTGTGGATGTATGTCGTGTTTCAAAATAGAATTTGGGCATCTGTGTTAAACTGAATCTATGGGATATTATTTCTTTGCTGCCCACCTCTCTTTATTTTTGGAAGTTAATACTGAATGCTAACGATTTGGTAAGAACATGGTTTTGCTGGAAGTGGATGAGTATGTTGTATTTGTAAAAATAATAATAATTTGGTTCTTGGTGTGATCATGAGTCCTTTCATAGAAGAGACACTTGTAGCTCAGGAGTGAACTGCGAGGTCCTTGCTGCTCCCTGAGCTTGGTCATTTTCTTGCAGACGTTTCATAACCCAATTAGATAATGTCATCAGTGCTAGAAAGGAGTAGGATATAGTATATGTTTTACTCAAACAGTAAACAACAGCCTAACCAAGGAATGACCATCACGCACATAGGGGAAGCCACTAGTATATAAAAAGAGACAAAACCCCAGTCTCTTCTAGCACTGATGATATAACCTACTTGGACTATGAAACATCTGTAAGAAAACCATCAAACTCAGAGAGCACCAAGGACCCCACAGTTCCTCTTGATCAACACTTTCTCAGTAGTAGCACTCCTCCCAAGTAAGATTATCGTAGCTCTGTCTCCATGTCTGACTGTTGGCGAGGATCCTTAGAAAACCCTTGGTAGGTCAGATCAGAGCTCTTCTGCTCTCAGAAAAACACAATAACAGAATTAGAAGGGACCTTGGAGATCTTCTAGTCCAACCCCCTGCTCTGGCAGGAAACCCCGTACCTTTTCAGAAAAATAGTTGTCCAATCTCTTCTTTAAAACCTCAGTATTGAAGTACCACAACTTCTGGAGGCAAGTAGTTCCACTGGTTAATTGTTCTCACTATTAGGAAATTCCTCCTTAGTTCTAGGTGGTTTCTCTCCTTGGTTAGTTTCCATCCATTGCTTCTTGTCCTGCCTTCTGGTGCTTTGGAGAATAGCTTGACCCCCTCTACTCTCTGACAACCCCTCAAATATTGGAAGACTGTTATCATGTCACTCCCCTAGTCCTCCTTTCCAATAAAACAAGAATGGCATTTACTGCCTCTCGGCTTTCTATATTTTTATACCTGGAAATTGCTGATTAAGCCACCCCACATTAATCTGGATTGCCTGATATATATTTCACATCCATCTGAGATGAACTTAAGCTTTTCCCCTTGGTAATGAGTTAGCTAGCAAAAATCGAATTAGTTAATGTTACAGATGTTACAATGGGAGATTGAAACAAACCAACCAACCCAGAAGGTTGAAAATGGATCCTGCTCTCCAAAACTATAGATTCTCTAAGTAGGACTGTGAAATAGGAGAAGCGAGGTGGCTGTGTTATGCGCTTGTGTTGCTCACAGTTGTAAGGATGAATTAACGTTAAAAGTCTGTTTACCGCAGTGGCTTCTCTATTTTAATCCTAATTATTATTCCCCATAGCAAGGAGAAGCAGAGATGGTCAAATGGATTCTTTTATCCAAAGAAAATATTATATTTAACTTTGTTCCTGTTTGGAAATTGCTTCCGGATTTTGTGCTTGCAATGTAAAAAATATATATGAAACTTCAATTTTGCTTTTGCTCATTAGATAGGTTTGTTGTTATAGAAATGGCTAGTACATACTTTTGTGTAACAGTAAAAAGTTGAGGCTGTAATGTTGTTATCTTCTCCTGTACTAAAGAGAGTTGAAAGATAGTGCCTTTTTCTATCCTCTTCCCTCTTTACACCATTTTCCCCCTTTTTTCCTCCTCCTCCTCCTCCTCCTCCTCCTACTACTACTACTACTACTACTACTACTATTACTACTCCTACTACTAGTTTTCTATCCCTTTTTTGAATTTGCCTTTGTATTTTAAATGTTTATCAACTAATATAAACGTGAAGCTGAAGAGAGAGGAGAAGAGAGAATGGCTGTGTTATGCGTGTGTGTTGCCCGCAATTGGTAAGGACGAGTTAACCTTAAAGTCTGTTTACCAGAGCGGCTTCTATATTCTGATCTTAATAATAAATTCCTCTGCTGCATTGGGAAGTTTTAGAAGATATGGCGTGGCACTGTCTGGGAGAAACTGAACCTAACATTAACCCCACACTTCCCCCGCACTGCAAAGATGCTCCGAACGTAGCATAAGCTTGCATTTAATGCGCAAAATGAATAGCTGAGCTCTAAATGGACTCCCTGGGAGGATGGTGGGACCCGTGGAGGGAGCCGTTAATGGGTTGCCACGTTATTGGTGCTAATCACTTAAAATGTGCTCCTTTATTAGGAGCTTTAATGAGAGCCACTTAAACTGTGCATTAAAAAGAGGAACTGCAGAGAAGGATGGTGAACTGGGTGGCAGGCACTCGTAAGTCTAATTGAAATGCTTTTAGTACAGGGGGGAAAAAGTTGCCAGAAGCCAGTAATTCTTTGCACTTTAAAAAAACAACACCAAAACCCTCCATCACGTAGCATCGATTAATGTTTTGTTGTTCAAGGCTTGGAATTGTATTTTAGTTTTGTCAGCTTTCTCCCCTTCCTCCCCCCCCCACCCATGTCCATTCCTTTTCTTCTTCACCCTACTTTTATCAGAATAACAGAGCTGGAAGGGAACTCAGAGGTTTTCTAGCCCAGCTTGCCCTATACCATTCCAGACAAGCGGCTCTCCAGTCTCTTCTTAAAAACCTCCAGTGTTGGAGCACTCATAACTTCTGATGGCAAGTTGTTCCACTGGTTAATTGTTCTCACTGTTAGGAAATTTCTCCTTAATTCTAGGTTGCTTCTCTCCTTGATTAATTTCCATCCATTGGTTCTTGTCCTGCCTTTAGGGGCTTTGGAGAACAGCTTGATCCCCCTCTTCTTTGTGGCAGCTCCTCAAATATTGGAAGACTGCTGTCCTGTCCCCCCTACTCCTTCTTTTCTCTAGACTGGCCAAACCCAAATCCTGTAACCTTTCTTCATATGTTTTTGTCTCTGGGCCTTTAACCATCTTAGTTGCTCTTCTTTGCACTTTTTCTAAAGTCTCAACATTTTTATTTATTTTTTTTGGGGGGGGTGTCATGTGGTGACCAAAACTGGATGCAGTTATTCCAGGTGTGGCCTTACTAAGACTTTGTGAAGCAAAACTAAGTGATCTTGATTCTATGCCTCTGTTTATACAACCCAGGATCGTCTTAGCTTTTTTGGCTGCTGCTACACACAGCTGGCTCATATTCAAGCGATCATCCACTAGGATTCCAAGCTCCCTCTCACAGTTACTGTTTTTGAGCCGGGTCTTGCCTGTACTTTTTATTTTTGCTGCCTAAGTGTAAAACTTTGCTTTTTTCCACATTAAAATTCATTTTGTTGGATAGGGCCCATCTGTAGGCTTTCCCCTCCTCCACCTTCAAATAAAATTGAGCCTTCCTTCTCCTTTTTTAATAACCTGTCTATGTTTCTTTGTGCTGGCTTGAACACCTGGTCAGAAAGTCACTATGTGTCTCTGGCAGCCGCTTGAATTCCAAATAAGTTAATTCTGCCTTGCCGTTAGCTTTACTTTGACATAGGATCTAATGAGACACTTTTTTTTCAATAATATTTTTGAGTGGGAAGAAAAATCCTATTAAAGAAAACATTCCCCAGCAGGTACTTTACAAGAGCATTGACCTATAATTCTCTAACCTCTTAACAGTCCCGGTCAATGTTGCATAATCATTTAAAGTGAAGAGGTTAAAAAAAAAAAGTGAGAATGCAGATATGTCAAGAACACCTGTTCCACAGCAGCTGGAAGAACCTAACATGCCATGGAGGTCCTTTTATTTAAAAAAAAAATGACAGAAAAGGAGACCGAATCTCTACATCAAACCCTCATATTAAAGGGTCCGTGGGGAATAAATCAAAATTTTCCTGAACAATAAAATCATATCATATAACAGGCAGGTGGTTTTTTTTTCTCCTCTGCATGAGGAGAATCTGTAAGGTGATGCATGTCCTCTTCCTGATGTTCTGCCACATGTTTTCTTATTTATTCAATTTCTGTGGCCGTTCACTTCGACAGGGAAGGAGAATCTGGGTGGATTAACAAGGATTAAAAAAAACATCAGAAGGAGAAGCAAGCTCCGTTGGGCTTTTCAGAAGCTACTGTTTGCACACCCAGAGCATCACCCACAAGGAAGGGAAACACTGAAAAGAAAGATAAAAAAAATCTTTTAAGATTTGGAACGTGCGGTTCCTCTTGGAAAAGTGAAGCCAGCAAAGCATCTGATCAGAATAGGCAGGAAAAAAAAGCCAGATTGTATGTTGAATGCGAGGTGGCTGTAGCACATGGAATAATGATAAGATTGACGTATCAGATTAAAAATCAGGAATTCGGTAACACCTTTTTTGACTTAAGAGGTTGTATTGAAAAGGCAAAAGCTTTTGTGAGGGTCAGGCTCTGTAGTGGGGCATGCAGATGGCGCCTTCAAAAAAAGTTTCTTCTTTCTGATGTTTTTAACTTTTGTGGGGCCCCCAAGATGCATTTTTTCTAATAATGTTTGTCATCATGGATTAACACAGCTCTCCTAGGACAACAGCTGAAAGCAACATGAGTGTAGGAGGTAATCTTTACTGTCTGGATCAGAACTGGGTTCTGTCTTATACCCCATGAAAAATGCTAGACCGTTCCTGACAGATCAGATTGAAGGACCATCTTTGCTATCTTCTGGTCTGGCAGAGTTTGATGCTTGAGACCCGAGAACAGGGGTGTCAAAACTCAAGGTCGGGGGGCCCAGATCTGTCCCAGGGGGAGTGTGTGCTTAGATCTGTCCCATGGGGCCACCCTAGAAACAGTGAAGGACTGGCCTGCGGTGCCTCTGCCAGCAAAAATGGAGCTCTGGAAGGCTGCAGGTGGCTCTCCAGAGCTATGTTTTCCCTGGCAGAGCGTTGCAGGAGGCAGTCATAGCCAAAACTGAGCGTGGGAGTTCATTTTCGCGAGCAAAGCACCCCCAACACGAGTGATGTCGAGCTGGCCACATACACCCTGCCCGCCCCCCCAAGTCAAACACAACCGTGATGCATCCCTCAATAAAATCAAGTTTGACACCCCTGCCCTAGAAAGAGTGCAGAGAAAAGCCACATAGGTGCTTTAAGGGTCTGGAGGCAAACAAGCCATGAATAGTTGTAGGAACTGGGTACATCTGGTTTAACGAAGAGAAGGACATTGGGCTGATATGGTTGCAGTCTTCCAGTACAGGTATTCCTTGACTTACAACAGTTCATTTAGTGACTGTTCAAAGTTACGATGGCATTGAAAAAGGACTTATGGCCATTTTTCACACTTAGGAGCATTGCAGAATCCCCATGGTCATGTGATTGACATTCAGATGCTTGACACCTGACTCACTTTTATGACGGTTGCAGTGTCACGGAGTCACGTGATCCCCTTTTGTGACCCTCTGACAAGCAAAGTCAACGAGGAAACGAGATTGCCATAACAGCCATGTCACTAATGTAACAGCTGCAGCGATTCACTTAACAACTATGAAGAGAAAAATCGTCAAATAGGGCAAAACTCACTTAATAAATTTCTCGCTTAACAGCATAAATTTTTGGATCAGTTGTGGTCGTATGTTGGACTACCTATATTTGAGGGAACTGCCACAGAGAAGTCAAGCTCTTCTCCAAAGCATCTGAGGGAAGGAGAAGAAGTAACGGATGGAAACTGATCAAGGAGAGAAGCAACCTGGAACTCAGGAGAAATTTCCTGACAGAACTTAGAATTAATGGAAGGACCTTCTCCATTGCTGGAGATTTTCAATAAAAGATTGGACAAATATTTGTCTGGGAAAGTATAAAGATTCCTCCCTTGGGCAAAGGGTTGTACTAGAAGATCTCTGAGGTCCCTTCCAGCTCTTACGATTCTGTGAAAATGACGTGCAGGGTCCAACCACCCCAGTGGTCCACTCACACGCTCAGGGTCTCCAAGCCACAGAGTCTCTTGCTTGAGAATCCAAGCGGGGGAGTCTTCTAGCATTTGCAATCCATTTTGTGGGCTTCTTGGGACAGTTGATTCAGGAGGGAGAGAATTGTAGGGGGTGATAAACCTTTGACTCTTTCCCCTTATCGACCTAGTTGAGGACTAGAGCCAAAGGGATGTCCTCCATTTAATAATAGCCAGTTTCCCAACTCTACAATTGTGCGATTCAAAGCGAATTTGTTGTGACCTGCACAACAGATTTTTTTTTTAAAATATTTTTTTTCTGTGTTCAGCATGAAGAGCTAAGGCTGGGTTTTGGCCGCTTGCCTGCCTTATCATCGGTGTGAAAAGCATTTCATTTCCATAGACCCCGACAAACACAGAAGGATAGCGAACAAATAATACCAAGGCTGCAGTGAAATTCACTTGCTCGGCTTCTTGTAATTCATTTGCATGGATGCCACACGGCTGCCATAATAATAAAAATGTTGGCAAAAGGAGTTTGCTTGATCGAGCAAAGGAAAAAAAAATTATTATTTTTTTGCAAGAACAGTCCAGATTTCAACCTTGTACCTCACGCGACGAACAGAGTGCCTTTTAACACATTTCAACATAATAAAAGCACTGACTTTTATTAAGCACTTTTATTTCATTATAGGGGCATGTTAAAATATTTCTACATTGTACCTGCGTTTTGGTCCACAGGCTGCCCTAAGGCATATAAATCTAAAATCAGGAACCCAAGCAAATGTCCCCCTTAATGTAGTTGACACACCCCTTTTTATCTGCAGTGTAAGTACCAGGTTCACTGGTGTTGAGATAAATTCACAATAGATTAAATTTAAAGGTACATATTTAGCTTAAAAGAGCTGCCAAGTGTGGCAACGGCATTTCTATGTTGCAAAAATTGCGCACAGGTAGACCTTGACTTAACGACCACAATGGAGCCCAACATTTCTGTTGATAAGCAAAATGATTCTTAAGTACATTTTGCCTCATTTGCCCCACCGTTGCTAAGTGAACCACTGCAATATGTCCCAAAGGTGTTTTTTTCAAGGGGCAACTGGACTTTGTGTTTTTTCTTTGAAGACGTTTCACTTCTCATCCAAGGAGCTTCTTCAGCTCCAACTGAATGGTGGGGAATGGAAGGATTTATACTCCTCGCAGACAGCTGGTCATTTGATCCTTTTTAGAGTCCTTGCAGTTTTTTTTTAAAAAGCAACTTTGTGACAACCATGACCTGGATGACTGAGATTCTCCATAAACAACCACTGCAGTTGTTAAGTTAGCAACCCCAGTTGTTAAGTGAATCTGGCTTCCCCACTGACTTTTGCTTGTCAGAAGGTCGCAAAAGGGGGAATCACGTGACCCAGAGGGGACACTGCAACCATCCTAAATAATCTACCTGTACTGTTTTCCAAAGGAAAATAATTATTTTTGATGCTGACAAATCAGTTGAAGCTTTCCTTTTACTGGCATCTGTAGAAATAGACACATTATGGGGAGGGGAGAGAAATACCTACTTTCTGCTTGTTTCTTTAAAGAGTGAAATGCTTGTCTGGCTTTGAAGTCTGATCTAGGAACCTCTTTGTGATGCACCTTTCACAACTTGTGAATGCTAGAAAAATGTGTTCCTTGCATACCCAGCAACCTTGAGATTATTCGCAACTTTATTTTTGTTGGCCAAGGAGATTGCAGGTGTGGTATTTCTTCAGACCTGGTGATACTTAACTGTTGTTGTTTTTCCCCCTTCCTTTTGTAGGATTTTTTCCTGGGAGCTCTCAGGGATGCGATGCCTTCCTGCGACACAAGATGACCCTCATTTCACCCTCCATCTTGAAAAAATACAGCATCCCTTTTGACCGGGTAGGTACCCAGACTGTTTCCAGGAAACCTGCTGATCTTTAGAAAGTTATCCTTTCCAAGGGAGGAGCAGGAAGGAAAAAGTCACAGAAGCCTCTAGGACACTGGGGTCAGACTGCACTAGAAACAGGGACCAGGACAGTAGTCCTCAACTTACACCCACAAGAGGGACCGGAAAATGTATTGTTAAGTGGTATGGTTGTTAAGTGAGACATCATCTGATTGCACCCAGTTTTACAACATTTTTACCACAGTTGTTAAGTGAATTACATGGTTGTTAACCTAATCATATGGTTTCCCCAAAGATTGATTGTTGGAAGCTGGCTGGAAAGTTGTAAATGGTGATCACATGACCCCAGAAGGCTGCAAGTTGAAGTCCACAAGTCTTCAAGTTGCCAAGATTGGGCAGCCGTGGTTTAAATCAGGAGTCCCCAACCTTTGGGCCACAACCTATTCACAACTGGGCCATGGGAGCATTGCAGGGGCTCATGGCCCCACTCGTGCAGGTGTTGTGGGCACTCACGGTTCCATCTGTGTGAGCAACAAGTCGTTGCACATGTGCGTGCATATCCTCCTGCTCCACCCACAAAACCATCTCCTCTTCCCCTCCCCCCAGTCCCACTCTGGGCTGCCAAACCAGAAAAGTTGGGGAATTCTGGTGTAAATGATGATGGCTCATTGGTTAGAATGCAGTATTGCAGGTAACTCTGTCCACTGCCAGCAGTTCGATCCTGACCGGCTCAAGGTTGAGTCAGCCTTTCCCCCTTCCGAGGTCGGTAAAATGAGGATCCATATTGTTGGAGGGCAACAGGCTGACTGTGTAAACCGCTTAAGAGAGGGCTGTAAAGCACAGTGAAACAGTATATAAGTGTTAAGTGCTGTTGCTATCTGTCTCCCCTCACCCTCATCTCATCAACAACTAAGTTACAAGCTCTGGCAACGAGACATAAGCGCGTTGCTAAATATAACTGTATCTCCAGGTACACCTTTCTACATCTTGACTTTGTTATTGTAAACCAAACCTTATGCTTGGGAGGGGGGGAGCTCTCTCTCTCTCTCTATGTATGTAAAAGCACTTCCTGCACCAAGAGTTTTCAAACTAGGGCTCGCTCAGCTGCCTAAATAATGAACTTCCCATCCCAGTTTTGCAAATATGCAAATGGTGGCTTGGTTCACCACCAAGCCTCCAGCTTGATGAGCAGATGGAATGCGAGAAAACTCTGGTTCGGAGGGCTCCGCGCAGGCTGTTCGTACAGGTGGCTCGGAAAGAGATCCGGCATCTGAATTAAACCGTTGTGATTGCAGGAGATTTTTTGTTTTTTGTTTCATTTCCGCTGCATAACTCAATCTTGTCACCCTGGTTTCTGGTTTCACCTTTCCATCCATGGGTTAACTGTCGATGTTGGAGGAACATATTTACATGGAAGAATAAGGCAAAAAGGGCAGAGGAGGGAGACAAAACACATGTGCTAAACGCAGCACTTTTTATTGTTCAAAAGAAAAAAAAAGAATATTCATAGCTCAGGGTTGAAATGAGGGGTGCTTGGTGCTCTCTGAGCTTGGCTGTTTTCCTACAGATGTTTCATGACCCAACTAGGGAATGTCATCAGTGCTAGGAAGGAGTGGGTTTGCAGAGAGGAGGGCTGTGGGGTCCCAGGTGCTCTTTCTGAGCTTGGGTGTTTTCTTGGAGATGTTTCATGACCCAACTAGGTAACATTATCAGTGTTAGAAGGAAGTGGGATTCAGTCTTTGTTTATAAACTAGAGGTTGCCCTGTCAATGTTGTAGCAAGCTTTCTTGTTGGTTCCTTCATTAGGCTGCTGTCTACTATTTACTATTGTTTGTCTGAGCTGGTAGTTCCTGGATTGGGGCATTGTTTATTGCTTGATTGTTGGTTTAATATTATTCTTAGCATTAATCTTTGCTTATCTGGCATCTGATTGCTGGCAGGGAGGTGTTTGGGTTATTTTTTGTTTCCTCTTTGGCTTTTTGACCATCTCTTTTGAACAATGTGTAGATATTGTTTATCTCTAGGTGTCTGTTGATGGCCTGTTTATCTGAGTAATTCTCTAGTATTTTTAGACATGGTTTTGTCTGGGATGCTCACTGTTTCCCAATTAAACCTATGGCGAAGTCTGACCCTGCGTTGTGCAATTAAGGCACTTTCAGTGTGTTTTCTGACTGCTAGTTGGTGTTCAGGGATGCCCTCTGCTAGTCTTCTGCCTGTTTGTCCTACACAGTGATGGTTGCATAGTTGACTCCTGTTTTTTTTCCCCGGGTCTGCTAGATCTTTTGGTTGACTTAACCATGTTCGGGAGGGCTTGACTTGTGTTGCTCCTTTGTTAGTTTTTGATTGATGTGAGGGGCTTTTGCACTATTGCTAAGGTTTCAAGAATTTACATTGTGTGTCAGATTGTGGTTCATCCATTGGGTGGATTTCATTAGGGATCTATTTCATCTTTGGATGCGATGTAACATTGCTCACTTCATTCTTGGGGTTAAGATCTCCACCCAGTCAAATGCTCCAGCTCTCCCTCCCTTAGCCCAACTCATTTCACAGAGTTGTGGAGAAAGGCTATTACTGTATGTTTGATATCTTGAATTGTTTATAAAAAAACAAAAAAACAGGATAAGTATAAATAAGTTACCCAACCCTAAGAAATACTAAATATTCCTTCTGTTTGTCACATTCATTCCTTTCTGGGGAGGAAGGCTCCAGGAAGAAGGCTCCATGGTGCTTCTCAATAGAAGGCAACCCTTGCATCTGCGTAAGGGCCCATCCTGCCCAGCCAGTGGGCCCTGTAGTCCAAAGCATCTGGAGAGCATCTGGTAGCTGGACCAGGATCTGCCCGCCATGATGGGGATAAAATAAAGAGGGATCTGATCATGATGCCTTTGATAGATTGATGTTATTTTCCTCAGGTTGTTTAGAGCCATATAGTTGAATATAAAAACCTTACATTGACCTGATAGCAAATCAACGGCTAATGCAGTGCTTTCAGCAGCTGCCTTATTTAAGGTAGACTGGAAGATGAAGGACACCGAATGGCTGTTTAAAAAAAAAAACAAGCCAGAAATCATTCTGTCTCCATATTAAAGCTGTCAGGGTGAGCCGAGGAAGAAATACCCTTTTAGTCCCCGGTGCTCTAAGCATTTCTGAATGGTTTTCTCATATGCCTAATTCCCCCTTTGTCTTCCTTGCCTGCTTTCAGCCTGTCCTTCCACTCTCCTTAAAATAAAAAATAATAATAATAAAAAGATGTTTTTTGTGTCCTCTGAGTAAATGGCATTAAGTAGTCTTGAAAGGAGGGCCCTTCACAACAGGGAAGAATATGAAAATAAGATTCCTTTGACTCACCGCACGCCAGAGAAGGGGCTCAATTTTCTCCATTAGGGCTTTGCTGTAGGGCTGCTTTTTCCCCCCCTCCCTGACACTGGATTCGTTACAGTAAGTCAGTTTTGGTCAGTTGCAACATTGGGTAGAAAGTGAGAAAAATCAGGCCAAAAAAAAATGCCCCCCTTTTTTTTTGAGTCTGTCCCAGACTTCACTTGAAAATCAAATGTGGAGAAGTGGGCTTAGAACGTTGCAAAATCTCGACCCTTTTTGGTGGAGGGAAAAACGACTGTTAATTTAGTATTTACTAAGGAAATTTAAATGGCCGCCCAACTTGGTCATGGTGACTCGGAAGGCTTACAGAAATCAAAGCCAGCTACAAACTTCAATAAACCCCCCCATCCCCCTGGTGACAACACAGGGAGTCCTCGACTTACAACCCCCAATCGAGCCCCAAATTCCTGTTGCTAAGTGAATTCCACCACATTGGATGACCTTTCTTGTCACAGTTGTTAAATGGATCACTGCAATTGTTCAGTGAGTCTGGCTTCTTCCCTGTTGACTTTGCTTGCCGGAAAGTCGCGAAAAGTGATCAAATGACCCCGGGACATTGCAACCGTCATAAATATGGGCCAGTTGCCCCGTGTCCGAATTTGGATCAAGTGACCGTGAGGATGCTGCAACGGTCATGTGAAAAATGGCCATAAGTCACTTTTTATCAGTACCGTTGTAAACTTGGAACAGTCGCTCAATGAACTGTTGTATCAAAATACCAATACAGAGAAGGCCCTTCTTCTTGGTGCTACCAAGTAGGCCGCCTTAAGATTGGGGATCCATAACATCTTTCCAGTCTTATCTCCATAGGGATGATGTTCCATTGGGAGCCACCACAGAGAAGGCCCTTCTTTTTGATCCTGCCAGGTGGACCTCCAAAAGACAGGAGAGCCATAACATCTTCTTTCCAATCTTATCTCCACAGAGATGATGTTCCATGGGGGGGAGGGAGCCACCACAAAGAAAGCCCTTCTTAGTCCCTCCAGATGGACAAGAAGCACTGGATGGAAACAGATCAAGGAGAAAAGCAATTAGAACTAAGAAATTCCCTGACAGTTAGAACAATTTATGAGTGGAACAACTTACCTCCAGAATGTGTGAATGCTGCAACACTGGAAGTTTTTAAGAAGATGTTGGTTAACCATTTGTCTGAAATGGTATAGGGTTTCCTACCTAAGAAGGGGGTTGGACTAGAAGACCTCCAAGGTCCCTTCCAACTCTGTTATTCCTATTCTGTTCTGTTCTATTCTATTCTATTCTATCTTATCCTATCCTATCCTATCCTATCCTATCCTATCCTATCCTATCCTATCCTATTCTATTTTTTCTATTCCTTAAGATAGGGCACTCATAATGTCTTATTTCCAATCTTATCTCCATAGAGATGATGTTCCATGGGGAGGGAGCCACCACAGACGAGGCCCTTTCTTTTGGTCCTACCAGGTGAACCTCCTTAAGAGAAAGGACCCATAACACCTGCCTCCCTGCTCTAGTGGGCCCTTAAATCACCTAACCCTAAGCCACATAGGGCTTTAAAGGTGACAACCATCACCTTGAGATGGACCTGGAAGCAAGTTGTCAGCTCGTGCAGCTCCCACAAGAGATGTGACATGAGTACAAATCTAGACATGCACAGAACTATGTGGGATCTCACATTTTGTGAACCGATGGAGGATCCCCCTTCGTGGAGTCATGCGTCGTTTGTTTCCAATCGAAGGAGAGTAAGGCTGCCCCAGTTTTTATCTTTCCTTGCAAAATGCCATCTGGAAAATCTGTTTGTAGAACTTCCTGGCAAGCTTTAAACAGGACAAATATATGGGTATTTATAAATCTGTATAAATAAAAGAGTATTTACTCCTCCAAAGAACCCGGATCAATAGTCCAGGTTTTTAATTATTAAAAATGTGTATTTCTGTGATCGCCTGTCAATTTCTCCATTTAGCCTGAGAAGCCTTTGCAGAAGTCAGTAAATTGCCTTTCATTGCGAGAGGCAGTGAGCATTGGCTTTAGTTATTGCTGGTCTCTCCCATCAGCTGGAGCATTTTTCTAATTTATAGAAAATTAGAAAACCATTGGTGGGACATGGTTGACAGGAATGGCTTTAGAACAGATCCGTTCTGGGACTTGTGATGAAGATAAGCATTGGTATGATTGTCTTAACAGTAGTGTGACCTAGGGGTGTCCAACCTTGGCCACTTTAAGACTTGTGGACCTCACCTCCCAGAATCCCCCAGGAAATCCTGAGAGTTGAAGTCCACAAGTCTTAAAGGAAGGAGCCAAGGTTGGACACCCCTGCTCTTAATACATAACTAGTTTTGCTTCATTCAGTAAAATTTATTTTTTCACAACTATTGCTACTTTTTGGTCAGCATACATCTGAAAATTTATGTATTTCATTTCCTCATCTTTGGTGAACATCCTACAATGATATATTCATCTGCTGGCTTTAGTTTTTCATCATTGCAAAAGATTACTTTTTGATAATTTTCAGATCCATTGGCTTTCTTTCATCATGAAGTCTTGTCTTGCTGTAAAATTATTCAGGTTGTCATCCAACAAACAGCATTGTTAGTATCCAAGCGCACACAGCACTTTCCTAGATCACACATGTTTAATATCATATATAATGTTTCTTATATATTTATCCATCCATGCATAAGATTTGTGTGTGTGTATACAGGTCGTCCTCGCCTTACAACCACAATTGAACCCAAACTTCCTGTTGCTAAGCAAGACATTTGTTAAGTGAGCTTTGACCCACTTTACAACCTTTCTTCCTCCAGTTGTTAAGTGAATCATTGCACTTGTTAAGTGAGTAATACGTTAAGTGAATCTAGCTTCCCCATTGACTCTGCTTGTCAGAAGGTTGTAAAAGGGGATCACATGACCCTGAGGAGACATTGCAGCTGTCATAAATACAGTTGCCAAGTATTTGAATTTTGATCAGGTGACCATGAGGATGCTACGAAGGTCATAACTGTGAAAAATGGTCATAAGTCCCTTTTTTCAATGCTATTGTAACTTTGAATGGTCACTAAGTGAATAGTTGTAAATCGAGAATTCCCTTGCATATAGATAAATTGAACAAGCATTAGCTCAAAGGTATTCATTCCCATTTTTGCAAGGGAATTTTGAAAAGCCTCCCTCCTTCCCTCCTTTCTTTCTTCCTTCCTTCCTTCCTTCCTTCCTTCCTTTCTTTCTTTCTCTTTCTTTTCTCTTTCATTCATTCATTCATTTCTATGTTATGCTAACTTTGTATGTCCTCCACTTCAGTCTACAGAACTTAATGAGAAATTTGTTTATTCTTGGAAATGTCTGCAAAGCTTAATATTTTAAACCTTGCTTGCCTAGTCTCATAATAAATAAGAATCCTATTTTCCCATATATTTCCAATCCAGTGACATTTACAGTGATGAGAAAAATGGGTTTCTGCTCTCAAATGATGTGTGAATTTAGTGTCCTTGTAAATGGCACCTTGGTTCTTGACATTCTTTCTCTTTCATCTCGTTCTGGGGATATTTATCTCAGTCTTGATTTCCTCTTTGGTATTTTGGATTTAGACCCCTCCCATGGGTAAATCCAAATGAAGAGAGGGGAAATGTTTGGGAGAAAGAGAGGAATGTATAAAGAAATCTAAAAGAAGAGTGTATTGATGTACAGGACTTTATATGTGATTGAAGCTATAATGCTTGTCTACTTTTTGATTGCCTTTTTCCCACAAATAAATTTTGAATTTGCTGCAGCTCAGTTCTGTGTAGAGCTTATTAGCAGCATTTGGAGTGTGCATGCCTAGGATTTTACTCAAAGCACTAGCAGCAGAGATAAATTCATTCTGTGATAAGGAAGTTGAAAATCAAAGCTTACAGAAACCTGCCTGTTCCATTCTCTTTAACATTGGGTTGATAGTTTCCTGTCTGCTCCTTTCCCTTAGCTTCCTTCAGTACATATCTTAGTCAGTCATTGGCTTCATATATCGGTGAATCAAAAGAGGTTTATGTGGGCTTGGGTATTGGGTGGATTAAAACAGGATAACAGAGTTGGAAGGGATCTTGGAGGTCTTCTAGTCCAACCCCCTGCTCAAGCAGGAAAGCCAATATCATTTTAGACAGATGGCAGTCCAGTCACTTCTTAAAAACCTCAAGTGATGAAACACCCACAACTTCTGGAGGCAAGTTGTTCCTTGTTAAGAGCAGTTAATTGTTCTGACTGTCAGGAAAATTCCTCCTTAGTTACAGGTTGGGTCTCTCCTTGATTACTTTCTGTCCTTATTGCTTCTTTTTCCTGCCTTCTGGTGCTTTGGAGAATAGCTTGACTCCCTCTTCTTTGGGGCAGCCCCTGAGATATTGGAAGACTGCTATGATGTCAGCCCTGGTCCTTCTCTTCTGAACTTATACAGAATAACAGAGTAGGAAGGGACCTTGGAGGTCTTCTAGTCCAACCACCTGCTCAAGCAGGAAATCCTATACCATTTTGGACAAATGGTCGTGCAGTCTCTTTTTGGAAACCTCCAGTGTTCTAACTGTCAGGAAATTCCTCCTTAGTTCTAGGTTCCTTCTCGCCTAATGGTAACTGAATTTGCTACTTGGTGGTTGAGGTCTCTGCAGTCTTTTTTCCTAACAGTTTAAAATAGGCATTGCATTTTTAGAGTGAAGTGATGGAGGGCAAGTTGTCCTCAATTTACAACCACAATTGAGCCCAAAGTTTCCATTGCTAAGCAAAGGCAGTTCAGTGAGCTTTGCCCCACATTATAACCTTTCTTGCCACAAATTGTTCACTGAATCCCTGGAGATGTTAAGCTAGTCACATGGTTGTTAAGTAAGTCGGACTTGCCCTGTTGATTCAGCTTGTCAGAAGGTCACAAATGATGATCACGTGACTCAGGGGCACGGCAGTCATCATAAATATGAATCATTGGCCAAGCATCTGAACTTCGATAACCTGGCCATGGGGATGCCACATTAGTCGTAAGTCTGGAAAATGGTTGTAAGCCACTTTTGTCAGTGTCATTGTAACTTCGAATGGTTGTAAGTCTTTTCTGCCAACTCAGAGATGGGCTGGGGGTCTCTGGAGAGAGCTTAGCTTGTTTGCTGTGGTAACTGCGACTGAGCAAACCTATTTCAGAATCAAAGCCATTGCTGTCCTCCCTGCACCTTTTCTTAAGGGGCAGTAATGAGAAGATTACAATTGTACTTGACCAAACAGATCAAAACAATCTGGGAGAGGCAGGGCTTCAAGTAACCCAGACTCAAGCCAGGAAGGGCTTTAAAGGTGACAACCCACATCTTGAATTGAACTCAGAAGCACATTGGCAACCCGTACAGCTCACAGAGTAGAGCTGCTACACGCACCGAATAACTGGCACCATTTACTGTACTCCCTGTCCTGCTGCCTTTTGCACCAGTTGAAGTTTCTAAATAGTCTTCAAAGGCAGTCCCACATCGAGCGCATTGTGGTGGTCCAGTGGTTTCCATAATCCTGTTAGCCAAGTTTGCTTGGAAACGTATCCAGGAGAGACCCAACCTAGAATTATGGAGAAATTTCCTGACAGTGAAATTAATCAATGGAACAACTTGCCTTCAGAAGGTTTGGGTGCTCCAACACTGGAGGCTTTTAAGAAGAGATTGGACAGTCGTTTGTCTGAAATGCTATAGGGTCTCCTGCTTGGGCGAGAGGATGGACTAGAAGACTTCTAAGGTCCCTTCGAACTCTGCCATCCTGTGTTCTGCTAAGATACATAGGCGATATGGAAGATACACGAAGCACTCCTTACACATCAACACGAGTCTTGCCTATATGTCTTGTGCACAAAGATAATTTGTTTATATTGTGGATTTCTCTTGTATAAATTGAATGCTGCTCTTTGAAAGCCAGATCACTGAAAATTTAATTTTGTTCTCGTTGTTTCCCGCCTTCTTGAAACATAAATTTCTCCCTTCTCTCTTTTCAGATCACCCAGGAAGCTGGTGAATTCATGATTACTTTTCCTTACGGCTACCACGCTGGGTTCAACCATGGATTCAACTGTGCAGAATCCACCAATTTTGCCACCCTGCGATGGATTGATTACGGCAAGATGGCCACCCAGGTAAGTTCCTGCGGTTTGCAAATTGGGGCCAGATCTGAGCGCATAGCCCCAATCTTTGCGATTCTCTTGTGTGAGAGTCGGCACCACGGAACAAACTTTTCTTTTATCTGGTTTCTCTCTTCACATCTGCAAATTCTAATTTCCAAATCTGCTTCCTCTGGGAAACAGGCTTAGCACTGGAGGTGATAATCAGGGAATCCCAAAGGAAAAGAATCCAATTGACACGAGAGAAAGTGTTTCCCCCAGGGCTGGTTTCAAACTTGCAAAACGATTGTTTGTTGGGTTTGTGGATTGTGTTCACTGAGCAGAGAAGGTAATGTCAGACTTGCATTCTGAGCTGTAGATTACAACTACATCGAAGCGTTCCTCTTGTTATTAATGAAAAGGAGAGAGATAAATAATGTTGTATTTCTTTGATATTCTTAAAATAGATCTGGGGTTAGCTCAAGTCGCTTTCTCTTGCTACCTAATATTAATTAATGTTTTTTTTTCTTTATTTATTTCCTGGAGATCAAACAGTCCACGTGGTTCTGTCTTTTCTCTCCTTCCCCCTTCCACACAAACACTTTGAAACAGACAAGAGAAAGAGCAAAAATTCAAATTTTGGGCATTTCAACCTCTATTTTAACACCCCAACCTCTACATCATACTGGCCGAATCACGGCTACAGTTTTGAGATACACAATATATTTCATAATTGAACCGGATTCAAATATTCTGTTTTTGGTCCCTGAAAGAAATGCAAAATGGCCTGTTTCAGTCGTTTGGGGAGCCCGAGATGGAATCTGCCATAGTTTAGATTCAAAATGCCGTGCACCCCAATGGTAGTCTATTTTCTAAAATGTGTTTCTAGAAGGCTAGATATTTAGTGTGCTGTCCCTTGCTCTAGAATGAATTGGTATGGCTTGTGGAACATTAGGAAGATATAGGTCATCCTAGACTTACGATGGGTTGCTTACAACTGTTCAAAGTTTCAACGGTCCTTTCCAATTTGGAAATCAATCAATCTCTCCCTCCCCCTCTCCCTTCACCCTCCCTCTCTCACACACACACACACAGCACTCTCATGCAACTCGCTTGTCAGGGGCTCAATAACTGACTTGCATTTACTGCCATTTGCAGCTTCCCAGGGACAAATGATCACATTTCATGATGGTTTGGCCCAAACCCAGCATTTACTTCTGATTTTTGGCAAAAAGCAGCCCATATCAAACCTCTAGTTTGCTTAATAATTGCAGGATTCATTTAATGGTCACCAGGGGGGAAAAAGCTCCTAAAACCAGGTCGATCACGTGGGTGACCTGATTTACAACCATCATAGATTAACAGCCACAATGGGCAGGCTCCATCGTGGTTGTATGTTGAGGATACTTTAAGTATCTTCCTCTACTAGCCTTTTAGCCTAAGAGGCTGCATCAAGAAAAGCATCATGTCAGAATCAAGAGAAGTGATTCTGCCTCTCTGTAGCACATTGATTTGAGCACGCCTCGACTATTGTACCCAGTTTTATGCATTGCATTTTCGGGGGAAAAAAACATTGACAAACTGGAGAATGTCCAGGGAAGAACAGCCAAAAATGATAAAGCACCTGGAAAGAATGCTTTAGGAAAGCACAGTTGAAGACGATGCAAGGCATGACAGTTGTTTTCAAATATCTGAAATATAGAAGATGGAGCACAGCCACTCAGAGTCGTTCAGGAGACAGAGCAAGAAACAGTTGGTGTAAGTGATAAGGAAATAGCATTTGGCTGGGGAATTCTGGGAATTGAAGTCCACGCATCTTCGAAGTTGGCAAACTCAGCTCTCGGAGAACCGCTTGTGGATGTGTGTGACTAAATTGGCTTCCCCTGCAGATAGATTTCCTGGGTTGGAAATAACCGCAGTTGTAGTCCTACACAACTAGGAAGTGTTTGGGACCACAAACAAAGGATTCAACCCATATACTAGATTGCTGTATAATACATGACAGGTAGCCCTCCATTCTGGTAGCCCCAAAATTTCTGTTGCTAAGCAAAACATTTGTTCAGTAAATTTAGCCCCATTTTATGACTTTTCTTGTCACAGTTGTGAAGTGAATCAGTGCAGTTGTTAAGTCAGTCACACGGTTGTGAAGTGAACCTGGCTTCCCCATTGACTTTGCTTGTCAGAAGGTCACCAAAAGGGGATCACGTGAACCTGGGACTCTGCGATTGTCATAAACATGAGTCAGTTGCCAAGCAGCCAAATTATGATCCCACGACCCTGGGGATGCTGCAACAGTTGTAAGCGTGGAAAACGGTGATAATAAGTCACTTTTCTCCAGCCTTTATAACTTTGAACGGTCACCAAATGAACTGTTGTAAGTCGAGGACTACCTGTATTCTGGCCCAGTCTCCTTTCAGTCAACCCACACAGTGAACAAGTAACTATGCCATGTTTACACAAACCACAATACAGTATCTTCTAAAGCAGGGGTCTCCAACTTTGGCAACTTTAAGACTTGTGGACTTCAATTCCCAGAGTTCCTCAGCCAGCTTTGCTGTCTCTTTGCTGGCTGAGGAACTCTGGGAGTTGAAGTTCACAAGTCTTAAAATTGCCAAGATCGGACACCTCTGTTCGAAAGGAGGTGTGCAGGGCTGTAAGAATTGCCTTATTTCCATTTATATAAACCAGGAATTGGACTTAAAATAGCACTTTTAATCAAAGGATGGTTTTCCCCATCCCATTCCAGTCTGCCTTTCAAAAGATTGGTAGGTAGGTAGGTAGGTAGGTAGGTAGGTAGATAGATAGATAGATAGATAGATAGATAGATAGATAGATAGATAAGGAAGGAAAAGAAAGAAAGAAAAAGGAAAGAAAGAAAGAAAGAAAGAAAGAAAGAAAGAAAGAAAGAAAGAAAGAAAGAAAGAAAGAAAGAAAGAAAGAAAGAAAGAAAGAAAGAATTAATTCTTTATCGGCCAAGTGTGATTGGACACACAAGGAATCAGTGTACATAAAAGAAAAGAGACATTTGTCAAGAGTCAACAATCATAAAGTACAACACCTAATGATAGTCACAGGGTACAAATAAGCAATCAAATCATACTAAGCATGTTCTCTTTTTGCACAATTTAAAAAAAGATTTTTTCCAGAACTTCAGCTGTCACAGGCCATTTAGAATTTGCCCTGAGGGGTGCAGAGAAGATCTTAATGCTCCGATCATTGGGGGACTCGATTATGGAAGGGAAGCGTATCATGCCGCTTAATTTTGAAGAGATTCTGAGTTCGAAGTGTCTACGCACTTTTCTTGCTTTTAAGCTACAATCTGAGCCACCATTATTTTGGCAGCTTTAGGCAATGGCCCACACCAACGCTGTGAGCTGGTTATCCAAGTTTTCAGCCTTAACAGTGGCCTTCAAAACACAGCAGTTTCTCATGGAAATTCTGATGAGAGCTTTTAAGGATCACAGTGCTGGCAGACAGCAAGCTCTGACATAAAAAGCAATTTTGGGCTTAGCCAGGTTTGTTCACAAACAACTGACATTTTGGGAAGTGGCGGTTTTACACCAGCCCCCCCCACCTTACATTTTTGGCAGCTGTAGCATGAAAGTACTGAACAAGCCACGATGGGCAGAGATTCTAAGTTTACTTGAGGGCGAGGGAAGTTAGTGAGATGTCACCCTGTTTTCTTTTTATTGTATCTTTTTATTGTATAAATATTGTATTTATTGTATCCTATTTATTCATTCCTTCTCGTTGCATTAGGCACCATGGTTTGTTTTTTCTTGAGTAAGAGTAGAGTTCGTGCAGAATTTCTAACACCAATAGAAGGGAATATTTGTTGTTTAGGATTGAACTGTGGGGTCTTTGTTGCTCTCTGAGGTTTGGTGGCTTTCTTGCAGATGTTTCATGACCCAACTAGGTAACAGCACCAGTGCTAGAAGGGAGGGAGGTTTGCAGAGAAGAGGAGGATTGTGGGGCCCTTGGTGGTTTTCTTGCAGACGTTTTATGACCCAACTAGATAACATAATCAGCGCTAGAAAGGAGTTTGGTTTGCTCCCTGCTTATATACAGTGGTTTGTGCTACCAGCTCAGACAAACAATCAAACAACAGATCACAACCTCATCAAGGAACTACCAAGAATACTCCCAGCAAAACTGACAGGGCCATCCACTTGTATATAAACAGAGACCACCCCCACTCCCTTGTAGCACTGATGATGTTATCTCGTATGGTAATGAAACGTCTGCAAGAAAATAATCACGCTCAGAGAGCACCAAGGACCCCACAGGAATCCTAATGCTTGTTGGACAGAGGATTAACATACTGCACCCTTCCTGGCATCGTTGTGTCCACCCTGCTTGTTGCCCTCCTGGCCAATTCTTGCTATCCCCATCTCTGTCTCCATCATTGACCAGGTGTGCAGGTTGGGAGTCCATGGTGCTTCCTCTCTGGCCTGAAAACCATAAAGCTCCAAATGGGACGTGAGAATACGCTGGGATAGGTTTCTTTTTCTTTACAAGCTGATGGTGATGAAAGAAGTTGATGCTTCTCAACCTTGGCCACTTGAAGAGATGCGGACTTCAACTCCCAGAATTCCCCAGCCAGCATATTAAAAGTTGCTAAGGTTGAGATGCACCGAGAAAAGGCAAGTTACACCGTTAATTTTGAACATGTGTATTCTTCGTTGAGCATTTGACAATTCAAATCTGATTTTCTGTTCATTTGCTCAAAAGCATGCCTCACAAAGTGTCCAGCAATGAGCTTTCTCTTAGGTTAGACTCAACTACATTATGGCAAAAGCAGAAAAGTACTGAATTGTGCCTAATATTTTGAAAATAACTAAATCACCCATCTTTGTTGTACCTCCTTATTTAGGTCATGGGGCAATGTTTTATTTTCCCCGCTTTAAAAACCCTTTCTGTTGCTCCTTGACAGTCCCAAGATTTCCCTACTACTTCCAAGCTCAGATAATAATATGGTGGGTTTTTCCTTCTTTTCTTTCTTTCTTTCTTCTTTCTTTTTTTTTTTTTTAGTCTCTCCTTGCATAATTGTGATACACCCAGCAGCCTGCTGAGAGTGCAGCAGTTCTGACTTTCAATACTGGCCATGTTTTATAAGTTGCTAGTTCCATTAAAATAAGATGTAAGCAATCCATAAATATTCATATTCCCGAAATACGCTTTTTGTTTGGATTTTTTTAAAAAAAGTGCTTGCTTCTATTTGCCTAAAAGTTCTTCACTCTCCCTCTCTAACAAAAAAGGAGAATTTTGCTGAACACACACACACACACACACACACACACACACACACACACACTGGGGGTCAAAATGTCCACATTCTTGAAACATTTCATCTAATTCTGGCTGGTAAATTATGTGCTGCAATTGAATGATTACCGCAAGGCCTGAAAGAAGCAGCGTTAATAACTCACAGGGCTGCTAACTAAGGCAATCTCAATTTGCTTTACAAACAGGGGAATTTAAACGATCAGCTCATTAGAAGCAAGTCCCCCCCCCCCCCCCCCCGCCGTCCATAGGAATGAATTGGGGCCATCATCAGTATTAGCAGGACCAGAATTGCTATATTCAGCAGATTCTGACCAGTTCTGGAGAAACGGTAGCGGAAATTTTGAGTAGTTTGGAGAACCGGCAGATCCCACCTCTGACTGGAGATTTTACGGTATCCTTCCCCTGCCATGCCCACCAAACCATGCCCACAGAACTGGTAGTAAAAAAAAATTGAATCCCACCACTGAGCAGGACATGGGCTCTTCATCTAGAGGAGTCAAGACCCCAGATCTGGTTTTGGGAACACAGGCAGACTGACCACCTGGGGAGGGGGCTGGACTAGATGACCGCCAAGGTCGCTTCCAGCTCTATTCAGATTGGGGAGCAGGGAAAAAAAAGAATGACTAAGTAGGTCTTCCTAAACACCAATTTAACAGAAAATTGGTCTGCTGAGTATTTGCAGGTAGAGTTGATTTTTAGAATTGGCTAGACTGCTCTCCTTAGCAGCCAACCAGGGTGGAAAATTGGCTAAATTTTTGCAAGGCCCATTCCAGTAGAGTTCCATAGGTGTAAGTTGATGGTAAATGAAATTCTGAGTATGAGGCTAGAGGATGTTGTGCTTACGAGAGGCCTTTGGTGATTGGACGTGCAGGAAGTCCTCAACTTTCAAACAGTTCGTTTAGTGATTGTTCAGAGTTACAACAGCACTGGAAAAAGTGACTTAGGACCATTTTTTTTATACTTAAAACCGTTGCAGCATCCCTACAGTCACGTGATAAAAATCTAGGCGCTTAGCAACTGGCATGTATTTACAATGGTTATAGAGTCCTGGGGTCACGCGATCCCCTTTTGCTACTGTCCGACAAGTGAAATCAGTGGGGAAGCCAGATTCACTTAACAACTGTGACAAGAAAGGTCATATAACGGAGGAAGACTCATTTAACAACTGTCTAGCTTAGCAAGGGAAATGTTGGGCTCGATTGTGGTCGTAAGTTGAGGACTGCCTGTGTTTTTCTACCTCCTTTTCCCATGTAAACGGGAGGAGGAATTACCTCCTTAATCAAGGGCAGGCCCTGAAAGATTTAAGGATAATAAATGCAATAATTGAAGGAAGCAGAATGAGTCCAAAGGAGCAGCTGGCTAACTATTCAGAGTGATTTAACTGTGACACAATGTGATATACCTTAAAGGCCCCTGTCTGGAATTGCAGTCAGCAAAAAGCAAGCATCGGTAAATGAATCTATTGATTAAATTTGGATGTAATTAAAACCAGCAGTCTTCAAGCAGGCAGCTTTTTGCCTACAGATCGGTCCAGATAGATGAAAGAAGTGGCAAGGAAGAGAAGGAAGGGATTTCATTTTGAGCATTAAATGAAGTGCTTTAAATTTTTTTAGTGATGTCATTCCCATCATTCTTGAGCATTGACTCTGCTAGCTGAACTTAGTGTGATGTCAGAAATTTCTGGATGGGAGTTGTGGATAGCTGGGAAGGGAGAAGGGAGAATCTGAAAAACAACGCACCAAGTGTAGTCTATGGAGATTCTCATTTATCCAGGTCATGGTTATCCCAAAGGTGCTTTTTCAACACCTCCAAGAAGGCTGCACGCCCATTTCCACCACTCAGGTGACCCTGAGGACACAGATAAACTTCCAAGTGGCCTCAATGACTCCCTAAAAAGGATGCAAATGACCAGCTGTCTGCAAGGAATATAAATCCTTCCGTTCCCCACCATCCAGTCAGAGCTGAAGAAGCTTCTTGGATGAGTAAGTGAAACATTCTCAGAGAAAAACCAGAAAGTCCAGCAGCCTCTTGAAAAAAAAAATCACCTTTGGGGCACCATGTGTAGCTGAACAAAAGAGAGTTATGTGCCCATGTAGTGGTAACTACCAGTAGCTAAAGATGTTTGATTCCGAATGCTCGCTTCCCCCCCAAAAAAAAAATAATAATTGTGATACAGGCTATGTCCCTTTCTTTATCCATCAGTTCCAGCTAGGATTTCACTTGGCTTCTAGATAGTATTTTGCAACTTTTTGAAACCGCTTTCTGATTTTACGCCTTGAAGAATTTATGACATTGGCAGATTTGGCCATTTTCATCTCTTAATTCCAGGTCATTTATAAATCAACTAAAAAGCATCCCTTCCAGTACAATGAAAAGATTCAATTTATTCTTATTTTCTGTTCCTCTTCTAAAACTGGATCATTCATGCCCAGATTATTATTATTAACTCCAGTGCTAACTCTAACCCGAACAAACCTCTGGGCTCAGGGATGGCCTTATAAACCCAGAAGATAGGTGGTTACATTGTACTCTGGAATATTTGCCACCAGCATGAATTTGGGTACAAAATGATGATTGTCTTGTGGCTCATAGCTTAGCCTTCCAGAAATACCTTTGAGTTGCCTGCTGGTGGTTCCCAAGGCTTACATCTCTGAATGCACCTCATCCCAGCTGTCTCTTCTGGCTTATGCCATTCAAATGGCCCTGTGTGTCCCTTTTAAGGGTCCCAGGTCTGCCTGACAATATTATCGGCCTCCCACACTCCCCCCCCCAGCCCAACATCTGCATTCATGCCTGGGGAAATCCCCAGCCAAGATTCCCTTATTAAGGCTGAATGACAAGCAGAGATATCAGTGGACATGGAGATGGTGAGAAATTCTCTAAATTGGCAAACGAAGCTGACCGAAAAACAGATGACTCTAATAAATGACAAAGATGGAAGTACAGGTAATCCTCAGCTTATGGCCACAATTGAGTCCAAAATTTCCACTGCTGAGCAATGGATGATTAAAGGCACGGAGACTCAAACATATGAAGAACGGCTGCAGGATTTGGGTATAGCCGGTCTAGAGAAAAGAAGGACTAAGGGGGACATGATGGCGGTATTCCAGTATTTGAAGGGCGATCACAAAGAAGAGGAGGGTTAACATTTTCTAAAGTACCAGAAGGCAGGACAAGACACAATGGGTGGAAACTAATCAAGGAGAGAAGTAACCGGGAATTAGAGAGATTAAACTTCCTAACAGTGAGAACAATTAACCAGTGGAACTGTTTGCCACCAGAAATTGTGGCTCCTCCATCACTGGAGGTTTTTAAGAAGAGACTGGACAGCCCTTTGTCTGAAATGGTATAGAGTCTCCTGCTTGAACAGGGGGTTGGACTAGAAGACCTCCAAGGTCCCTTCTAGCTGAATTCATGGAAGATGGCACTAAAGCTTGGTGATTGGCCCAAAGTCTCCCAGCTGGCTTTTGTACTTAAGGCAAAGCCAGAACTAACCCTCTTCTGGTTTCTAGCCTGGTGCCTTCACCCCTAGATCAAACTGGATATACGAGTTATATGTGTAAAATAAGTGGCTTTGGTACAGTAGGCTAAAAAGCCTCTGGCTTATTGTGTGAGTGTAGTCTTCCTTCTGCAAGAAAGGAATTCCTCCGCCCTTTAGTTCAGGGGGTCTCCAGCCTAGGCGTCTTTAAACCTGGAGGACTTCCAACTCCCAGAAGCAAAGTTGGCTGGGGAATTCTGGGAATTGAAGTCCTCCAGGCTTCAAGACGCCAAGTTTGGAGACTCCTGCTTTTTTAGTTCATGCTTTAAGTGTCGTTTCCCTCCGTCTGGCTGCTCGCAAGCCGGCTTCTTGGCCCAGCTTTTGCTCTCGAGGGTGTTCTGGTTCTTCGGGACCGGTTTGGGTTCTCCCCCCCCCCCCCTTGTCACCTGGCCAGCTGTGAACTCTTCCCTCCTCTGGCTCCCCAACCCAGGCTTTGTGGCGCACACAGCCTCACAGTCTCTCTCTTTGCACAGCACGATGTCTCTGTGAGTAACAGGTAATGTCTCGATGTTTACCCTGTGCTTAATTTTATTTTTGCATTCCTTCAAATCTGTGCGTTCCTTGGCTGCTCATGGATTGCTCATTACAGGGCCTCTCATGTGGCGATAATGCCACACCGCTGATAGTGCTGAGCGACTGGTTTCTTCTCCCCCACCCACCTCCCTCCCCCCCCTTTCCTTCCCATATCTTCATTTTTTTCAGCTTCTTTTCTTTTTGGTTTTCCAATCTCGAGATCATTTCAGAGATTCTCTTCTTCTCTTAATTATATTTCTGCTTTGGGGTTCTCTTTCTCCGTCTCCTCCCCTCCCCACCAATAGACGAGTCTATTTCTGGTACCCAGTCCCCAAGATCATCATCATAATTTTAATTAGTACCTTCTGAGACTAGTTCCATTCCTGAGATATTTTGAGAGAGATTGGGGGGGGGGGGATAAATTGGTGTCTAGTGGAAGTGCAAATATAAGACCATTTGCTCTTCTGTAAAGGCTACGTTCGCCATTGGATTCTCCTTTGTCCAACATAAGCGAAAGTTAATTGAATCACAATCTGCAATTTTCTACACTTGAAAAGAAAAATCCTGCACACCTACTATCTGCCTTTGGGTTCCGATGACCGTGTGTGTGAGTGTGTGTGTGTGTTCCAGCCAGTTTTTTCCATTCCAACAACAGCAATTCTCATTCCCCCTTAGCCAGAAGCTTGTAGACAGAATCCAGTTTTACCCCAAAAACAGGAAAAAAGGACTTTTTACTCATCCAAGCGTCCATCTTTTGTCAAGTTTTGTCTTGGGATCCAATGTTGACATTCATAGAATTGTTGAGGGCTCTTGGGAAGACTTGCAAACAGGGGAATGGATGAGAAGAATGTGTGTGTGTGGTGGCTTTAACAAGGCATTGGCATTCACAGTGTAACAGGAGTTGAAAGGGAACTTGGAGGTCTTCTAGTCCAACCCCCTGTACAAACAGTAGACCTTATCCCATTTCAGACAAATATCTGTGTAATCTCTTCTTGAAAATCGCCAGTGATGGAGCAGCCACAGGCAAGTTGTTCCCCTGTATTCCTCCCCCCTTCCCTGCAAACCCCACTTCCTTCTGGCACTGATGATGTTACCTAGTTAGATAATGAAACGTCAACAAGAGAACCACCAAGCTCAGAGAGCACCAAAGACCCCACAGTTGTTGTTGTCGTCCTCCTCCTCCTCCGTAAACCCTACTCCCTTTTAACACTGATGATGTTACTTAGTTGGGTCATGAAATGTCTGCAAGAAAATAATCAAGCTCCGAGAATACCAAGGATCCCACAATCCTCCTCCTCCCTGCAAACCCTTCTCCCTTCTGCCACTGATGACGTTATCTAGTTGGGTAATGAAACGTCTACAAGAAAACCGCCAAGCTCAGAGAACCCCAGGACCGCTCCCCTAGTATATTTCTTGTTTATCTTTTTACACATGGATACCTTCCTCTACTTTCTGTGTTTTCTTTTCCTCCTTCCCCATCCCAAAGCCTCTCCAATTCCTTCCCTGGTAGGAGAAAGCTGATTAAATATTGCTTTCCGAGGGTGAGGGTCTTTCCTTCCCCCCCCCATTAATTTATGGGGTGGAGGGAAGGGGCATCTTCCCAGTGACAGCTGGAACATCTGCCTGCATTGTTAACGTTCAGCATCTGCAGAGGAGCCATTGCTCGGGTGAAACTTCTTAACTGCGTTAATTTTTTGGAAAAAAAAAAATACCTCCGATGAATTGCAGCCCAACACTGAGGGAGGAGGGAATATATATAAGATTGGCTGTCTCCTGCTGCAACGCTTAATGAAAACATGTTTCCCGGCTGGCAGCCTTGTCTGATACAAGGGGGTGTATTTGCAATCACTCGGCTTGGGAACATTGTTTGGCCTGAAGAAATTGCATTCGGGTGTACGGCGCTTTGGTACAGCTTTGCCCGCCTTCTGGGGGATTTGGGGGGGTGGGGAACCCTCTCTGAGCTGTTGACCCGGCATTGTTCTTATTAATTAAACTCGGGTACCGCCGGAGTCCCACCGCCTCCGGGTGATGCCTAGGTAAACGCTGTTAAAAAAGAACAAAGCAATTATAACAGGAGGCAAGAGGAAGGGATGAGAGACAGTGGCCAGGCAGGAGGAAGTGCGAAACTCACACCGAGTGCAGGCCAGTCCTCAACTTACGATGGTTTGTTAAGCGACCGCTTGAAGTTACGACGGCCGTGAAAAATGGGGCTTCTAAAAATCGCAAGGAAGGTTTCCTTTTTGCAGCAATCTCCGCAATCGCGGGACCAGCATTTGGACGCTTCGGCAAGTGGTTCATAGTTATAACCGTCGCTGTGTCCTCGGATCTCCTCTGGTAAGCAAAGTCAACAGGGAAGGCAGGTTCACTTAACAACCGGGTGGCTTAACTTATTCACTGCAAGTGATTTACTTAACGACCGTGGCAGGAAAGGTGGTAAAATGAGACAAAACCCGCTTAACAAATGTCTCACTTAAGAAGAGCAGTCTGGGACTCAGTTGTGGTCATAAGTCAAGGACTTCCCGCAAAGAGTCCATCAGACCTGAGGAAAGAACCTGGTCTTTAAGACCCCTTTGGAAACCCATCAGCAGGATGGCAGCCATCTGGATCATGGGGATCTGACAGGTGTCATTCCTTAATTCAGAGGTCCGCAAATTTGGCCATTTTAAGACTCGTGGATTTCAACTCCCAGAATTCTCCAACCAGAAGTCCACAAGTCTTAAAGTGGCCAAGTTTGGGGACCTCTGAATTAATTGAAAGGACCCAAAGTCCCTGCCAGATTGAATCCACCAGGCAGATGCTACAGGAGGCGGACAGTCCCTCAAGAGTAACCAAGCTCTTTTGCTAGACAGAGTTCTAGTTTGTTTTTTATTTTTATTTATTTATTCGTCAATGAAAATGTCAAAGACGAAGAATCCAAATGGAAAAAAAATGTGATAGGGACAAGAGACACATTGGTGCACTTACACACACACCCTTAGGGACTTCTTAAATATGGAGTGAGGCCCCCAGAAATTAAATTGGAATTAAAACTGTGAAAGTAAAGACAACTGAATTGGGTAAAGGTATGCCAGACTTCAGCAACTCTGTTACAAAAATCTTTTTTTTTTAACAATTGAGTTTAAAGCGGTGTACATTAAATTTTAAGCGGTTTTTCGCACATATTACATTACGATTAAAACAGAAAAAAGTCATTTACAGGTAAAACAAGTTCTGATACGGGCAATTCTTGACTTTACCAATACAACTGGGCCCAGAATTTCCAAGCAAGGCAGTTGCTAAATGAATCCTGTCCAATTTCATGGCCGCTATTATGCAAACATGTTATGTAGTTTCACAACAGCCGCAATTCGCGTAACAAATGTGGCAAGACAAGCTGTAAAATGGGGCAAAAAACTCACTTAGCAACATCAATTTTGAGCTCAATTATGGAGGTAAGCTGAGGACTACCTGTAATAGAGCCCGGAACGGCTTAGAGCAGGGGCATCAAACTCAAGGCCTGGTGGCCAGATCTGGCCCACGAAATGATTAGATGCGGCCCGCAAGGCCGCCCTGGAAACAATAAAGGACTGGCCCACGGTGCCTCTGCCAGCGAAAATGGGCTCCAAAGCTCCATTTTCACTGGCAGAGGGTTGCAGGAGGCCGTCCCAGCTGAAAATAGAGACTGGGAGCTTGTTTTAGCTGGCAAGAGCGCTTGGGCCACCATGGGCGCCCCCTAACACGAGTGATGTTGAGTTGGCCATGCCCACACCAGCTCCCCCGCCCCACCCCAAGGTCAAACACATCTCTGAAATTTGAGTTTGACACCCCTGGCTTAGAGCATAACTGGCTGGGGAATTCTGGGAGTTGAAGTCCACAAGCCTTGACGTGGCCAAGGTTGGACGTTCCTGGCTTGGAGCTCTGAATCTGCTGCTCGTGTGAACACACAAGGATAGGTTCCTACAGAAATTATCCCTTTGTCTGACTTACAGCTGGAGCTGCTCGACTCAAAATCCCCTCTTTCAGGCACCTATCTGTTAAAAGTGCACTTTGCTTCCACCAGCACTTTTGCACTGTGCAATTCCCACCCCACCCCACCGCGTGCCTCCTTTCCATTCCTTGGAGAAATGGAAATGCCTAGAAATTAGTGACGGAGAGCAATTTCTTCTCCTGCCTCTGACTTTGAATAGCCGTCTGCTCTGGAAGCCGATAAAAATCTTGCCTACCCAAGTCTTGCATTTCCCCAGCTGCATTGTCTCCCACTTGCTCCTAAGAAGCTTTCAAAATTATCTATCTCATCACTGAATGGGGTCGATTTCTCTCTCTCTCGGCTTCCCGATTCCCCCCCTTTTATCGGCTGCACGAAAAGCATTAATTCATCTCTTCCTTTGCTTATTTCTCGTCCCCACCCTTCCATCCGATCCCTTTCACAAACTTTTTCAGCGCTGATCTCGGACAAATGCCCTATTTCTTCTGTTCCAGGACAAATGCGCTATTTCTAAGGGAAATGCTGTGATGGCTATTTCTAAAATGGGTGTCTTTGAACTCACAATTCTTTGTGCCTTAACATTTATGGTTTTTTTTTTCCTCCCTGTATCATTAGGGTAGGCTTCTACATCAGTCCAATCTGTAAACCAAAGGTGAGTAGCTGTTGTTCCTTAAGCCACAACTCAGGGTGTAAGTAGGACTCAAGAGAAACACTGATAAAACACAAGCCTCCTTAGACTAGACCCCAGAATCCTCCTCCTCCTCCTCTCCAATCTGCAAATCCTGCTCCCTTCTAGTACTGATGATGTTACCTAGTTGGGTCATGAAAAGTCTTTAAGAAAATCACCAAGCTCAGAGAGCGCCACAGTTCAACTACAAATATTCTATTCTACTGGGTTTGTTTAATTGAAAATCTCCCATCCTAATGATATAATTCACCTTCTGACTTTCAGTCGCAAAAACCAATCTCTATTTCAGTGGTGGAACCTCTAAATATCTTTACAATGCAAGCAGTTGCATTGGGAGTCATACCTCTTTCTGTGCAGCTGTATTTATAGTGCCCAAACTTCACCAAGTCCAGGTAGTCTTTGCTTAGTGACCACAATTGGGACCGCCACTTGATGCTTAAGCAAATTGGTCACTAAGTGAGATCACACCTGTGCTTACTGTCTTAGCATTGCTTTGCTTCACAGGCCTGCAAAGGTTCTAAATACGGAGATGAAAAAGTTACTTTTTCATCACTGTCGTAAGTATAAATGATTGCTAAAGGAGGTAATTGCAAAGCAAGGACTACATGAAGCGACTCTGGATGCTGTCTTCTGGGAAAGTTGGTATTTTGAAGGGGAGAGCTTTACTTGAATCTCCCTGGTATTTTAGAAAAATATTTTTGAATCATATACAAAATCCTGGTCCAATGTATCCCAGTGAAACATGGGACACCAACCTCATAATCGATACAAAACCTACAACTGGCTCAAAGAACCATGGAAAGTGTCTAGGAAGATTCTCAGTCATTGAGGTCATGGTTGTCCCAAAGGTGCTTTTTGAAAAAGCAACTGGACTTTCTGGTTTATCTTTGAAGACATTTCCCTTCTCATCCAAGACAGCTCTGGATGGATGGTGGGGAATGGAAGGATTTATACTCCTTGCAGACAGCTGTTCATTTGCATCCTTTTAAAGGGTCATTGAGGCCACTTGGAGGTTTATCTGTGTCCTCAGGGTCACCTGTGTAGTGTAGATGGTTCCTGTAGTCTGCAATTTTTCCTCTGGAAATCCATTCAAAATGTATTCATCCCAAATTGCATGCCTAAAAGTCTGCAGACATTTTCAGTCAAGCAAGTCATGGTTGTTCCAAAGATGCTTTTTCTTCAAGAGGTAACTGCACTTTCTGGTTTGTCTTTGAAGACATTTCCCTTCTCATCCAAGATGTTTCTTCAGCTCTGGATAGATAGTGGGGAGTGGAAGGATTTATATTGCTTGCAGACAGCTGGTCATTTGCATTTTTTTGAGAATTGTTGGGACCACTTGGAGGTTTATCTGTTTCCTCAAGGTCACAGTGTGAATGGATTTCCAGAAAAATTACAGAAACCATTTGCGCTTCAGTTTAAGATGCAGACTCATCCCCAACAGCCTGAGCCTGTGTTCCATAGTGACAGGGAAGGGACACAGGGCTGAAAGCACAACTCCCAAGTTCTCAATGACTCAGATGACCCCCGACATCTCAGACACAGACACAGACACAGACAGTTCTTCCCTGCAGTTGTTAAATGGAACCTGGCTTCCCCATTTACTTTGCTTGCCAGAAGATGGCAAAAGGGGGGATCACATGACCCTGGGACACTGTGATCGTCATAAATACGAACCAGTCCAAATTTTGATCCTGGGGATGCAGCAGAGGTCGTTAAGTGTGAAAAACACCCGCAAGTCCCCTTTTCTTCAGTGCCGTTGTAACTTTGAACGATCACTAAAAGAAACAGTCACAAGTCCAGGACTACCTGTATTGTCGCCTGAAATTCACATTACGGTTAGAATAAAGAAAGGCATTTGAAGAGTGGATCTCCTAAGTACAGCCCGGAGCCATGGTTCCTTGAATTCTGCCTTTTAAGGCCATTTGAACAAAGAAGAAAGAATTATGCAAATACTCCGCCATGTTTTCTGTCCTTTTTCTGAAAAAAAAAAAAACACAAAAAACCAACAACATGGTTTGACAGAATAAATTTCACACATTGCTTGCGCCGTTTCCAAGAAGCTCTTGCCTCTCCTCCTTGGTTAATCAGCTTGCTTGCTTGCTCTTGAGCGATTACCCAAGCAAGTCCCCAGAGAGGGATGCGGCGGTTCTCCCGAAATGGGAAAATTCTAACTTCTAACCCCATTGAATCATACTCTGGCTGCTATGATCTTCCTCTTCCCTGCCTCGCTAACCGCCTGATTTATGGGACCGAGAGCGGCTGTTGTAAAAAAAAAAAAAAAAAAACCCTGTCTGAGGAATGGTTTGCCTGCAGCAGCTTCTCTCGGTGGCTTACTCATTCTTCTGTCCACCAAGTGGGTAATGGCTCATCTGTCAGCAGAAGGCTGCTCAGAGACTGCTGAGCTTGAAGGAGGACAGAAGGATGAGAGAAGGATCGGCTCCTTCAAAATTTGCTTGTCGAGTTTTTGAGCCAAGCTGAAAAGTTGACTCCTGCTTAGTGTCTGTTAGATCAGGACCAGTGGTGGCAGAGATGGTATTCAGCCGGTTCTGACCAGTTCTGGAGAACCGGTAGTGGAAATTTTTAGTAGTTTGGAGAACCGGCCAACCCTACCTCTGAATGGCGCCCGCCCCATCTCTTCTTTGTCTCCCGAGTCCCAGCTGATTGGCTGGGCCTTCTTTGTTGCCCTACCCAGGAGAACGGAGCTGGAAAGCAGGTTAGTGGGGTGGGGTGGGAAGGGGGATTTTTCAGTATATCCTTCCCCAGCCACGTCCACCAAGCCACGGCCACAGAACCGTTAGTAAAAAAAAATGGAATCCCACCACTGATTGATGGGTTTCCAATTTTTTTCCTGACGGTTTGAAGAGCACATGCGTTCAAGCAGGGCTCGGACATACACCGTCTGTATCAACGCTGGTGAGCTGTGCTGTTTTTTAGCTCAGCTGAAACGCGGCAATCCGCTCTGCTGTGTGAATCAGATGAGCTAAAAAAACAAGGAAATATAGGAGAGGTAAGGGCCAATGCGGGTAGGCGGGACCAACCAGAGGTGGCTTTTGCCAGTTCTGTGAACTACTCAAAATTTCCCCTATGGCTACGCCAGAACTGGTCCGAACCGGCTGAATATATCACCTCTGATCAGGACCGTTTTGGACAAAAAGACTGTGCAGAGTGTGTGTCAGTTTCCACAAACTGCATCCTTCTGCAAAGTCAACGGGAAAGCCAGATTTCACTTTACAACCAGGTTACAAATTTAACTAACTCAACCGCAGTGATTCACTTAACAAATATGGCAAGAAAAGACATAAAATGAGGCTTGAAATGTTGGGCTCAATTGCAGAGGGAGGACTAAACTCCAGCAGCGTCAATTTGATTTCTCTGTACTCCATAAAAATGCCTCAGCAGTCAAGACATCATTGGATTGTCAGAAACTTGGCAAGTCATTTTTCTGCTTCATTTCCCTTTCGTAGACCAAATAATCTAATTAAATTCCCATTATTCTCCACGTTTGCAGTCTGATCTCGCTCTGCAACAGCACATTCCCTTTCAGATCATAAGAGTTGTCAGCTTCCTCTTCCTTTGGTTGCAGTGTAAACCTGACCAGCAATCATATTAAAAGCTTTTCCACAAAACCTTAATGGGTATTATTTGGCAATTGACTACGGTGTACCCCAAAAAACGTTGTTTTGCTCTCGCTTCTCACCGTGCTGAGTTTAAAGTAGACATCATTCTTATAAGTCACGTTCTGATTGTGATTCTGTCTGCAACTTTTCTTTTCTTGCATGGCACCTAGAGCAACCAGGCATCTCAAAGGCTTTAAACTTGCTGCATTGTAAAAACGCCATTGGTATTCTGAAACATTAGCGCTCCTCTCATGTTCAGTTTGGGCTGACTTAATGGGCCCATCATACGGCCGTACAAGTAGTCCTCAACTTACATCTATTCTTGTGGTAGCCGTTACACGTTACAGTGGCACTTCACAAACCAGAAAGAAGTTTTTGACATGACCATTCCATCATCCTGTGGGTCACGTGATCAAAATACAGATGCTTGAGCCATGGTGGCACAATGGTTGGAATGCAGTAGTGCAGGCTAATTCTGTCCACCGCCAACAGTTTGATCCTGACCGGCTCAGGGTTTGACTCAGCCTTCCGTCCTTCCGAGGTCAGTTAAAATGAGGACCCAGATTTTGGGGGGCCAGAGGCTGACTCTGTAAATTGCTTAGAGAGGGCTGTAAAGCACTGTGAAAGCAGTATATAAGTCTTATTGCTATTGCTTAGCAGCTGACTCATATTTATGACAGTCGCAATGTCCCAGGGTCATGTGACACCCTTTTGCAACCTTCTGACAAACAAAGCCAGTCGGGAAGCTAGATTCACTTAACAACCCTGTTGCTAACTTAACAACTGGAGTGATTCATTTCACAATTGTGGCAGGAAAAGTCGTAAAATGGGGTAAAATTGAAGGACTGTCTCGCTTAGCAAGAGAAATGTCTGACAGGGAAAACAATTAAACCGTGAAGCAACTCGCTTTCAGAAGTTGTGGCTGCTCCAATACTTGGAGGTTTTAAGAAGAGGTTGGATAACTTGTCCAGAATGTTAAATAGGGTTTCCTGCCTGAGCAGGGGGTGGGACGAGAAGACCTCCAAGGTCCCTTCCAACTCCGTTATTCTGCTTCTTCTCACCTGCTTTGAACGTTCCCACTGTCACTAAAGCATCCAGCATCTTCCTGAATTATGGCCCCATTGAGGTGTTGTTTGCTCCAGCTGGACAGTTGGAATTGGCCTTTACTTATTGGTTGACTCTGCTCCTTCTTTGAAACCATAGCTGGGCAGTTCTTGGTCCACTCATTTGGTCTCAGAGACCTTTGTTGAAATCTCCAGCAAGTGTAATATGTCCTTACAAGGAGCCCCTGACTGACCACAGTTCATTTAGTGACCGTTCAAAGTTAAAAGGGCACTGAAAAGAGTCACTGTTTTTCACACTTAACGATCATTGCAAGCAAACCGGTGGTCACGTGATCAAAATTCAGGCCCTTGGCCACTGACTCATCTTCATGACAGTTGCAGGGTCCCAGGGTCATGTGATCCCCCTTTTATGTCCTTCTGACAAGCAACTGGAGAAGCCAGTTTCACTCAACAACGGTGTTGCTGATGACTTACCAGGGGATTTACTTAACAGCCGTGGCAAGGAATGTTTTAAAACGGAGCAAAACTCAGTCAATCGCGGTCTTGCTTAGCAACAGAAATGTTGGGCTCAGTGGTTGTCATAAGCTGAGGCCTCCCTGCATTTTACAGAAAATTGGCTTCAGAAAAACCTTCCGTTGTTCTCTCATCTTCTTTTTACTAGGTTTGCCTTTCAAAAAGGCTCTCTGGTTTCCCCCCCTTTTTGTTAGGAAAAAGTGTTGGTGTGTTATCAAGAAGTATTATCAAGAAAAGGAGTGGACTGATAGAACTGCTTCTTTGTGGTGATAAATGTCTCCATTAAACTGATGTCAGCACAGCCAAAAAAAGACTGTTGTGCAGTTGCAGCCTTGGTTTAAATCACTTGGCTGCTTAGCCTGACCTCTCTTGCCTCTCTGTTCAAGACTCTCAGGCCTCAAATGAGGATTTCCTCCCATCTCCCTCGCTGCCCCCACCTCTGTTGACTATCTGACTGAGGTTGCTTTATGGCAGTGGTGGCTAAACTTTTTGGGCTCCTGTGCTAAAAATTGTGCTCATGCGCCAGCACCCAGAAGGCAATGTGTGCATCCCCCCATGCTCCCTGCACGCAATCCCCCCCCTTACCTGCACTGTGCCTCACAGCTGATTTTCAGCCCATTTGAGGCCTTTTTCAGCCTCCCAGAGGCTTCAGGAAGGCCTCTGCAGGCTTTTCAGGCCGAAAAATGTGCCCATTTCATCATTTCCGGTATTTCCGGAAATATAGGAAGTGACAAAACGGGCCTATTTTTTGGCCTGCAAAGCCTGCAAAGACCTTCCTCAAGCCTCTGGGAGGCTGAAAATGGCCTCAACAGGACTGAAAATCAGCTGTGAGGCGCGCACATACACAGTGAGGTAAGTTTGCCTGGGCTCATGTGCCAGCACAAATGGCTCTGCATGCTACCTGCCAGAGATTTGTCATCAGGGCTTTATGGTCAGCTGCAGTGGTGGGATTCAACTGGTGTAACAACCAGTTCGTTGAGCATGCACGTTTCACAAACACAGAAATAAAAGACAGACCAGACAGGGACCGAGTGGGCAGTGCCAACTAATCACCAGAACTACTGGTTCACCTGAACTGGTCCGAACAGGCTGAATCCCACCCCTGGTCAGCTGCCTTTGTCTCCTGGAATTGGTCTGATCAGACTGAGGCAGGATTGTTTGCAAGACAAGGCGAGGTGGGGAGAGGTTGTCACCGGAATTACGATCAAACGGTTGTCATGCGCTTGCTTGCTGGGCTGAGCTGGGCTGTGAAAAGTCTCTCTAACTTGTTTAGTTCGGTTTTGGAAAAGACACCTGTCAGGTTTCCAAGTGATGAAATCCATTTAAAAAGAAAAGAGCAAAATCCGTCTTCCAAAACAATTTCTTTTATTGACAACACTCCTACAGATTCTGTGTACCGATAGAAGAGAATATTTGAACTGTGCCCTAGGATCCTGCAAACGTTTCACTACCAAACTAGCTAAAATCATCCGTGCTAGAAAGGAAAGGGGTTTGCTGTCTTATATTTAGATATCATTTAAAAAAAAGAAAAAAGTCCATCAAAAAGCTAAAAAAGAAAACAGGCCAAAACACCCTTCGCAGCAGTCAGCACCGGGGTAAGCAGGGATTAATACCAGACAAAGAAACTGAAACAATATCTCAATCAAAGAAGGAGAAAACTACAGTCCTTCTAACGCTGATAGGGCAAACCACTTGTATATAAACAGAGAGCCAACCGCTCTCTCTTCTAACACTGATGATGTTCCCTAGTTGGGTAATGAAATGTCTGCAAGAAAAACAAGGAAGCTCAAAGTGCACCAGGGACCCCACAATTCTATACGCTCATCAGAAGCTAACCAGGGTTACAAACAGCAGCTGTCCTTCCATCTGACACTAGTTTAGGTCAAAAATATGTCTTCAAAGTACAGAGACTGTTTAAAAAAAGACCTGTTGTTTTAGAGAAGCCTATATCTCTGCCAGGATAAACTTTTCTTTTTAATTGTAGATTTCTTTCAGGGAGTTAATTCTGTAGAAGTACATTCTCCATCCTTGTAAAAGAGCCACATGGCAGGCTTCACTTCAGGGCTGGCAGCGAGACTCAACTCCAGAGACCTTAAACCCAGCACTCGGCAAAAATACTTGGAAGCTTTACTGCAATCGCAAATGAAGCCTTAATAGTTGGTTAGATTAATAACAGAGTTGTAAGGGAGCTTGGAGAGCTCTAGTCCAACCCCTTGTTCGGCAAGAAACTCTGTACCTGTGATGGGAAGCCTATGCCACGTGTACCGGAAGTGGCATGCAGAGCCATCTCTGCAGGCATGCCAGCCATTGCCCGTTGCTCTTCTGGGTTCTGGTGTAAAAGCAATAAAGGCATGGCTGCTGGCCAGCTGGTTTTCGCGTGTGTGAGAATACCAGAAACTGGAAGAGCAGCTCCCCCAGAGTGCATGCACACGCTGGCCAGCTGGTCTTCATGCGTGCATGCATGTTAGAAACCAGAAGACCAGGTGGCCGGAAGCTAAGCTTCCGGTTTCCAGCACCTGCGCACTCCTGTTTCGGCATTCAGTGCCGAAAAGGTTAGCCACCACTGCTCTATACCAATTCAGCCGAATGGTTGTCCTATCTCTTCTTCAGAACTTCCAGTGTTGGAGCATTTACAGCTTCTGGTAGAAAGTTATTCCACTGATCAATTGTTCTAAGGAAATTTCTCCTTAGTTCCAGGTTGCTTCTCTCCTTGATTAGTTTCCACCTATTGTTCTTGTCCTATCTTCAGGTGCTTTAGGGATAGCTTGACTCCCTCTTCTTTGGGGTAGCCCCTCAGATATTGGAAGACTGCTATCATGTCTCCCCTAGTCCTTCTTTTCATTAGACCAGACATATCCAACTCCAGCAACCATGCTTTATATGATTTAGCCTTTGGTTCCCTAATCATCTTTCTTGATCTCCTCTGCACCCTTTTCCACAGTCTCAACATCTTTTTTTAAACTCTAGACCCGGGTGCCAAAGGACTCCATATCAACCCCTAAAACGATCCAAGAGGTTGACAAATGATAGGGGGACACAAGGGGTCAGGAAATGTCTGAGAGTTAGTGGATGGTTGATAAATTATGAAAAATTAATTGAAGTCAATTAACATTTTGGGGTCTCTATAGTATTCTAGCCCCTAGTCCTGAAAGCAGGATGGTTACAGCAAGACAGTTGTTACCCAGGGTGAACGGTCACTGCCAAATGTGTGGCCTTGGATTACAGGTACTCCTCAACTTACAACACAGTTCATTTAGTGGCTGTTTGTGAGTTTGATCCTAGGTACCATAGTAGCAGATATTTCTCTCTCTGGGCACAATGAGTAATTATCTGCTGCAAATTCTGCATTGGCGACAGGAAGGGCATCTGGCCAGTAAACACTCAGTTCCATTCAATCGCCCTGACTCCACCCCGATGTATGGGGTCATTGAAAGAGACACATACACACACACACCAAAAAAAAAAAAAATTGTAATTCAGGATTGACCTGAGGGGTCCTTGGTGCTCCCTGAGCTTGATTGTTTTCTTGCAGTTTTGTGACCCAAACTGGGTGAAACTTCAATGTTCATGGTGATGAGAGAGAGCTCAGTGATGAGTGATCAATGCTCATCAGTTCTCAGCACTGATGATGTTACCTAATTTGGGTAATGAAAAGTCTTCAAGAAAAGAAACAAAGCTCAGAGAGCACCAAGGACCCCTCAAGGCAGCTGTTCTCTGCCAACATAAGAGTCCCGGATAAACCAGACAGGTAACACAAAATAACATTGAACCAATGAACTAATTCTGCTTTATTGTTGAGGCTGCATTAATACAACTTTACAACTCTGAAGTACAAACTTCTCAGTTGCAAAGTTCTTGAATGCGATTGCAGGACCCTGAGATGCTCATAAATGTACCCATCAGTTGCCAAGCTGCTTTTCAAATGCCCTGGTAACTTCAAAAGGGTCGGTAAGCAAGGCAGTCGGTAAGCAAGAACTACCTGTCACTTACTCCTGTTCATCAAGAATACATTTTTTCAAGCTGCTTTCTCTCTTTAGCTTGACTGATTGCAACAGCTTGGCATCTCCTCTCCTAGCATCTTAAGTGTGAATTGCTACCGTGTGTTGCAAGAGAGTTTTCCTTTCTTCCTTTGGGTCTGTGAGCTTTGAAATCAGCTCTTTCCAACAATAAGACATCAGGTCTTCAGATCTCTGCTGGGCATGACGGTTGTCGGCTGTGTTAAAAAAAATCCACTCTGACAAGTTTGTCTAAAGGATGTCAATAGATTGATAGATTTCCCTGGGGAACTTCAAGACATCAGTGCTGATGCAGCTTAACTTCCCTTTAGGGATAAAAAAAAAATGCCTGGATTGTTTAGCAATGATCACCAGCACAATTTAAAGCAATTGAGATTAATTAGCACAGAATTAAGAACAAAGCAGGTTACAGATCCCTTTCCCCCTCCTCCCAATACATAGAATCCTCGACTTACAACCCACAATTGAATCAAAAATTTCTTGTCATTAAGTGAAACAGCTATGTAAATTTTGCTCCATTTCCCACCCAATATGGGTAATCCTCCACTTGCGACCCGCAGTTGAGCCCAAAATTTCTTCTCCCTAAGCGAGAAAGTTGCTAAATGGACTTGGCCCCACTTTACGATCTTTCTGGCCACAGGTTGCTAAGTGAATCAGTGCATTAGTCACAAATTGGTTTAAGCAAATTCAACTGCCCCATTGACTTTGCTTGTCAGAAGGTCACAAAAGAAGATCACATGACCCCAGGGACACTGCAATTGTCAAAGATGAGTCAGTTGTCTGAATTTTGATCACGTGACCAGGGGGATGCTGCAACTGTCATAAGTGTGAAAAACGCTCATAAGTTTCAGTGCCATTGTAACTTTGGTCACTAAATGAATGGTTGTAAGTTCCTATAGGTGCTTTTTTTCAAGAGGCAACTGGACTTTCTGGTTTTTCTTTGAAGACATTTCACTACTCATCTAAGACACTTCAGCTCTGACTGGATGGTGGGGAATAGAAGGATTGATACTCCTTGCAGACAGCTGGTCATTTGCATCCTTTGAGAGGGTCCTTGAGGCCACCTGGAGGTTTACCTGTGTCCTCAGGGTTACCTGATTCATTGAGAAGTTGGAGCCATGCTTTCTGCAGGATGTTTTCTACCCTGTGTGCAGGAGTGAGATGCTACCAGTTCTGCCCAGCTCTGTAGAACCGGTAGCTCTGAAGAGCAGCAGACAGCGAATCGGTTCTGTGTCTGCTGCTGTTTGGCCCACCCGCCCTCCTGGGCTCTTACCTGTCGTTTATTTCCTGCTTTTTCAACCTCGGTTGCTTTGCGTGGTAGAGCTGAGGTTGAAAAAGCAGGGGAAAAGAGGCTTTTCAGCTGTCCGGGTGGCACAGCTTAAGTTTTTTTTGCACCTTTTTTTTACACATGCGAAGCGCACATGCACACGTAAAACGTAGTCACCAAATTGATAGGAACACCGGTTGAATCCCACCCCTGCCTGTGTCTCTTCACTGTGGAATACAGGCGCAGACTGTTGAGGATGAGTCTGTGTTGTCTGCATCTCAAACTGAAGCGCAAATGGTTTCTGTAGTCTGTAATTTTTCTGGAAACCCATTCATAGTGACCCTGAGGACACAGCGAAACCTCCAATTGCCCTCAACCACTCTCTGAAAGGATGCAAATGACTAGCAGCCTGCAAGGAGTACAAACCCTTCCATTCCTCTCCATCCAGTCAGAGCTGAAGAAGCTTCTGGGATGAGAAGCGAAAACGTCTTCAAAGAAAAACAAAGTCCAGTTGCCTCTTGAGGTAAAAAAGCATCTTTGGGAAAACCAAGACCTGGATGACTTGAGAATCTCCATAGACTTCCTGTAGAATTATTGCTTTCTATTCCCAATTATTTTACCACAGAATTCCTTGTGCAGATTGAAGATTGCTCAGACACACACACACACACACACACACACACACACACACACACACACACACACACACAGAGTCCTCTGGGACTTATTCCTAGTAAATGCATTTCAGATGGCAGGCTAATAGCACGTAACCTTTAAAGTCATCCTATATATCTATCTAAAAAAAAAACAGCCAATTTTTTCCCAAGCCCTATCTCTCCGGCGGGATTACAAATGGCAAGGCCGACTATACTGCCCATGGCCAACTGTGTTCATCTGTCAGAGCACTTGTCAATCTTCCATGACATGCGCCTTTTGTGACAGAGCCTTCAGCTGCAGAACGTTTTCCGGTTCTCTGCACTAAATCTTTTGTGATGCCCCGAGCAAAAAAATCGTACTTCTAGGGTTAATCGACTGTGCTGCTGTTACATTAGTGAGGTTGCCCTGTGCCCAGGCAGCCTGTAGGAGGTCCTCGGCTTACAACCGCAATCAAGTGCTCAAATTTGAGTAAGTCTTGCCTCCATTTCATGGCTTTTTGTGCCAGGGTTCTGAAGTGAATTGCTGAAGTTAGTAACCTGGTTATGAAAGCGAAATCTGCCTTCCTTATTGATTTTGATGATCAGAAGAACGCAAAATGGGGGTCACGTGACTTGCCCGTCATAAATACAAGTCAGTTGCCAGGCGTCCGAATGTTGACCACATGACCATGGGCATTCTACAGTGGTCATAAGTGTGAAAAACCATCATAAGTCACTTTTTACATTGCCGTCGTAACTTTGAACCGTCGCTAAAATGACCCAAAGGTGCTTTTTCAAAAGGCAGCTGGACTTTAGTCAAAACTGAAGATGTCTCTTGGATCACAAGTGAAACATCTTCAAGGAAAAATGACATCCAGCTGCTTTTTAACAAAGCACTTTTGGGGGAAAACCATGACCTGAATGGCTGAGAATTTCCATAGACGGTCACTACCCTGTTTCTTTGAAAAGACAACCTATCCTGAAAGTAAGTCCTAGCTTGATTTTTACATGTACACCCAACATAAGTCCAACCCCCAACATAAGCCCTAATTAAGATCCCGCCCACTCCCAGAGTGCACAGGTGAAAATTAGGATGGGGATGGGGGTTGGAGTTGCCCTACTACTTCCTTTTGGACAGTTGTAGCCAGGCCTGGCACACCTTGACACCTGCCTTGCCAGCCCATTTCTTCTGCAGTCAGCAAGGCTGACAAGGCTTTCCTGAAGGCCTCTGGAGCTGATAACAAAGCTTTGGATCGATCTAGAGCTCTGTTATTGGCTGCAGAGGCCTTCAGGAAAGCCTTGCTGGACTCAGAAGAAGAAGTTCCTGAAGGCCTCTGATATTGAAAAGGAGGCCGGGGGCGATGTGCACAAGTGAGGTTAGTCAGTGGATGACATCCTCCCCAAAATAAGACCTGGTGCCTTTTTGATGGCAAAAATTACAAGCCAGGGTCTTATTTTTGGGGAAACATGATAAATGAATAGTTATAACTCAAGGACTATCTGTATTTGCTCCACTGTCATTGGAGCAAATATGTACTTCAGAAGGAACCAAGGCTGGTGAACCATTACCTTTCCATTTTCCCATAAGTAATTTTTGCTAATAAATAGCTAGTTCTTCTACCAGGCTTATGAAATAAGCTTCCACCCATAAGTCGGTGACTGAAGATTCGGAGGAGAAATCACTCAATATAGATTTATAAAGTGCTCTTGGAAGCAGACGGTTGTTTTATTTAATGCATCCGCAGAAGCCAAGCTGTCAGATTAAGGAGGGACAAGATATTTCTATGTCCCCAAACACATGGCTTCGGAGAAGCACCATGGCAGAAAAATGTTGCCTTTGGTCCCCAATTGGCATTGGAAATGAAAGCTGGGATTTTTCTAAAATGGATTTATAGCAGGCTCGGAAATCATTCTTGTGGGGAATGATTGGTTCGTCCGAATTTGTGTGACATTTTCCCCCACCCCACCCCGAGATGCTGGCCTTTGGTATTCCGGTATCGTTTTAATTGTTTACACCATCCAGGATGCAGAGGGGATTTAGGCAGCCCATAAATTTAATAAAGAAATAAATAAATTCAAGTAACAGCTGGTCCACAGGGGACAAATGACAAGACAAACCACCTTCCTCACATGGTTGTGAACCTCTCAGAAGCCCACATTTTTTTTCTTTTTTCTTTTCTTACTGTGGAGAAATATTGAGTGTGATTCAACGGGACTATTCAATCGAATGGAAATTGGTGATTTTTGACTAGAGACACCCCCTGAAATGAAAAGCTGCTTGCTGCTACTTCTTAAAAACTTCTTTGTTTCATTCTGAAAGGAATTCTTCTTTTTGTGCCATATCTGTCATCGGACGTTGGCGATCCTGTTTTTATCAATAGCACGAAAAAATGCTGTTGAGTTTTGTCCAAGCCGGTCCCTTAGATTTTGAAGTTCTTCTTCTGCCTGGACCTTGGTTGCCTTCAATCTTTCCTTGGAGGATCTGAAAGGAACGAAGCTTTCCGAGGCGGCTTAGAAGCAGCCATTTCCAAATAAAAGTGAATTTCCACTCACTTCTGGGCTCTTAAAACTGGCCGAACCCCTAACGCCAAATTACAAAAACCTGAATGAGCTTGACTCTGATTATCTCTGCTTAAGATTCTTTTCTGTCTGAAACCCCAGAGAGTTGCTGCTGGCTGGGTTATACTCGGCAAGGGAGGTTGAGTCAGGTCAAATAGCTGGTTGTGTTTACTGTTGAAATCCTGAAGGACTGTTGCGTAGAAGACAGAGTTGGGTACTCCCTTCAGTGGAACGCCTTACCTCCAGAAGTTGTGGCTGCTCCATCACTGGAGGTTTTTAAGGAGAGATTGGACAGCCATTTATCTGGAATGGTTTAGGGTCTCCTGCTTGAGCAGGGGGCTGGACTAGATGACCTACAACAGGGATGTCAACGTCGCGACCCACGGGTGAGATGTGTCACATGCTGGCCATGCCTGGTTGGGCAAAGGGGGAAAAAGTCATGATACTTCACAAGACACTACTGTGATGACCCAAGTTTGATATCCTTAACCTACAAGGTCCCTTCCAACTCTTATTCTGCTTCAAATGATGATCATATGATTAATATCATGTATGAAGGTAGTAACTGTGTAGTCCTTGATGCTCTCTGAGCTTGGCTTGCCAACATTTCATGACCCAACTAGGTCACATTATCAGCTTTGGAAGGGAGACTAGGATTTTTTTATATCATTCATTTACACAGTGTTGTACTTTTTTCATCATGCAGTCTAATGCTGCATGCATTAAAGCATTTGGTTTGTCATCCAACAAATGGCATTATTGATATCCAAACACACACAACACTTATTCTCCAAAGCACTTGAAGGCAGGACAGGAAGTGATGGGTGGAAACTAATCAAGGAGAGAAGCAACCTAGAACTAAAGAGACATTTCCTGGCAGTGAGAACAATTAATCAGTGGAACAACTTGCCTCCAGAAACTGTAAAATGCTCCAACACTGGAAGTTTTAAAAAGATGTTGGATAACCATTTGTCTGGTGTTGGATTTCCTGCCTAGGCAGGGGGTTGGACTAGAAGACCTCCAAGGTCCCTTCCACGTCTGTTCTTTTCTCATTCACCAATGCTCCATCCTTTCGTACCAGCGCTTGGCGTGCTATGAGCAAGTGAAGAAATCTTTGGGGGCCACATGTCCTGCAGCCACAGACAGAAGGGAGCCCTGCCTAATTGCTTTGTTTGTGAAGCCGTCTGTCGTTTCCAATGGAGTTCCTAATGAACTGGCAGGTTGTTGAGACACACCACAGTGGTGGGTAATTATAACAGAAGTGCAATGGACAAAGCTCATTTTCCTCCACGCAAGGCATCAGCTACCTGCTGGCAAATACTGTACTGCTCTAGCCGTTGTGGGTCTGGGCTGTTAAAAATCATACTTCAACCCCCACGCATCTGTAATCCACCCAGGTTCAGTCCTTACCCAATACAAAGACATGATCTGAAAGTACACGTTGTACATAAAATGGCCATCTGTCACGGTGCATTTGAGAGGGAGAAATATAGCACATGTTGGAAGGAGCCATATGGACCCAGGCTGAATCGAGTGATAAATTATCTAGATCCCTGTTTTCTTTGTGGCTTTCATTTTGTGAGGTCCTTTGTGCTCTCGGAGTCTTAGTTGTTTTCTTGCAGGCGTTTCGTTATCCAACTAGGTAACAACATCAGTGATAGAATTGATAGACTATAAAAGGAAGGGTTTGTGGGGTAGGGTGGAAGAGGAGGAGGAGGACTGTGGGATGCTCAAGTGCTCTCTGAGTTGGCTGTTTTCTTGTAGACATTTCCTGACCCAGCTAGGTAACCTCATCAGTGCAAGAAGAGAGTGGGGGGTTTGTGGAGAAGGGAAGGAGGAAAAGGATTGGCAGTCCTTTGCACTTTCCAAACTTGGTTGTTTTCTTGGAGATGTTTCATTAGCCAACTAGGTAATAATATCAGTGCTAAAAAGGAATATAGCAATGATGGTGAACTTTTTTGGTCCTGAGTGCCCAAAGCATGTGTGTGCATACCCAAAATGCAACTCATGCCCCATGCATGCGGGGGAGCCTCGCGCATGCACAGCAGAGACCTGAAGACCAACTGACCGGTGGGAGGCACGCACATGCATGGCAGAGCTGAGCTGGGGCGATGGCACACGTGCCCACAGAGATGGCTCTGCATGCCACAGGTTCACCACCTCTGCAATACAGGGTTTGCCCTCTGTTTATATATATAGTGATGTGCCCAATCAATGTTGGTTTGAGTGTCCGCGGTGGTTCCATGATGAGGCTGTTGTTTACTGTTAGCCTGTTTGTCTGACTTAAAGGATCCGTGAATTTTTTTTTTTTAATGAAGTCTTTTTTTATTGTTTTATAATGTAGCATGCAAAAAAGATAGAAAATAACACAAGTAAATAATATGAAAGATAGGGAAGGAAAAAGGGTAGAGAAAAGTGGGAGAGAGAAAAGGGGAAAAAGAAAGGAAAGGCATTGACTTCCGACTCCCTTTGGTGCAGAAGAATAAAACATTAACATCAAATCTCAATGTTTTATTTTTACATAATAGTTTAAACTAGCCAATTTCTATAACAACAAATCCATAAGTTTCATTTTTCCCCCTCCTCAGGCATAAAGTCCAGAATCTGTTTCCAAGTAGAAATAAAAATATTTATTTCTTTTTTTTTTTTCTTTGATCAAAGCAGTCAATTTAGCCCTCTCTGCTAAATGGAGTATGGTTGATTGCTGGATTATTGTTCTAGTATTAATCTTGCTTATTCCTTTCTTTCTCCTGCCTCATTTGGTGAATACAAATGTCCACATGTGGCAGTGACAGGCAGAACAGTAGTCCTCGAGTTATGACCACAACTGAGCCCAATGCTGAAGCTTTGCCCCATTTTACGATCTTTCTTGTCACAGCTGCTAAGTGAATCACTGTAGTTAAGTTAGAATAGAACAGAACAGAATAGAATTCTTTATTGACCAAGTGTGATTGGACACACAAGGAATTTGTCTTGGTACAAATGCTCTCAATGTACGTAAAAGAAAGGATACAGTGACATGGTCGTTCAGTGAATCCAGCTTCCCCATTGACTTGGCTTGCCAGAAGATCGCAAAAAGGGGAAATCACATGACCGTGAGACATTGCAGCCATCATAAATATGAGCCCGTTGCCAAGCGTCTGAATTTTGATCAAACGACCACGGGGGATGCCGTGACGGTCGTAACTGTGGAAAAACGGTCCTAAGTCACCTTTTTTTCAGTGCCATTGTAACTTTGAACGGTCAGTAAATGAAAGGATGTAAATCAACTACCTCTCCCTCCTCCTCCTCCTGTCTTGTCATCATCATCCAATGGAAGAGAATATCAAGGTTTCCTCTGATCTGCTTATTGGGGAACAAAGGAGAAGCTATTTGAAGAAAAGTCTTAGCTTAAATCTGGGACAGATAGCTAGGATACCGTCGCGTCTTTCCGAAGCCAGTCTGCACTACTTCGTGTCAGAATGCACAACGGTTAGAATGGAGCATTTAGCTAGGTGGAAAGTCACACTTGAGGCTGCTAATGAACCCAGTTTAAGGCAAATGGTACAATTACTGCTTGGTTTCACATTCATTGGCAAGTGGCAAATTGCATCCTGCTGGGTAATCTTTGTCTGGTGCCACTTTCTGGGCCCAGATCTGAGCCATAAAAAGGAAGGAATAAAAACCCCTTTCATAAATCAGGAACAGAAACAGTAAGCCGTAGCAACCTCCTTTAAAAAAAAATTTTTTTTTTTGGTTTTTAAAACAAACATAAACAAAACATAAAAACATCAGGCCATCTTCCATATATATACATCCTGTGTTCCGGTTGGTTTATAAATTGTTTTGTGCTTCCATTTCCTAGTCTTCAATTACAATTACATTGTATATGATCTCATATTTTCAATCCAATATTAAATACATTAATATCACTATTAATCAATCATTTGACTATACTTTTATTCATTCATGCTTCAGGAAATAATCATATTTTGCTTAATTTGTTTTGTGACAGTTCATATTATCATCCCAAATCTATCCTAAAATCATTTTGTAGGTATAATAAAGAAAGAATACAAAAAGCAGCCTCCTTTTAAACCCATCTTTTCAATTGGAACAGAGGTTTCTGTACGGCAGCAAATGAGATTTTTAAGTTAAAAAGTCTCTCCTTTGCTGAGCAAATAAAAGTTCAAATATGGGCTTATTGGGAGTTGGGAAGTGGATTCCATCTCCTGTGCAAGGAATATCGAAGTGGATTTGGCTTCACATTTTTAACTTGTTTTATAACTTTAAAAAATAAATAAAAATGAGCCCTCGTTTATCTCATTACGTAGCAGATTATTAGCAGGCATAAAATATAATTTATTGCATCCAGGGGACACAATAAAATGCTGGTGAGTGGTGCAGTCCTAGGCTGCATTAATAGAGGGATAGAATTAAGATCACGTGAAGTGTTAGCACCACTTTATAAAGCCTTGGTAAGGCCACACTTGGAATCCAGCATCCAGTTTTGGTTGCCACAATATAAAAAGATGTTGAGATTCTAGAAAGAGTGCAGAGAAGAACAACAGAGAGGATTAGGGGACTGGAAGCTATAACATATAAAGAAGTGTTGCTGGAATTGGCTATGTCTAGTTTAATGAAAAAAAAGACTGGGGGTGACATGATAGCAGTCTTCCAATTTCCAAGGGGCTGCCATAAAGAAGAGGAAGTCAAGCTATTCTCCAAAGCACCTATGAGTAGGACAAGAAGCAGTGGGTGGAAAATAACCAAGGAGAGAAGCAACCTGGAATTAATTGAAATTATCAGTGGAGTGGCATGCATCCAGAAATTGTGGATGCTCCAATACTGGAAGTTTTTAAGAAGCGATTGGACAGCCATTTGTCTGGAATGATAGAGGGTTTCCTGCTTGAGGAGGGGGTTGGACTAGAAGACCTCCAAGGTCCCTTCCAACTCTTTTATTCTGATTGCCTTTCTTCTCCTGCTTCTGAAAGTAAGGAGCAGGGACTTCTTTGCCGGCTGGTGGAGTGATTAAATTTGTATCTTAGCTGATCTGAGAAAGCTTGGGGATGAAAGGAGATAGCTTCAGGCACTTTTGAGGAAGGCTTACCTACAGCTTCCAAAGAAGGAACAAAGATGCCCTTTGTTAAAATTTGTCTTAATGGTTTAGGGCAGCTGGCACTCTCTTCCACGGCTCATTCTCCTTTCCCCCTTTTCTTTCTCGGTCCATGTGCAGCAGGCTGGGACGACAGTAACAGCAAGTAATACTGAGTTCACACAACAGCTTTGCCCTTGGAAACATTTTGCTCAAGAAATGTGCCAAGCTTGAAATGGGAAATCAACCACAGAGCCTAGAAAGCCCTTGCCTGACCTGGGATGTTTACAAACCATACATGTTTGGAAAAGGATATTGGTAGCTTGTGGATAAACTGAAGTCCTGCGTGCTCCCTGAGCTTCATTATTTCCTTGCAGACATTTCATCACCCAATTAGGTAACATCATCAGCGCTAAAAGGGAGTGGAGTTTGTGGAGAGGAGGAGGAGGACTGTGGTGCTCTCTGAGCTTGGTAGTTTTGTTGTAGACAAAACATTATCCAACATTATCATTATCCAACTAGGAAACGTCGTCAGTTCTAGAAGGGAGTGGTATTTCTTTGGTATCTATATACGTATGGTACATAGATAGGCGTCAAACACTCCAGCCAGAATGCAAATGGCTTGTTCTGTGTACGTACCAGTGGCTTGCTTTCCCTATCATTGTTGGTGGAAGTATTCTTGATTAGGCTGTTGTTTGCCGCTTGATTGTTTGTCTGTTATTAGTTCCTTGATTTGGGTGTCATAAATATGAATCACTTGCCAAGCATCTGATCATGTGACCCCGGGGATGGCCGAAAGTGTGGCAGCAGAGCTGAAACCCCACGAGGTTGGAGGAAGGAGCCAAGTAACCACACAGCATATGTATTGATGGGGATGATGGATAATCACACCAAAAGACTCGTGAACGGGAGAGCAGTCGATGGATTGTTTGCTTTTGTCTTCTTCACTCTGGCTTAATTCAGCCCTAAATCTTTCTGCTCCCTCTTCCTTAACCCTCCTGTCTTACTTCGATGTACTTAGGTATCTGCATGTCTCTGTTTCCTTCGTTTTATCTTCTAGCTGTTATTGCAGCCTGTAATTCCTTGGCAGTGGTACAGTGGCCGAGAGGTGGAGCTCTCCCCTCACAATCAGGAGGCTGTGAGTTCGATCCTAGGTAGGAGGCAGGTATTTCTTTCTCTGGGCACGCTGAGAATTTATCTGCTGAACAAAACTCAGCATTGGCGACAGGAAGGGCATCCGGCCATTAAAACAGTCTGCTAGCTCCATTCAGTTGCCCAGACTCCACCCCGCAAGGGATTGTGGGGTTGTTAAAAGAATGAGCCTGTAATTCCTTACCTCAAGAATTGGTCCAGCATCCCAGAAGGGTTCCTTCCTTCCTTCCTTCCTTCCTTCCTTCCTCCCTCCCTCCCTCCCTCCCTTCCTTCCTTCCTTCCTTCCTCCCAGATTTGGCTTCAGAAGCCTCATTTTCTTTTACTGGTTCCTGATCATGATGTAGAAGATGGTCATTATCTCATTTAACTCCTGTACAGATAGTCCTTGACTTACAACCATTCATTAAGTGATTGACATTATTTTGGCACTGAAAAAAGTGACTTATGAGCATTTTTTACATGTATGACCTTGCAGCATCCCTGTGGTCAGGTGATCGAAATTCGAATGCCGGGCAACTGGCATGTACAGTTGCAGTGGTCAATTTGTAACCTTCTGTCAAGCAAAGTTAATGGAGAAACCAGATTCTCTTAATAGCCATGTTATTAACTTAACACATTTAAAACGGGGGCAAGAAAGGCCATAAAATGGGGCAAAACTCGCTTGTAACAATGGTCTTCCTTTGCAACAGAAAATTGGGCTTACTTAAGGTCATAAATTGAGGACTGTCTGTATCTAAAAGTTCTACCTTATCCTAAGATGGATTGCGATGAAAAAAGAGCTAAGCAGTTGTGTCGCACAGCCAGCATCCCATACCTGGGGGGACAATTACTTTTGTTTTGCTCCGTTCACATTTTAAATTTAAACAATGGAGTATAATGGAGCTTTAGCAGGTCTCCTTGTATCTGTAGGAACCTGCCAAATATGTTTGTATTTATTTGGTTCTCATTTCCTCTCTTTGAAAATGAATCTCCTTGTTTAAAAATCTTTCTCAAAACAAGTATTTTCTTTCCAGAAGGGAAAGTTAGTTGTGCTTTAAATGTTAATATGATAGTTCGTACAGTCAGAGGCTTTATGAGATACACGTTGAAAAATATTGGCAAAATTGTGACAATTTTTATTGTGCTTGGTATTTAAGAGTTTTTAGGGAAGTACACGCAGTAGCTTCATATAGATGCATACTTTGAAAATACGAAATTATCTGTAAAACCCAGCTTGTAATTGCTTAATATCCAGAATTAAGGTTGTTGGAATTAGTGAAATTGAATCTGAGTGATAGCTAAACATGTTCCACTGTTTCAGTGATAGTTTTATTCCATCTAATTTTGTCTGGATGCACTCTATGATTTATAAGAAAATATAAATATAAGAACATAAAAATATAAATGTTTTTATAAAAATAATAACTTTAACATATTTATAATTCGAGGTGGACTGATCCCAAGATATAAAATATATCTTTTTATAAAAAATTATGTATGAACATTTGAATTTTAGGAAAAAAAATTCAACATTACAGCAAATTAAAATAATATATTTATCTCACTATTATTAATCAGAAATTTAAAAAACCCATGCTTTCACAAATGCAGCTCTGGAAGTAAACATTGATACAGGAAAAATAAACCATCACTATTTAGAAACTACCTGTATATACTGGGGATAGGCTTTAGTTCATTTTACCCTCAGGGCACAACAGAATAACCAGACTTCAAAAAGAATAGCAAGCATTATTTATTAGAACACGTTTTGCTTTGTGTGTTTTAAAATACCAAAAAATAATAATAATAACCAGAAAGCAACGTGTCTCGAATTCATTTATGTTACCGCAACAGAGGTGGGAGTAATCCCCAGCCACTCATTTTGAACCATTTACAGCTTCATGGATTTCCCAAAAAAAAAGAAAAAAAATCCCTCTGTTCACATAGACATGCGCGTAAGGTGTGCATTGCGATAAGCTCTGAAATTAAATCAGCTCAACAATATCCATGCTTTGGTCTAGATCTTAGGAAATGCTCCTCAGAGCCAGTCCTTCTGAAGCTTCTCCAGAAACGTGGCCGTTCATTTCAGTGAACGATTTGTGTTGCCATTGCAACTCATTTTGGGAAAAAGAAAGGGAGTCTCTTGCTTTTTGGCCCTGTTGGCAACGTGGGAAAGCATTCATTCGTACCCCTGTATTCCTGAAATGTTCATGGCTGAGCATTTTGTCCATTTGATGGTCGCCAAATAAATCTCTTCGCTCAACAATCTTTGCGTTTTACAAGCGCAATAAACCCAGATATTTATTGGATTCTTCCACACATCCCGTATGGCTGCAGATAATGGGATACCTGTTCTCTTTTCCTAATTGGGCCGACCAGCTGGATCCTTCTCTGTATGAACCCAAGCCATTTTTTGCCAAGTCCAATAGCTGCCATTCTGACTCTTCTGGCTCCTTTTATATGCTCAAATGTTCACAGGATATTTGTGGCTTACCTGTGGATCAGTGTTTCTCAACCTGGGTCACTGTAAGAGGGGTAGACTTCAACTCCCAGAATTCTGGGAGTTTAAGGCCACCCCTCTTAAAGTATCTTTAAACCAGGGGTGGGCTGCTGTGGGTTCACATGGGTTCAGGCAATCCTCTAGCTAAGATTTGGCAAACCCGCAAATCCCACCCCTGTCTGGGCCGCCCACCCCTCCCCTCCCAGGAGTCCCCACGTGGCCAGGTAAGTACAGTACCAGCATGGAGGCTCGGGAAGGGTGGAAAATGGGCTTCCCAGAAGTTCCATTTTCTGGCCTCCAGAGGGCCTTCGGAGCCTGGGGGAGACGGTTTTTGCCCTCCCAGAAGCTCAAGGAAAGCCTCCGGAGCCCAGGGAGGCTGAAAGTGCCTCCCCCCACCGCCATGGTGCAGGAGGCCGACTAGGCCACGCCCACCCAGCAATCGGGCAAAGAATCGGTTGCTGAAATTTTTGAAGCCCACCCGTGCTTTTAACAATTTTATTAGATTATAGAATAAAATACAAAAGCCAATAGGAGGACCCAGCGAGGAGGAGAAGTGGAAAGAAAAGTGAGGGAAGGGGGGGAGGGGGAGAAAAAGGGAACAAATGGCTTTGACTTCCAACTCCCTCTGTTGCATCAAAATAAAGCAGGGGTGTCAAACTGAATTTCATTGAGGTCCCCGCATCAGGGTTGTGGTTGACCTCCGGGTGTGTGGCTGACTAGGGGAAGACGTGGCCAGCTTGACGCCACTCCCCAAACTGCTGGCATGTTTCCTCTTTGCATTGGGTAGACGGGGCCAAAGCAATGCAGACTGACCCCTTACATTTTCCAGGAGGGCCCCGTTGGCCAGACCCAGCTACATCATGGCCCAGGTGCAGTCCGTGCATCATGCCATGTGCTTGACAGCCCTGGAATAAAGCCGTAATGTGGAAACTCAACTTTTTTATTTTTCCATAATAATTTAGACTAGCCGTTCCTATAACAACCAATCAATCTAATCAGTAAAACCCAAAATCAAAGTTTTGGGGGTTTTTTTCCCCCACCTCAAAACACAAAGCCCAGAAGCACTTTCCAAGTAGAAACGAAAGTAGTTGTCTTCTTTTCTTCAATCAAGGCGGTCAGTTTCGTCATCTCCACCAACCCCTTCAACTTCTGTAGCCATTTGTGTTACTAACCTAACAGCTGTCATGATACGCTTAACAACGGTGGCAAGAAAGGTCATAAAGTGGGGGAAGACTCACTTAACAAATGTGTTGCTTAGCAACAGAAATGTGCGACTCAATTGTGGTCATATGTCCAGGTGTGTCTAGAATGCCTCATGAGATTATAAGCTTTTTAATGTGATGGTGTGATTTTGAAGCAACGTTTTTACACGTGGCCCATGGCGGTTTCCTCTTCACTCGATGCAGCCCAGGCAAGCCAAGGGATTGGGCATTCAGATTATTCCTACTTGAGATGGTTCCTGCCCATTCAGCTCAGCCGAACAGTGTTCTGGAACGAAGACCTGCCCAGCCACACATACACATACTGTGGTGTGAACGCACAAACAAGCTCGGCAATAACTCCAGCGACACGAGAAGCAACCTGCTGCTGCTCTGCGCTGCTTTAAGATGGCCAGGTGGGGCTCTTCTCCCTCTGTAGGTTCTATGGGGAGAGGGGCAGGAGATGCTCAGCAGCCCCACCCAGAAGAAGAGCCTGCAATGGGCCTTGATCTTCCAGTTGCTCTCACAAGGGCAGCAGTCCTTTCAATCTAAGGGGAGGTTCGGTTGGCATAAACACCCTGCCAGTTTTTCCTTACATTGCTCGAGGCATTTTAATTGATTGTTTGACTTTAAGCCAGCTTTTGAATAGTTTTCATTTAATCATCTCACAATTTATTTGCTTGGAATGCTTAATTTCGGCTACCTTTTATCCATCGGCTATGAAGTGAAACTTATCACTTCAGCTTTTTTTTTTTTTTTTTTTAACCGCAGTAAATATGTGGGTGCCAAGAGAAGGTCTTTTTTTTTATTATTTCAAATTTTTTTGATCTTTGGGAAAAAAAACTCCGGCTCAGCTATTTTCTTGATGGAGTGTTTGAGGTTTCCTAGAAAAGTAATGTTTTGGAATGTGTGAACGCCAGGAACGAAAGCCACCTCTGCCCATTTCCCCACACACACATACTTTAGGACAGGATGTAAACTTTCAAAGTGGGGGGGTGGGTTTATTTCCCACCAATTGTATTAATACGAGTTATAATTTATGTAAAACTATGGCATTGCATGAATGAAATGGAAGTTCTTTGATTTGCTCTATTTGACAAAACAATGGAATCCGCATCAAGATTAATACTAGACCAACAATCAAACAGTAAACAATACAGGTAGTCCTTGATTTACAACAGTTCACAGTTTACTCCACAAACCCCACTCACTGATGATGTTCCCTAGTTGGGTGATGAAACCTCTACAAGAACAATCTCACTGACACTCACAGGACAAGCTACTTGTATATAAAAAGAGAGCAAATGCCACCACCCATTCCAGCACTGATGTTGTTACCTAGTTGGATAATGAAAGGTCTTCAGGAAAACGACCAAGTTCAGAGAACCCCTAATCCTTTCCTCCTCTTCCTCCTCCTCCTCCTCTTCAAAACCTATTCCCATCTAGCACTGATGATTTTCCCTAGATGAGTAATGAAACGTCTGCAAAAAACCCAACCAAGCTTAGAAAGCACCAAGGACCCACAGTCCTCCCCCTCATCATCATGATCTACTCCACTAACCACTTTCCCTTCTAGCCCTGATGATGTTACCTCGTTGGGCAATGAAACATCTGCAAGAAAACCACCAAGTTCAGTCAGCACCAAGGAGACACACACACACACACACACACACCACGGTTTCTACACAGTAGGACGGCTTCTGGAAGTTTTATGACTCTTAACTCCTAAAATCCAGGCGACCCTGCTGGCTGAGTCATAAAACAGGGCATCGAGAAAATGCTATCTGTTTTATGGACTGTTTGCAAGGTCATTCTAGTGGGCTCCATCCTCTCTACGACCTACAAGGGACATCACTGCCCACTCTAGTTCTTTGCTAGTGATTTCTATTAAGAGCCACATTAATTAGCACCTGGTGACTTAAAGATGGAGTATATCTCCTGAGTTATGCACTTGATCTCAATTTTGCTCCCACGCAGAGAAGGGGAAGAAGCATCTGATGTGGAAATATCTTGATTTTTTTTTTCAAGTTCAATCCCAACTTTTTCTCCCTTTCTCCCTCTCCTCCCTTGTTCCACCCCCACAAACCTTCCAGAAACAAACCAAGGTACCTTTTTTAATTACTTAAAGGGGAGGGGGTTTGTCAGAAAGCCGCTCAATCCAGTTTCCTTAAGCTACCTTATCGATGGAGGTGCTGAGAAGATTTTGTTTCAGCTCAGCCAGGAATCTGGAACACGGCTAACCATCTGTGATTCGGTGTCTCTCTGGCCAAATTACATCCTCATAACTTTCTTTTCCTCTGCAGTTTTTCATTAAGCAAATTGGGTTTTGCTGGAAGTTGCCGGCCCATAAATATTTCCCTCCCCCCTTGGCTCAAGCTACTTATTACCGCTCTCCAGTTCGATATTTTTCACCACATGGCAGCGGAATATTTTCTTCTGTAAAAACAGGGAGGGGAGCCGTCCTTAAACAAAAGAATCTGGCCCAGAATCTGGATTGATGACACGTGGTCTTCCCGCATACAATTCAGCCCCAAATTTCTACTACAAAGTGAGACCGTTGCTAAGCGGGTTTTGCCCCATTTTACAACCTTTCTTGCCGTGGTGGTGAAGGGACTCAGCTGCAGTTTCTTAAATTGGTAACACGGTTAAGTGAATCTTGCTTTTCCCCCATTGACTTTGCTTATTGGAAAACGCAAAAGGGGATCTTGGAATATGAGTCAGTTGCCAAGCGCCTGAATTTTGATCATCGTAACCACTGCACCAGCTGTAACTGAAAAACAGTCATAAGTCACTTTTTCAGTAATGTTTGGAACTTTGAACGGTCGCTAAGTGAACCTCGACTGTTGTAAGTTGTATTTGTTATTGTCAGCCCTGTGGGGTCTTTAGTGCTCTCTGAACTTGGGAGTTTTCCTGCAGTTATTTCATTACCCAACTAGGTAATGTCATCAGTGCTAAAAGGGAGGAGGGTTTATTCTTTTTTAAAATATATTAATGGCCTACATTGTGTTGATAAACCAAGAGTGATGCGGTAGCCTAGAGGTATAGCTCTCACCTCACAATCAGGAGGCTGTGAGTTCAATCCTAGGTAGAAGCAGATATTTCTCTCTCTGGGCACACTGAGAATAGATCTGCTGTGGGGGGAAACTCTGCATTGGCAACAGGAAGGGCATCCGGCCAGTAAACACTCAGGTCCATTCAGCTGCTCAGACTCTACCCCGCAAGGGATTATGGGGTCACAGGGCCCCTCCCCAGGGTCATGTGATCAAAATTCAGCTGCTTGGCAGCTGACTCATATTTATGACGGTTGTAGTGCCCCTTTTGCGACAAGCAAAGTCAGTGGGGAAGCCAGATTCACATAACGGTCACGTGACTAACTTTAACAACTGCAATGATTCACTTAACAGCTGTGGCAAGAAAATGGGACAAAACCTACTTAGCAAATGTCTCACTTAGCAACAGAAATATTGGGCTCCATTGTGATCGTAAGTTGAGGATGAACCTGTACATTCTGTATTTTATGCAAAAGAAAAAAGGAGCCCAGATAACAATTTGTTTAGCTTGATTAATCAGTGTTAATCTCTTTTGTGAAACCGCTCGTGTCTGTGTGTTATCTCTGTTCTTCGGCCACCAACTTTACCGCCTGTGTTCCCAGTACCTTGAACAGTCTACATTTCCTCTTCGAAGCTTCCTTCTTTCCATTCTTTCCCATTTTTTGTCATTTTTCCCCCAATCTTCTGGACACCCATCCAAAGCTTATTTCTGCTTGACATAGCCTCCTACCTACTAAAATCCTCCTCCTTCAGCTTTCTGCCAGCCCCTTGCTCTTCTGTCCTTCAGGCTCTGCTCTGTAAGCGTTTCTCTCTTGTTTTACACAATTTGCACACAATTTTTTTTTTGGCAAGATTTCCTTATCTCAATCAGTGTTTCATTTCCGGCTGAGGAAATCCTTAATAATATTATGTAGCTAATGTTTGGACCTATTATTTGAAATGTGAAATGTACCCCCCCACACACACACCCCTCCACACCCCACACCCCTACTTTCTCTCTCTCAACCCCCTGCTCTGCCAGCCAGGCTTCCTACCTTGAGGAGAGAATATTTGTAACTCACACTTAAACTGTGTGGTTATTGATGCTTTCTGAGCTTGATTATCTTCTTACAGACCCAACTAGGTAACATTATCAGTGCTAGGAGGAAGTCGGGTTTATGGCATGGAGGAGGAGCAAGATTCTGGGTCCTTGGTGCTTTCTGAGCTTGGGTGTTTTCTTACATTTAATGACCCAACTAGGTAACATCATCAGTGTTACAAAGTTCAGATTTGCTCTCTGTGTTAATATAAACAGAGCTTTCCCTTTCAGTGTTTGTGGGAGTGTTCTTAGTGGTTCCTTGGTTCAGCTGTTGTTTAATGGTGGGTTGTTTGTTTGAATCAATGGTTCCTTGATTGGAGTGTCTTTTTACTACTTGGTGATTGTCTAGTGTTAATCTTAATGTTAATCTCTGCTAATCTGGGTGTTGATTGCCGGCCAAGAAATGTTTTGGTCTGTTTGTTTCCTTTTTGGCTTTTGGATTATTGCATTTGCATGGTCTGTAAATGCATGCTGTGGAAATATTTTTAAAAATCCTCGTCTCCCTTCTAGCACTGCTAATGTGACCAAGTTGGATCATGAAATATCTGCTGGCTCAGAGAGCATCAAGGACTCCTCATTTAGTACCTTGATACATCACATGATCACCATTTGAAGAAAAATAAAGAGTACTGGAAGGGACCTTGGAGGTCTTCTAGTCCAGCCCCTTGCTCAAGCAGGAAACCCTATACTATTTCAGACAAATGGCTGTTCAGCCTCTTCTTAAAAAGCCTCCAGTGATTGAACACCCATAATTTTTGAAGGGAAGTTGTTCCTTTGGCTAATTGTTCTCACTTTTAGGAAGTGTCTCCTTAATTCCAGGATGCTCCTCTGCTTGATTCGTTTCTATCCGTTGTTTCTTGTCCTGCCTTCAGGTGCTTTGGAGAATAACTTGACTCCCTCCTTTTTGTGGCAATCCTTAAGATATTAGAAGATTGGTATCTTGTCACGCCAGTCCTTCTTTTTGTTAAACCAGACCTACCAAATTCCTGCAACCATTCTTCGTATGTTTCAGCTTCCAGTCCCCGAATCATCTTTGTGGCTCTTCTCTGCACTCTTTCTCAGTATCTTTTTTTATATGACTGTCATGAATTTGTTTTGTTTTGTTTTTCAGTGCACCTGTCGGAAAGACACAGTGAAGATCTCTATGGATGTTTTTGTGCGGGTGCTACAGCCTGAGCGGTATGACTTATGGAAACAAGGAAAAGACAACACGGTTTTGGATCACATGAAGCCTACCCCTTTAACATCTCCTGAGCTGGACGCCTGGAATGAGACAAAAAATGCCTTGAAGGCAAAGATGCTACGCAGGTAAAACAAGGAACAAAATAGCACCTTACATGTGCCCCCTTTCTGACTCTTGACTGGTGCACCTGCAAAGCGTTACCAAAATTGCCTCAACTGAGGCGTGTCAGCTCTGCAGGTGCGATGATGGCTGAGCGGTTGGAGAAAAGAATTGATTCCTTCTTGCTCAGTAGGAAGAATTAAAAGTAGAGAGGATATTCGTCTATAAATTCCACTCCTTTTCCTTCTTGTGGGAGAGAAAGGAGCAAAAAAATGAACATTTGTCTGGTGAAGATGTACAAATACTGTAGCTGGGCAAAATGTGGCATTCTGAGTGATTTTTTTCAGGAATAACAGTCACTATTTTTGACCATGCTAAAAGACTCCATGTTGTTCATATTTTATCTGTCTCCCTCTCTGTTTACCTACCCACCTACCCATCCTTCCATCTTTTTATCTGCTGTGTGTCTGTCTATCCATCCATCCATTCATCCATCTATCTGTTCATCTGTCCATCTTCTATTGTCCATCTCTCTATCCATCCATTTCTATCCATCCCTTTGTCTGTCTGTCTGTCTGTCTCTCTATATATATCTATCTATCCATCTAGCCACTCATTTCTATCCATCTCTTTGTCTGTCTGTGTTTGTATGTCTGTTTATACCTACCTACCTACCTATCTATCTAGCCATCCATCTTTTTGTCTCTATCTGTCTTATCATCTAGCTAGCTAGCGAGCTATCTATCTAAATATGAGAGATAAGTAGGAAGGAATTCTGAGAGTTGTAGTCCACCCACATTGAAGAAAACCAAGAGGGGAGGGAGTTTCTGGGTGTGCCATACAGCAGGGGTGTCAAACTCAAGGCCCACATCCGGCCCACAATGTGGTCGGATCCAGTCCGCAGGGCCGCCTTGGTTTACCCAGTGCGAAGAGGAAAGATGAGGCCAGCGTGGCTTCAGCCCAGTCTACCCAATATGAAAAGGAGACATGCCAACAGTTTGGAGAGTGGCGTCAAGCTGGCCATGCCTTCCAAGGTGGGAGGGCCTGATGTGGCCCTCAATGCCAACACAGCCCTGATGTGGCCCTCAATGAAATTGAGTTTAACACCCCTGCCATATAGGCTCGAGGCTAGTATGCCCACATTTAACACAGGCATTGAAGTGCAGTGTCTTAAAACTCTTTAATTACAAATGATCCTCAACTTGGAACCACAAGTTAGTCCAAAATTTCCATTGCTAGGCAAGACAGTTGTTAAGTGAGTTTGGGCCCAATTGAAGACATTTCTTGCCACAGTTGTTAAGTGAACCACTGCAGTTGTTCAGTTAGTCAAATGGTCATTAAATGAACCCGGCTTCCCCATTGGCTTTACTTGTCATAAGGTCACAAAGGGGGTTCACATGATCACAAGGCACTGCAACCGTCATAAGTATGAACCAGTTGCCAAGCACCTGAATTTTGATCACGTGATCATGGGGATGTTGCAACGATCATAGGTTTGAAAACGAGCCATAAGTCACTTTTTTTCCCCAATGCCGTTGTAACCTTGAACAGTCGCTAAATGATTTGTAAAATCAAGAAATACCTGTAAATAAATAAATAAATGATTCTCCTAGACGCAGGGGTCGCCAACCTTTTGGGGCTCGGGGACCACCAAACTCATAATTTTAAATCCCGTCGACCATTAATATGAATTTTGACTGATGGTGGTTTGCTGACTTTGGTCGGAGAGAGAGAGACAGAGAGAGAGAGAGACTTTTGGCTTCATGCAAAGAAAGCAGCAGAAGCAGCAGAAGTCTTTCTTTCTCTCCCCCAAACTCCGCCAGAAATGAGTCTTTGTGAGACTTGTCACACCGACACAGCCTCTTGGAGCAGGAGGCCTTGCAGAGTCCCAAAGACTCATTTCTGGTGGAGTTTGGGGGAGAGAAAGAAAGACTTCCTTGCGTGCTTTCCTTGTTGCTTTCCTTGCGTGCAGCCAAAAGTAGAAAAAGAAAGAAGCAGCTCCATGGCCAAGCCAGGCGTGCGGGATGAGTGGGGCAAGTTCTCCCCCTCTGCCCTTCCCCCCCCTTCCCTGACTACCTCATGTTGTTCGCAATGTAAGCAACGCAAGCCTTGTGTTCCCACAGGCCATGTGGGCAGCACAGCCTTATGTTCCCACACAGCCTGGATTAATTGCTTTGGGGGAGATATTTCTGAGTGGACCACCAAAATTTTCTCACGGACCACCAGTGGGGACCACTGTCCTAGAGTAACTTTCCAGCCTTCAAGAACTGCTTATACATTGGATCAACAGCCTTCTAACATCCAACTTTCTCATTTATCTCTGCAATTTAATCCTCATGGTAACCCACAAGCCCATTTTTTTCCTCCTCTCCATTGCAGTCCATACCCACAAATTTCTCCTGCAATATTAAATGAAAAACATATTTTTCTCTGCTCCACCCCGGCCTCTGTTCAGCTGTTGATGCTTCTGCTTGAAAACCTCGCTCCCTATAAATCGTCTCTTTTGGATGGAGAGGACTGCTGGCTGGAGACCCCGTTTGTCAAGTCGATTTTTAATATTTCCTTCTCCTTCCTAGCAGGATGTGGTTGTTGACAGTTGCTGTCCATCGAGTATGATGTGTTGGGCTGGGAAATTTTTCAGGCTCCCTTTTGCTTTGCGCTATCCATTTCTGAGGAAATATTCCTCCCTCTGCAGACACGATGCCCGATATACAAACAAACACCCCAAATGTGTACTCTGGCATGTAAAAAATGTTGACATGTTTTTTATTTCCCCAGCCAGGAGTTATTTATCGCTCGGCCATTGAATCCTATCTGCCGATGAGAGCCATTGCTTCATTTTGTCTCCCAATCTTGCCTGGCTTCGTGGAGTTGTCGGGTTGACACAGTTGCTGTTTACATAATGGTTAATTGATTGTGGCAAAGGCTTAATTGGTCAACAGAGTGGACTGTCGATAGTGAGCAGTGATCCCATTTCACCAGGCTTCCTGGGGTGAGACGTGTTGATCCGTGGGCAGCTGTGTTGGGGGAGATAGCCGAGTGTGTCACCGATTCTCCTCCTGCCCCGCAATCAGGACTTTCATTTTAAAAGGAGAAAAATAATTCCCATACAAGGCAGCTCAAACCAGTAAAGATGGTCTTCGAGGTACGACCACAATTGAGCCCAATATTTCCATGGCTACGCAAGACAGTTGTTCAGTGAGTTTTGCCCCATTTTACAAACTTTCCTGTCTCGGTTCTACAGCTGATAAGCTAGCAACCCGGTTATTGAGTGAATCTGGCTTTCCCCATTGACTTTGCTTGCCTGAAGATCCCAAAAGGGGAATCACATGACCCCCAGCCGTCTTGAATGTGAGTCAGTTGCCAAGCGCCTGAATTTTGATCACATGACCGCAATGGTCATAACTTTGAAAAACGGTCAGAAGTCACATTTTTCAGTGCCACTGTAACTTTGAACAGTGAGGGGTGTGGTGGCCTAGTGGCAGAGCTCTCACCTCACAATCAGGAGGCTGTGAGATCGACCCTAAGGTAGAGGCAGATACTTCTCTCTCTGGGCACGATGAGAATATATCTGCTGAATATAACTCCGCACTGGCGACAGGAAGGGCATCAGGCCAGTAAACACTCAGCTCCATTCAGTTGCCCAGACTGCATCCCACAAGGGATTATGAGATTGTGAAAAGATGATGACGATTGTAACTTTGAATGATCACTAAATGAACTGTTGTAAGTCATGGATTACCTGTACAGAATAGTCCTTTAGTCCTTGATTTACAACTGGTTGCTTGGCGGCCCTTTTTGGATCACCAAAATCTACCTACGACCTGGTCCCAAACTTATGGCTGCCTCAGCACCCCTCAATCATTCACTGTTACACCTAACAAGGGCCACTGCAGTGCCCTACCCACTATCTCCCCTCCATCCCCCTCTCCGTTGGGTCTCTGTGGGCCATGGCCCTGCTCCCCACCCCACACCCTCCCCCTCACTTGCCTTTCCCAGAACTCTGGAGCTCAAGTTCGGGAAGGAGGACAGGCCACATGATGCAGTCCTGGAAGTGGATGCTATTTTCTTAGTGGACGTGTTGAATGGTGGTCACTCCAAACATGGCAGCCACTTCTGGGATCGTGCCATGCTCCCTAACCCGAGCTGTTGTTCCACTGGTTAATTGTCCTCACAGTTAGGCAGTTTCTCCTTAATTCCAGGTTGCCATTGACTCTTCTGCCATTGTACTGAGGCTCTGTAAATCAGGGGTCTCCAACCTTGGCAACTTTAAAACTTGTGGCCTTCAGCTCCCAGAGTTCCTCAGCCAGCTTCGCTTCACTGGCTGAGGAATTCTGGGAGTTGAAGCGCACCAGTCTTAAGGTTGCCCAGGTTGGAGACCCCTGCTGTAAACCATGCTGCAGCTGGGCCTAACAGGCCAGGACAAAGAGCTATGGCTCTGCTCATAGGAGTTTCAGCTCCAGAGATTCAGGTCCATTTCAGAACACACATTCCCACCAGCAGGCCGCTAAGCAGAGCAGCATGGCATGGGGATGAATAGCAACAGAGAGCTAGCGTAGAAAAGGGCCAAGAGCATTGAAAACATTCCAAACTGCTGCCTTCCAATTGTCCAGGTCAGACCATGTGATACCTATAGAAGAGCATATTTGTAAATCAGGTTTGAGCTGTGAGGTCTTTGGTGCTCTCTGAGTTTGATTGTATTCTTGCAGACATTTTATCACCTTACTCGGTAACATCATCAGTGCCAGAAGGGAGGGAGCGGGGTTTGGTATTCTCTTTACTCAAACAGTAAACCACAGCCTAATCAAGGAACAACCAAGACCACATCCACCAACACTGGCAGGGCAAGCTACTGGTCTGTTAACAGAAAGCAAATCCCACCTCCCTTCCAGCACTGATGATGTTACCTAGTTGGGTCATGAACTATCTGCAAAAACCACACCAATCTCAGAGAGCATCAATGACCCCATAGTCATTGTTCTCCTCCTCACAAACCCCACTCCCTTCTAGCCCTGATGATGATGTTACCTAGTTGGGTCATGAAACATCTTCAAGAAAACAACCAAGCTCAAAGAGCACCAAGGATTTTTGCTAGCTGTCTGAATTGAAAAAAATAAAAATAAAAAATCCCCCAAGAACAATTCCCACAGAAGAATTCCCTCTTTAACAAGGTTTACTGAGAATAAAAGGGATGTTGGCTCCAGCAAGTGAGCTAACCTTCAGTTTAGAGCCAGTATATCTAAACGAAGGCGGGTGTTTCTGAAGCCTTTCTCTCAAAGCTTTAGGCTGCATCAGAGGTTCATCTTGGGTTCTGAGAGAAGAAAGGAAGGTTGCCGTCTTCGTGGATTTGATGATTTGATATGGCAAGATTGAAAGGCTCTGATGTTTTGGCATTATCGTGCCCAGTGTTAATGTCTGCAAAACACAAAAGCTTCTTGTTCAGAAGAAGGCACTTGAGGAAAGAGTGAATAAAGGGTTGAAATGCGAACTCTTCTCAATCATATCAGTTACTAGCAGTTCTTCAGAGTCTTCTCTGTATTGTTCCATTTGCTTTAATCCAAGGTGAGATTTTCAGGTGACTGTCCTTCACACGACTTTGTAGTAGTGTGAGTTCGAGAGCAATAGCAACAGCACTTAGTGCTTGTCATGCCCCTGGTGGAGGCTGACTCTGAGGGAGAGGAGGAACACAGCCCACAGGGAGTGGAAGTGGGGCTCCAGAGGTGGTGGAGGAGGCTGGGGAAGGGCAGAGGCCGGCTGGGCAGTCAGAGGAGGACCCAGGCCCATCCCCTCTCCATCTTAGGGCACAGAGGGAGGAGAGGATAAGGGAGATGTGGTCTACTTGGGAGGAGAGGGTCTTGATCCTCTTCATGGGCTGCAGCTGTGACAACTGGATAAGAGTTTGGACCTGCGTACTGGCGAAGGCTGGAATCAAAGCGTGTTTTATTTTGGTCTGAAGTTATCTTGGTTGGCATCCTTCCAACAGACTGTGCCTTGTTATCTCCTTGAATTTGGTAAATACTTCTCCTGTTCCATTGTGGAAATTTCATCAGTGTAGTTTGTTTGGTTTTTAATTTCACCTCTATCTGCTCATTAAGTTCAGACTGTATTGCTTTCTTTTGAAGACTATTTTTGTGTATGTTTTATCTCCAACTGAGAAATATTGAACAGGGGGGCCAAGTTAGAGGCATTAAAGGACACTTATTTACATTTTGGATTTTGTTACGTTTGTATCCCACCCTAGGTATTCACATTGCTTCACAGTGCTTTACCGTCCTCTTTAAGCAGTTGACAGAGTCAGCCTGTTGCCCCCAACAATCTGGGTCCTCATTTCACCCACCTTGGAAAGTTGGAAGGCTGAGTCAACCTTGACCCGGTCAAGAATCAAACTCTTGGCAGTGGGCAGAGTTAGCCTGCAAATGCTGCACTCTCACCACTGCACCACCATGGCTCTCACAGATCATATGGTTATAAAATTAATGACACTAGGATCTAGTTGTCAGTGGTTTGATCATTTACAGTTATCCAAAATATTCTAAAAGATTCAATTGTGCGCAGATGATGAACATGTAATTTCCAAAGTGTATAAACATTCTGTTGAAATTTGAAACTGGAAAAGAACAGATGAGGTGAATTTCTTCCCATCCACTGTCTAGTTGTCTGCAAAGAGGGGAAATTGTCAGAGTCTGTTCATGAACTGGAATAGAGCTTAGTTACAAGATCAGCCAATGAGAGCTGAAACTGAAAGAGAAAATCTGGGCTTGGTTTCTCTCTGTTCTGTGCTCAGCTCTAAAGGGAGAAAGAAACTTAACTTGCTTGCTTGTCTGCTGAAGTTGTGTTGCTGCTCTGCTCTGAACCTGTAGTATATCTGCTTCTGTTTGAGTTTGCTCCATGTTGGAGAAATCTGCTGATTTGTAAAATTTACTTTATGTGATTATAAAGAAGTTAAATGATGCCTCAGCCATCTGTCTTTACTTTTCTGGCGCCGAATTTATGCTGCAATACTCTGAACAGAAATGACATGCAAATATACTTTTGTGGGATTCTGCTGAATGTGGAAATGTGAACTTCTCCCCCCCCCCTAAAAAAAAAAAAAATACCTGCCATGAATGCTGTCAATGGATTTTTCTCCGTGTTTTCTCTGACCAATCCGTGGCTCAAGATTTCGTGCTAACATTTGTCTTCTTTTCCCAATCCAGGGCAAACAGGAAACGAAGCCAACCCCGAAGGCACAAGACCCAGGATCAGAAGTCGCTCGTGGACGTCATGGCCATGGACACCAGCTTGGATGAAGTGTCAGAGAAGGAGGACCAGAGGAGGGTCCCAAGCTTGGATGAAGAAGACAAACCTAAAGTGTCAGAAAGCAAAGAAGGTAAGGCTGTGGCCGACATTCCTCTCCGTTTCACAGGTATGGTAGAATTCCCAACATTATTTTATTTTGTTGCTGTAGTCCCTTTTGACTTTGACAGATAATGTCAGAATTGCAATTCCAGTCTTTTTTAAAGGAGTGGGCCTGCAGAAGGCACCTCAGAGTGATTTGGCCAGGAACTTTTATAACAGGGGTCTTCCAACTTGACAGCTTTCAGACTTGTGGACTTCAACTCCCCAAATTCTTTCTCCTCCATTCATGTTAGCTCAGGAATTCTGGGAGTTGAAGTCCACAAGTCTCAAACTAAGTTTGAAGATCCTTGCTGTATAAAGTAGCCCTGATGGCGTTATCCAGTTAGGTAATGAAACATCTGCAAGAAAACAACCAAGCTCAGAGAGCACCCCTCACTTCAACCCTGAACTACAAATGTATTATCCTTTCATTTTTATTAAAAGTGCCAGCCTGCTCTCTTTGATCTATGGGGCCTTCTAGACGTCGTTGTCTGATTTGAAGTCAAAATGGTTGAGATTTCATGTGAGGCTTTAAAATTAGGCATCCACAAAATACTTATTTTTATCCCACCTTTATTTTTATCAGTGATTCATGGTGGTGAACACATCTGATACATCTTCCTTCTCCTCTTTGTCTACACAATGACAACCCTGTGAGGTGGTCTGGGCTTTGTTCTGACCCAAGCCTTGTTCAAATCAAACAAACAAAAGTATCTATAAAAGCAACCCTTTTTCATGCAGCACTCTGAACTCTGTGTGTTCACAGCCAAGAGTCATTCAAAACTAACAGATGAGAGCAAGCCCTTTCAAGGTTGCGAAAGGTTGCCAAGAACAAAAGACTAACTGCAGATAAATATCCCAAGCCAGAAGTTTAAAAAAACAAACCAGAGTAAGCAGGGCTTCAACCAGGACTCTGAGCAGAAAGAACTTATTTGCTTCCTGCAAGGAAGCCAACCCCGAAGGCTGGCTTTTATCCCTTAGGGGAGGGTCCATCGTCTTCTAGCCTTACTCCACAGTCGCCTGTGCTGCTTCAGCTGCTCTTTCCTTTGAGCAGCCCTGCGTGCATGTGCACTGGGCACAGGTTCCTCAAGGTCGCTGCTGCCAGACTCCCCAAGCTCTGCAGGCAGCACCCCACTCTCCGATAGTCCTGACCCCATCCTTGCTTCTCACGCAGGCCCCTCATCAGAGTCCTCACTGTCAGAGACCTCAGCCGTCCACACCTGCTGCTGTAAATCACAACAGGCTGAGAGAGAATGACTTAGCCCAAAGTCACCTGCTGTCTTTCATGCCTGAAGCAGGATGAGCCTTCGTGACTTGGCATTTTAGTAGTGATCTATACCAGGGGTCCCCAACCACTTTCTGGATTAAAGTGTCTTGAGTTTGGAGCAGCATTTTAGAGCAGTTCTTTGTCTGTATGGCTGGCTGTTTGCAGAAAGTGAGAGCGTGGGCTTATTGAAATACTCCATGAAGCGTTGGGTCATGAAGTTCCATAGAGCTCAGCTTTGTTGCCACGTTATTTAACATGACGCCACTAAAAATGTGTACTGAATCAGCATCAATGTCCAAGTAATCCCCAGCTGCTTCTCTGATCTTCACAGAACCCAGGTGAGACAGTAGATGTCCCAGAACAGGACCAATAAGTTGAGGCTCTGTTTTTTTAAACAAAATACATTATGGATTTATTCAGCAAATGTATATAGCCACCCGGCATGGAAAGCACTCTGGGGTGGCGTACAACAATCCAGTCTTGTCTCGACAAGATAAAGATAACCTGTTTGGGGAATAGGTTACCTGCCCAGGTGAGAGAAATTTAGTTTGTCCTCAAGGTGTGGGGTCCTTGGTGCTCTCTGAGCTTGGCTGATTTCCTTTGCAGATGTTTCATAATCCAACTAGATAGCATCATCAGTGCTTGAATGGAGGAGAGGTTGTGGAGAGGAGGAGGAGAAGGAGGAGTAGATGGAGGGCGGCTGTTGGGTCTTTGGTGCTATCTGAGTTTGGTGGTTTCCTTGCAGACCTTTGATTACCAAACTAAGTAACATCATTGGTGTAAGCCTTATTTGATGGGTCCCAGGAGATGGGCTTTCTCTGCCATGGCACTCAGTGCACGGAAGCTCATTCTTCCCCCTGAAATTAAATGAGCTCCATCCCTTCTGGTCTTCTGGAGCATCCTCAAGACCTGGCGAGGTTGGAGCCACCAGACAGACACTTGCTCAGATGGCTGCATCATCGAGGGAGCCATTTTTATCTTTTTCCCCATCCTCTGGTTGGTGTTTTTCCTCCTACTTTGAAGATGGTTCTTTCTGTGGGTCTTTATATTTTGCATTTTTGTTTCTGTTTGCTGTTGTTTATCAGATTGCTGTATTGTTCCCCCCCCCCCCAGGTTGCTTCCAGTGAGATGGGAGGGGGGCAAAACATACTTGGTTAATATATCAGTCATCGATTAATCCATCAATTGAGAGTCAGTGCAGGTAGTCCTCGACTTATAACCCCAATTGAGCCCAAAATTTTTGTTAAGTGAGACATTTGTTGAGTTTTGCCCCATTTTACGACTTTTCTTGCCACATGTGTTAAGTGAATCCCTGCAGTTGTTAAATGAGTCACCCAGTTGTTAAGCGAATCTGGCTTTCCCATTGACTTTGCTTGTCAGAAGGTCTCAAAAGGGGATCGTGTGACCGCCGGGGACACTGCGACCGTCATAAATATGAGTCAGTTGTCAACCGTTTGAATGTAAATCACATGACCATGGAGATGCTGCAATGGTCATAAGTGTAAAAAAAACAGTCAAAAGTCCCCCTTTTCAGGGTAACTTTGAACAGTCGCTAAGCAAACTGTCATAAGTCAAGGACTACCTATAATAAGAACCTTGTTGATTTGATGAAGATCTGGCTCAATTCTCCTGACAGCCAGTTCAGCATCCTTGCATCCTGGCAGGATCCTGTTTTCTCCCACTAACAGACAGATAATCAGAGTTGGAAGGTACCTTGTAGGTCATCTAGTCCAACCTCCCCCCCCCACCCCATCGAAGCAGAGACCCTACCACATTTCTGACAGATGGCAATCCAGTCTCTTCTTGAAAGCTTCCAGTGATGAAGCTCCCACGATTTCTGTTCCATGGGTTGATTGTTCTCATGGTCAGAAGTTTCTCCTTATTTCCAAATTGAATCTCTCCTGGATCAGTTTCCATCCATTATTCCTTGTCTGGCCTTCAGGTGCCTTGGAGAACAGCTTGACCTCCTCCTCCTCTCTGGGGCAGCCCCCCAAATATTGGAAGACTGCTATCCTGTCTCCCCTGGTCCTTCTCTTCCCTAGACTAGCCAGGACCAGTTTCTGCAACCGTTCATCCTATGTTTTAGTCTCCAGCCCCCTCATCATCCTGGTTGCTCTTCTCTGTACTTTTTTCTAGAGTCTCAACATCTTTTTTACAGTGTGGTGACCAAAAGTGGATGCAGGACTCTCGGTGTGGTCTTACTAAGGCTTTATAGAGCAGTATTAGTATCTCCCTTGATCTGGATTGTATCCCTCTTTTAATGCAACTTAGGATTACTTTGGCTTTTTTGGCTGCCGCTGGTCTTCAAGAAAGGAGCCCACTGTTGTGTGCGGACACAACATTGTGCAACCAGAGCCAGTATCCCTCCCTCCCTCCCAGTCTCAAAAACAACAGCAACACATTTTGAAGTGCGTGCTTGGCTTCCCTGAAAGTCAGTCGTCCCCCCCTCTCTCCCTCCCTCCCTCCCTCTCTCTCTCTCTCTCTCTCTCACACACACACACACACACACACACACACACACACACTACATACACACAGCATGAAATCAATGGCCTGAAAAATGCCAACGTCTCCGGAGGGGAATGAGAGATAAGTAGCAGAGGAGCCCAGAGAAGAGAAGAGGGGGAAAGAGATGAATTGTTGTGTTGGAGGCTAAGAGCTTTTAAATGGGAGCCGAAACCTGCTCTGGGCAACTGCTTAAGTGATGGGCTTCCACGGGACGGAAGCCTTCCTTTGTGGCTGAGCAGCTTTCATAGCTCTTTCTGGGACGGGCCCGTCATCTCCTGCTGGGCTCGGTTCTCCTTGGTTAACATGAGCCCTTAAGGAAGGAAGGCAGCCCTGCTTCTGGTCCATGAACCTTTTACATACTTTTAAGAGCCACCGGTGGCACAACGGTTAGAGTGCAGCACTGCAGGCTACTTCTACTGTCTGTCTGCAGTTGGGCAGTTCAAATCCCACCAGGCTCAAGGTTGACTCAGCTTTCCGTCCTTCCGAGGTGGGTAAAATGAGGACCCAGATTGTTGGGGGCAAGAGGCTGACTCTGTAGACCGCTTAGAGAGGCTTGTAAAGCATTGTGAAGCGGTATATACGTCTAAGGGCTATTGCTAGCTTCCCTCTATCCCTCCACTTACATACTTACATACTACCTATCTACTTATTGTCTCCCTCCCTCCCCATCTATTGTCTATTATCTACAATCTCTCCTCCCTCTCTCTTGCACTCTGGTTGGAATGCAGTACTGCAGGCTAATTCTGCCCACTGCCAGCAGTTTAGTTCTGACCAGCTCAGAGTGGACTCAGCCTTCCATCCTTCCGAGGTCAGTAAAATGAGGACCCAGATTGTTGGGGGCCATAGGTTGACTCTGCAAACTGCTTAGAGAGGGCTGGAAAGCACTGTGAAGCGGTATGTAAGTGTTATTGTTATCATCTGTCTGTCTGTCTGTCTGTCTGTCTGTCTGTCTGTCTATCTATCTATCTATCTATCTATCTATCTATCTATTTTTCTTTCTATCTATCATTTACAATCTCTCTCTCTCTCTGTCTTGAGTCCTGATGGCGCAGTGATTAGAATGCAGCATTGGAAGCAAATTCTGCCCACTGTCAGGAGTTCAATCATGACCAAATGAGGACCCAGATTGTTGGGAAAAGAGGCTGACCATAAACTGCTTAGAAGGAGCTGGAAAGCACTATGAAGCAGTATATAAGTCTAAGTGCTAGTGCTATAAAAAGAGTGAGCTTTTTTCCAATTCTGTTAGATCTTATGTGAGCAGTCCTTGACTTATGACCTCAACAGAGCCCCAAATTTCCATCGCTGAGCAAGATGGTTGTGAAGTTAGTTTTGCCGCACTTTACGACCTTCCTTGCCACCATCATGAAGTGAATCCCTGCAGTTGTTAAGTTATTCACAGGGTTGTTAAGAGAATCTGGCTTCCCCCATTGACTTTGCTTGCTAGAAGGTCGCAAAAGGTGATCGCATGACCCCGGGCAACACTGGAACCGTCATAAATATGAGCCAGTTGCCAAACATCCCAATTTTGATCAGGTGATCATGAGATGCTGCATCGGTTGTAAGTGTGAAAAATGGTCCTATGTCATTTTTTTTTCAGTGCCATTGTAACTTCAAACGGTCACTAAATGAATGGTTATAAGTCAAGGACTATCTGCAGCTGTAAATTGTTTTGCAGAGCTCCTGCTATGTTCAGGCCACTGCTATTTTTGCCTGATTCTTGGTTAGATCTTATACAGGTAGTCCTCGACTTACAACAGTTCACTTTGGAACCGCTCGAAGCACTAAAAAAATGACTTATGATTGTTACAGCATCCCCAGGGTCACATGTTCAAAACTCAGAAGCTTGGCAACAGACTCTTACTTATGACAGTCGCGACCTTCCAACAAGTCAATGGGAAAGCCAGATTCACTTAACAACTGTTACTCATTTAACAACTGCAGTGAGTCCTTTTTTTGCTCAACTGTGGCAAGAAAGTTCACTCAATAGGTCAACATTCAGTTAGCAACTGTCTCGCTTAGCAACAGAAATTTGGGGGTCATAAGTGGGGCACTTCCTGTAATTGTTTCACAGAGGCCCTCCTTCCCTGGACACTGGGCCTTGCTGGGCTCCAGAGGTCAGCTTCTCAAAATCTTGCAGATCAGGCAGTGGTGGGATTCAACCGGTGTAACAACAACATTTTCAGCTCTAAAACTTACCTTCTGCTGCAGCCCCAGTAAGTAAAACAGCTGAGGTGCAGCAATCTGCTGTGCTGCGCGAATCAGCTGGGCTGCAAAACACAGAAATATAAGGCAGACTAGGACGGGGTGGGTGGGTGGGGCCAATAATCACTGGAACTACTGGTTCCCCTGAACTGGTCCGAACTGGCCAAATCCCACCCCTGAGATCAGGACTGTCGTTACGTCAAGGCTGCTCATCTTTCCCCTTCAAGGAACATCTTCCAAAGACAGAGTGACATTAGGTAAGCAGAGGGCTCCAGATGTTCTCCTGGGGGCCTGGCTTGGAACTCTGCCTCCTGGGTGGACCCTCCGTTATTTACTATCTTTGGAAGAGACCTGATACCGCTTTATTCATGAAATTCGGGAGGGAGGTTGATAAACGTTCCATTAATTCACCATGACTGGAGTGTCAAGGCAACGGTTATCCAGACCAGCTTGAAGCCCAGATGAAATTTCCATTGGGGGGGGGTGGTAGCGGGAAAGGAGGCTTGCCCTACAACAATATGTCAACCAGGCCAAGGAAAGTCAAGAACTATGTTTGGTTTTATGGGTGGGCTGCTGTCACCACGGAGAAAATACTGGAGCATCTTACTGGAAAATACGGATGCAATCAAGGCATCGTCCAAGGGCCCACCGGATGACAGTGGTAGGGCTTGGGGTTGGTGACCTTGTAGGAGTGGTTATTTCGATCCGGAATGTGGATTAGAAAGAAATGAGACGGGAAGTGGGCGGTGAGATCCCCCTTGTCCCTGCCGTTAAGGCATCTTAGGATACTTCGGGTCCAGAACGTGGCTTTGAGGGCAGTGTCTGTCTTCAAGGAACTTGCAAAAGACAGTGGACTGGAAATTCAGGGGCTGTTATTTGGCATTTTCTTTCCTGAGTGTCCAACTGGCAAAGCTTATTTAAGTTGTAAGTAAATTGAGGACCAGTTTGGTGGTGTAGTGAAGGCACCAGGCAAGAAACCAGCAGATGGTGAGCTCTAGTCCCACTTTAGGCATAAAAACCGTCTTTGGTCCAGTCATCAGGAGATGGTGAATTTTAGTCTCACCCTAGGCAGGAAAGCAAACTGGGTGACTCTGGGCCAATCCCCAGGAGACGGTGAGTTCTAGTCCCGCTTTAGGTATGAAAGCTTCGTCAGCAACTTTGGGTCACCTCAAAGGATGGTTGTGATGGGGAAAATAGGAGAAAAGACTATATTATGTATGTTCACCGCCTTGAATTATTTATAAAAATGAAAGAAGCAAGAAATAAACGTGGAATAGTTCTGACTGATGTGATCCTCTTGTCTTTTTTTTTTTTTTTTTAAATAAAACTTCAGCAATCTGGAAGCTGCCTGCTGAGTGTATGTCTGTTTGTTTGCATGCCTGCCTGTAATCGTACTTCTCTCAGCTGCTCGGTTTTATAATCCCTTTATGGTTGCTTTCAGGCTTTGTTCCTTGCTCATTTCCTCAGGGCCCTGAGAATTAGTGTTCCCCCTTCCTCCACACTAAACGGAGGCCATGTTTTCATAAACTGCTCCTTCATTTTTAATTAGCCCTTGATTCTCCTTAAGATCTTCTGTTGAGAGTGACAAAAGCACATATAAAAGGGAATACTAGGGGTTCTTGAAATGTGACTGTGCTCTTCAACTTGCCTGTGTGCTAAAAAATTACACAAAGGAGATTTTCTCCACTTTGCGAGACTGACTTTGCCATCAGCAGGCTCTCTTTCTACAAAGAGAATAAACAGAATAGAATAACAGAGTTTGAAGGGACCTTGGAGATCTTCTAGTCCAACCCCCTGATCAAGCAGGAGACTCTATAAGAGCCACGGTGGTGCAGTGGTTAGAGTGCAGCACTGCAGGCTACTTCTTCTGCCTGTTGGCTGCCTGCAGTTGGGCAGTTCGAATCTCGCCAGGCTCAAGGTTAACTCAGCCTTCCGTCCTTCTGAGGTAGGTAAAACAAGGACCCAGATTGTTGGGGGGACAATAGGCTGGCTCAGCAAAACTTCTCAGAAAACAACAACTGAATGAGAAACTGCTGGTGACCTTCTACCGCTTTACTATAGAGAGCATTTTAAACATACTGCACCTCTGTATGGTTTGCCAGTTGCACAGTGGCAGATAGGACACAGCACTCCAGAGGGTTAATGTCATTGCCCAGAGGATCATGGGTTGCCCTTTCCCCTCTTTGGGAGAGTTTTATAGCTCCCGCTGCCTTAAGAAAGCTCAAAACATTCTCATTTTGGGAACCCTTTTTTTGAATTATTACCATCTGGCAGACGGTACAGAATAATAAAAACAAGCACAAAGGCTGAAAAACAACTTCTAAACCAGGGCAGTAGCTCTTTTGAATTCTGCTGTAAAGTGCAGTGTTGGTGTTGTGGGTTTCCGGTTCAATGTGTGAAAGGTGAAGGATGTGTGTTTGTGTTTATTTTCATGGTCATGATGTACACGAAGATGGTGTTTGATTTCATGGTATGAGGTGTAATGACAGTAAAGTAAACTAAACTAAAACAGGTAAAGCACTGTGAAGTGGTATATAAGTCTAAGTGCTACTGCTATTGCGATACCAGAATTCCCCAATGTTTGTGAACTGGTGGGGATGGGAAGAGGGGATGCCGACCACACAAGTGGTCGGCAAGCGCGCATGTGCACACAGCTCCATTTGCACAAGCAGCATGCACGAGAGGCTACCGCTCACCCAAATGGAGCACCCACGCTTGCCAACCATTTCCACAGCCCAGCTGCAATCCCTCAGGGTTGGGGACCCCTGGCCGATGCCATTTCAGATAAAGTGGCTGTCCAATCCCTTATTGAAAACCTCCCAGCGTTGGAGCATTTACAACTTTTGGAGGCAAGTTCTTCCACTGGTTAGTTGTTCTCACTGTCAGGAAATTTCTCCTCAGTTCCAGGTTGCTTCTCTCGTTGATGAGTTTCCATCCGTTCTTTCTTCTCTTGTCTTTCTTGAGAAAGCAACACAGACACGATGCTTAGTAAACACAAGAGTCCCTCATATCCTCCTTCACCCAATTTCATCCTCAAGCATCTTTGCCTCACAGAGCTCAAAGATTGGAAAGATAAGGGTGTGACATGATCTACTATAGGAGCCTGAGGAGGGTTGGGTGATCATGGATTGTCTAACCTCTGGATGAGCAAAGATCACTTCATTACACCAAGAGAATCTTTGGATCATCCATCTTCCTCTGTTGCATCTGAATGAGACAAGGTTTTTCGATCTTGGCAACTTTTAAGATGCGTGGACTTCAGAATTTTCCAGAGAGCCATGGGAATTCTGGGAATTGAAGTCCACAGGTCGTTAGCGTTGCCAAGATTGAGAAATCCAGGGGTGAAGTGCTGCAGGAATCTGTACAGGTTACCCTTGACGTACAACTGTTTATTTAGTGACCGTTTGAAGTTACAATGGCAATAAAAATAGTGACTTTATGACTACTTTTCATGCTTAACGACCATTGCAGCATTCCCAGGGCCACGTGTTCAAAATTCAGATCCTTGGAAACTGAGTCCCATTATGATGATTGCAGCATTCTGGGGTCACGTGGCTTTCTGACCAGCAAAGTCAATGGGAAAGCCAGATACACGTAACCGTGTTACTACCATGTTTCCCCCCAAAATAAGACCTAGCATGTTTTCTCCGTGTGTGTCCAAAATAAGCCCTACTTAAGTGCATTTGCAGAAGGCCACCGGCCCATTCCGTCTGATTGCTCACAGTGCCACCAACACGAGAAGATGTGAGGAGGGTGGAGCTGCCCCACGCACACATTGGCTTACCTCAGGGCCCCCACAGCCAGCCCATCTACGTCCCAACATCTGCCTCATTTTGGCAGCACCAGCAGCCATGTGCAGCTGCAACCCACGTGGCTGCTGGCCCACTTTTGCTTCCCTACAGCCACAACGGAACGGAGGAGGAGGCCAAGCAATGTGCTGTTGCCACGGCCATGAGGCAAGGCCAGGGGGAGAGCTGCCTCCATGCACCTTGCATCAGCTTACCTCAGGGACCCTGCAGGCCATCCACGCCGTGACAACTGCCTCAACTTGCCGCCGTGGCTCCAGCAACCCCATCCAGCAAGACCCCACATGGCCGCCAGCCCACTTCTTTTGCTTGCTCACGCCCACACCAGAGCAGGAAGCTGAGTGACGTTGCCGCAGCCACAAGGCAAGGCGGGAGAATGGAGAACGAGGCGAGGCAGGTGGGGAGGGGGTGGAATTGCCACATGCAGACACTAGCTTTCCTCAGGGAGCCTGCAATGAAATCAAGTTTGACACCCCTGATTTAATGGTAGATTTAAAGGGAATTATATTTTGACAACCCCGTCCTCCCCAGACAAAATGATTGAAAAAAGAAAGAGCTATTTCATCGGGTTCAAGAAAGCAATTGTGGAGGACTCTTGGGGCAAGTATCTTAACGGCTTTCTGCAAACAGAAGAAGTTGGATCTCCATATGGTCCGAAAATGGCGAGCCAAGTACAGTAACCTCTGGCAACAGGTGCGGGGGGGAAATGCTAAGAAGCATAAGTGTGGATCAGGTTGGCAAGCATTATTTCCTGAACTGGAAGACAACATCTGCGAATGGATTGCCGACAGGAGAGCAAAGGCTTTGGTTGTGCGCAGGGCAGACATCCAAGCATTTGCCCTTGCCATGGCACTACACTTAGAAATATGCCCAGAAGAATTCAAAGCATCGCAAGACGGGCTGGATGGCTTCCTTCAGCGAAAGGAACTGTCTCTTAAGTGGATCGACAACCCTACTCCCGCTGGAAGATGCCAAATTAGCGTAACAGGCACTCACATTGAAGTCCTTTGTTGATGGCCTCGACTTTTCCAAATACCAACTCTCCACCATGATTGCCATGAGTGAAACGGCAGTGTTTGTGGGACAAGTGTCTCAAAAGACAATTGATGGGACAGGCATCTCGTTGGTCTACGTTCCCTCCACTGGTTACAACAATGCATGTGTTACCTGCATTTTGGCAATTCGTCTGGATGGAAAGGAAGCCCCACCTTTTAATCATCACCAGCGGCAAGAAAGATAAGATTGAGCATGTTTCTGGCATTTACGTTCTTGAAACCGAAAAAGCCTGGTGCACATAAGGAGTTATACCGAAGTGGGTCGGTTTAAATGCTGTCACTTGTTGCGCGTGGTGAGCAAAGAGGTCTGTTGGTCTGGGATTCAGCCAGCGCAAGACATTTCACTGCTAATCAGAGTTGGAAGGACTCTTGTAGGCCATCTAGTCCAACCCCCCCATCTAAGCAGGAGACCCTACACCATTTCTGACAAATGGCAGTCCAATCCCTTCTTGTAAGTCTCAAGTGATGCCGCTCCCACAACTTCTGAAGGCAACTTCTGTTCCATGGGTGGATTGTTCTCCCTGTCAGAAAGTTTCTCCTCATTTCCAGGTTGAATCTCTCCTTGTTCAGTTTCCATCAATTATTCCTTGTTTGGCCTTCGGGTGCTTTAGAAAATAGCTTGACCACCTCCTCCTCTCTGTGGTATGAAGGAGTTCCTTGCAGAGAGAAGAATAGATCAAATAATGATCCCTGCAGTAATGACAGCCCATCTCCAGGCTCTTGATATCGCGATAAACAAACCATTCAAGGACCAGTTGCACATGGAAATCAATGACTACATGGAACACAGACTGGAGAGAAATCAGCGTGGAAACTTTGTGAAGCCTAGCCTGCCAGAGGTCGTGGTGTGGGTGAAGAATTCATGGGATAAAATCATGGACACCTGTGTTGCCAATGCGCTACGAGCTGGCTACATGGACAAGAGGAGTTCATTTCAGGAGACCTCTGTTGCTAAACATGAGAGTGGGGCCAATGGTTTTACTGGAAATGGAATTGCAAAAAATTCAGGCTGAAGTTCAGGCTTTGGAGGGTTATGACAATATTTCAGAAGAAGATGACATGACTGTATTAGAATAAATGTAGATTGTTGTACATCAGCATTGTGGTTTCCCTGTTTTTGTTTTTGTTTTGAGGGGGGGTAGGGCTAAAGTTAGGCATTGTGGATTAGGGTGAGGCATGGATGGCCTGGCTGCTGGGTCCCTGAGGTAAGCTGGTGTGGGGCAGGTGGGGCAGCTCCACACATCCCTGCTTCATCTCGTGACTCAGCCTCCTACTCTGGTGCTGCGCTGGTGCCAGAAGTAGTGGGCTGGCAGCCCATGGAGTCTTGCTGGATGGGATTGCTGGAGTCACCGCCGTGAGGCAAGGAAGGTGTCGAGGCCATGGATGGTCTGGTTGTGGGGGCCCTGAGGTAAGCCAGTGCGGGGAGCGTGGGCAGCTCTGCTGTCCTCACCTTGTGCAAGCAGCACTCAAAATGAATAAAACATCTCCCAAAATAAGCCCTAGTGCTTATTTCAGAGCCCAAAAGAAAATAAGACCAGGTCTTATTTTTGGGGAAACACAGGTAACTTAACAACTGCAGTGACTGATTTAGCAACTATGGCAAGAAAAGTTGTGAAATCAGGCAAAATTCACTTCACAATTGTCTCACTTACCCATAGAAATTTGGGGCTCAGTTGTGGTCGTAAGTTGAGGAATGCCTGTAGTGGATAGAACATTTGAACTAGATCTGGTCCCCAATAGGTTTTCCTAATTCAGCAGCCCACTCCAGCTTTTCCAGTGTCCAAAAGGCAGGCACTTCACATGATTAGAGCAATCTCTGAGATCTACTCATGCAGGCAGTATATAATTTCCCAAATAAGTCAACAGCCCACTCATTTCTAGCCTATACATTGCTAGACTCTAAGCTTGAGAATGTGAAGGTCAGTTCAAGTTATTTTCTTTTAACCTCTGTTCTCGGTTTTGTTCTTTCAGGGTTTAGAAGCAAAGTAATCTTCAATTATTTTGTCATTAGAAAATTAATTAAGAATAGATCCCAGCTACCCTTGAATAGGAGGGAGACCAGAGATGAGGAGTCAGTTTAGTGCAGAGGTTAAAGTGGTAGCTAAGAAACCAGGAGATAGAGAGTTCTAGTCCTGCTTTAGGCATGAAAAGTGGCTGGGTGACTTTGGGCCACCCTAATCCCTTCAGTCCTTCCAAGGTCGGTAAAATGAGGACCCAAATTGTTGGGGGCCATATGCTGACTCTGCAAACTGCTTAGAGAGGTCTGTACAGCTCTGTGAATATCACTGCTGTTGCTATCACCATTTTTAACCTTCCCAGACAGCTTCCTACAAGCAAAGTCAATGGAAAAAGCTAGGTTCACTTAACAACTGTGGGATTCACCAAATGACTGCAGTGATCCACTTAACGACTGTGGTAAAAAGATGGTAAAATAAGGCAAAAACTTGTTAAGGTTTTGGGATTTAAGGGCTGACCAGCACTGAAGCTGACCAGTTGTGGCTGATGCAATAAGAATGAATCAGCCTAACATGGGTGTTTCCCTTTAAAGGCCCAGTCCCACTGCACTTACGGATGCAAAGAGGATGTAAAAGGTTAAAAAAAGCTTGCCGTCCGTTGGAAAATGCTATGCATCCGTTGCCTACTCATTACATACGTGTTTCATACGCTCTATCTGTCAAGCATCTGTCCACTGCGATTTCATCCATGCAAGAAGTTTTGAGCTGCACAAAACTTTCTGAACGGATGAACTTTCCGCCATGTACGATGTAAATCCGCGACATATGAGCAACAAACGTTCTATGTCTGTTTATCATCCGTTAAACGTCCGCTGTATCCTCTCTGCATCCTCTGGGCATCCTCGCAACTCACATCCGCTGCAGCTGAAAACGGAAAGAGGGAGGAAACAAAAGGTACATGGAACGTCTACACAGCATTAGTAGCACGGAAATAGAAAGGATGCGCAGTGAACGGTTTGCATCCGATATACATCCGTGCGGCATCCCCTTTCTTTCCTTTAGACGTACGTGATGCATCCGCTTCATCCACTATGCGTCTGCTTCAAAATTATCCCCCGTAACCCCTTCGGAGGTATCATCCCCTTCCATCTGCTTTCATCTGCTAGGCTTCCGATTAACATCTGTTTAACATCCCCGCTACATACTACCCACGTTCATTCTTTTCCGTTCTGTTTATGCAAATTTTTGCCACTTTTTGGAGCGGATGACAACGGATGGAGCCACCCCCGAAATGTTGATCATCCGCTGTGTCCTTTATGCATATGTTTTGCATCTGTCGGCCAGATGTTTTGCATCTGTGGGACCGGGCCTTAAGACTGGGGATGGGTTCTACCCCTTTAAGAGGTGTTTATATAAAGGCAGCCATTAGAGGGCATGTTCTCTCTCCTTGTGTATCGTATTCATTGCAGAAGTTCTCCGTGTCGAGTTAAGAAGAAAGATTGCTTGTAAGGTATTTTGCCTACCACGTATATGTCTGTATATAACTGTTGTATATAAACCACTGTTAAATGTCGAAGTCTCTATGTGCTGTGTTTTTCTCCTAGCTTGTCTCATAATGGTAGCCACGCTGCCAAACGCTCTGACAAAAAACTCTTAGCAATAGCAATAACACTTAGACTTAAATACCACTTCACAGTGCTTTAAACCCCCCACTAAGCGGTTTACAGAGTCAGCCTCTGTCCCACAACAATCTGGGTCCTCATTTTACCCACTCCAGAAGGACGGAAGGCTGAGTTGACCTTGAGCCCATCATGATTGAACTCTTAGCTGTGGACAAAGTCAATGTGCAATCCTGCATTCTAACGATTCTGCTATTGCGACTCTTAGCATCTGCATTGCTTAGCAATGGAAATTGGGGTTGGATGGGAAGGTGGCCGTAAGTCAAGGACTACCCCTAAAAGTCTGACCCTTGTTGAAACCCACTTTTCTTGATCCTCTCAGGAGAATGCCGGCCGAAGGTGCGCAACTCCAAAGCCAAAGGGGAAAGGAAGAAGAAACAGCAGCTGCCGTTGCACGAACTCCTTCCTCCCCTGCTCCTGCCCCAGCCCTATCTGCCAAAGGATGAGAAGCTACAGCCCAGTCCTCTGACAGAAGAAAGGTCCGTGGAGGCCAAGCACCTGGCCGAGGACAGCCAGCTCCCCATGCCTGATCTCAGCGCACTCTCTTCTGAAAGTGCCACCGAAGAGGACGACTCCAAACAACGGCCCATCATCCCCATGCTCTATGTGGTGCCCCAGTGCAAGAAGGCCCCCGTGGAGAAGAAACGCCTGACCTGCCAGGAGGTCTTTGAGCGGTTTGTGAAGAAGGACCAGATGGTCCCCTTGGAGCTGGACAGGAAAGACGATGACAGCGTCAAGGCAGAGAGCGTGGAGGGGCCAGCCGAGCCCAGTAAATTGCAGGTAAGCCCCATTCAAAATCCAGCCGTGTGAAGAACAGAGTTGGAAGGGGCCTGGGGGGGGGGTCTTTTAGTCCAATCCTGTACTCAAGCAGGAGACCCTAGACCAGCATCGATAAATGTCCATGGAGATCCTCAGTCATCCTGCACCTAGTTGTCCCAAAGGTGCTTTTTCAAGAGACAATTTGACTTTCTGGTTTTTCTTGGAAAAGACGTTTTGCTTCTCATCCGAGAAGCTTCTTCAGCTCAGAGCTGAAGGAGCTTCTTGGTTGAGAAGCGAAACGTCTTTTCCAAGAAAAACCAGAAAGTCCAGTTGTCTCTTGAAAAAGCACCTTTGGGACATTATAAACAAATGGCTGTCCAATCTCTTCTTAAAAACTTCCAGTGTTGGAGCATTCACAACTTCCAGAGACAAGTTGTTCCACTGGTTAATTGTTCTCACCATAAAGAAATTTCTCCTTAGTACTAGGCTGCTTCTTTCCTTAATTAGGTTTCCATCCATTCCTTCTTGTCCTGCTTTCAGGTGCTTTGAAGAACAGCTTGAGCCCCTCTTTGGGGCAGCCCTTTCGATATTGGATGTGATAGCATAGCAGTCTTCCAATATCTAAGGGGTTGCCCCAAAGAAGAGGGAGTCAGGCTATTCTCCAAAGCACCTGAAGCAGGACAAGAAGCAACAGGTGGAAACTAATCAAGGAGAGAAGCAACCTAGAACTAAAGAGAAATTTCCTGACAGAACAATAATCAGTGGAACAACTTGCCTCCAGAAGGTGTGAATGCTCCAACACTGGAGGCTTTTAAGAAGAGATTGGACACCCATTTGTCTGAAATAGTATAGGGTCTCCTGCCTGAGAAGGGGGTTGGAGTAGAAGACCTCCAAGGTCCCTTCCAACTCTATTCTATTCTGTTAACTCAGACCTAGTGAAAAAAGACTTGCTAATCTTCCTTTTTGAGTTAAATTTTTTCTATGCATATTTTTTTCCATTGTTTCCTTCTTTTGTTAAAACTCAGAAATGAAACAAGGTTTGGTTTCAGGTGGAAAAGACCGTGTATTTTTAATGCACGGTTTGAAACCGTAGCATGGCTACCTGGTCACTATTCCTGTTTTAGATCTCTTAATGTCTACCTTTTTCTGTAATCTCTGAGATGTTAAGACCTTGCTGAATTTCTTGCCTAGAAATTGTCACATGTGCTCCTGTTCCAAAGTGCTTCAAAGAGCTGGCTAGCTTTTTCTTCCATCCTAGTGTATTATTCTCCTCTTCCTTTCTCTGCTTGTTTCATACTCCTCTCCCCTGCCCTTAGAGCTGTAGAAGAGATAAATGTAGTATTTGTTGAACATGCAGTTTGCGGCTGGGCTGGCAATTGGGCAGGATGAACACAAAAAGAAATGTGTTTCTCAGGCTTAGCGCTTTGGGTGCTTTGATAGCAGTTTGGGGGGGGGGGGACATTCTCTAGCAGCATTTTTTGGATTATTTTTTAAAAAAGAATAATACTATGGAAATCTTATTGGTAGATGTCTGGTATGGATTGCATGTTTTGTTCGTCCATGGTCTTGTATGGTGTGAACACAGCCTCGCCCTTTCCCAGACCATGCTCTAGAGTTTTCGGTTGTGTGATTTAAAAAGCCTTCCTTGGCAGAGTGAAATGTTGCAAATCAAAACATTCCTGTGATGACCCGGGGCATGACACAAAGGCAACTCAGGCAGAGAATAAGTATGGGTCCCTTTATTAACTCCAGCTTTGCCCCCAATGTTCCAGTTACCTTCCGGTCTGGAGAAAAACTCTCCTAGGAACCTGCAACAGCCTTTGGCTGCAGATATTCCAGTTTAAACATTGTAAACAGAAAACTTTAAATTATAAATCCAACAAGGCAAGATAAGGTAATAAATCCAACAGGGCAAGATAAGGAGTTCCAGAAGTGAAGTAACATGGCAGGAAATCAGTCCAGATGGGAGGATGCCAGGAACTCAGATAACAGCAATCAACACAAGATAAACTCAGTTTGTTCCCAGCAAACACAGCTCCCATCTGCCTCTCCTTTAAACTCCATCCTCAGGTGTGCCTTGTGAAGAGAATCAGGGCCCTTTCCTCCCTCGTAAGCCATGCAACCCACATTGCTCTCTTCTCCGTTCTTCCCTGCGTGTCCTGGGATGAAGAGGGGGTGGGCCTGGGTCTTTCTCTGAACTCTCTCCCTTGTTCTACCTCTCTCCCGCTCTACCCAGCCTGACTTTGCGCTTCCCCAGTTTCCTTCACAGCCAATGGAGCTAATCTCCCGCTCTCTGTCAGCTGTTCGTCTTCATAACAATTCCTCTCCCTTCCTGGTGCCTTTTTTTCTAAGCAAGAGTGCTTACAATTTTCCCATTGGTTTGTCCTTATAGTGCTGCCTTCTACTACGGGTTTTCAAATCTGTGGATAGATTTGAACCTGTTTTGAAGGTTGGTTTTTCAGGCACCGCACCCCAACCTCGTTCTTCAGAAATGCAGCTCCATGTGTGACGGTTTTACGAATGCCGGACCTCCTTTCAGTGCAGAGAAATTAACCGCGTGGTGCCTCCTCTCCTAAAATGTTTATTATTCTGAAGACGTGTCCCCTCACTCACGGCTAGACCTTGTCCTGAGAATGCTACAGTCACTAGCCAATCCAGTAGTGAGGTTTAAGAAATCGCCTTGGATGACAGGATAGACTGGATTGGTTAAAGTACATGGCTTATTTGTGATAGCGTGTGAGATAATTCTCCCCTGGTTTGTAAGTTGGGTCCCTTTCCTTCTGAGTTATGAAGTGAAACAGATGGAAAAAGACCAGAAGAAATGTCCATCCATCCATCCAAACACAGAAAAAATGACTGCCGAAAAAGACCTAGTGGCCCAGCGAGTTTGCTCTTTGAGTTTATTTGTTTTTGTTCGTTTATGTATTTATTTAAATTATTATTTTAATAATGTATTTATTTTTCTTGTATTAATTTTCATTTTTGTCAGGTGATGGAGACCTACGTATCTCAAGCATGTTTAAACTCAGTTACTGTTGAACTCAATTACTCCATTCCCCCATTCAACTAAACATAGGGAACTGATGGCAGAACAAGACCTTAATGGCCCATCAAGTCTGTTCTTTGAGTTAGTTTTTTGTTTTATTTTTAATTTATTTATTTTTAATTTAATTTTATTTATTTTTATTCTCAATTTTTGACAGATGATGGGTATATGTTTATCCCAAGCATGTTTAAACTCAGGGATGGGATTCTACCGGTTTGGACCGGTTTGGATGAACTGGTAGCTCTGAGGATCGGCTGTTGCGCCCACCAGCCAGCACCGGCTCTAGTCTGTGCTGTATATCCTGGTTTTCAAGCTCAGCTGATTCGTGTGGCACTGCCAATTGCTGCGCCTCCGCTGTTTAACACAGAGAGATTGTTGGAGAAGGTCCGTAGCAAATGCTCTGCGTACCCGCAAAGCGCACACTCACCGAACCGGTTGTTACACCGGTTGAATCACACCCCTGTTTAAACTCAGTTATTCCACCCATCCATCCATTCAGAGTCATGTGACAATAAGATGGGGGCCATGCACACCTAATAAATACATTAAATAAAACTTCATTTGCCCATTCAATTTATATGGCCACCTAGCTTGAATTCTTCAGTGTCATCTTGAAACAAAGCACACAATGATGGCTGCATTCCCTATCAGTGGCTGCTCAATACAGGGCTGATATGGACCCTCTCCATCACAGTCATACAACAGGAGGGTCATAAAGCAGGTAGGTCACATAACCCAAGAGTCCCCAATCCTCAGGCTGGGGACCATTATCGGTTCACAGCCTATTAAGAACTGGGCCACACAGCTGAAGGTGTGCTGCAGGCAAAAGAAACTATACATGTGCAAGATCTAGGTTGCACACTCTTCCTCCCTGTCCCCCCCCCAAAATATTGGGGAACACTGACATAACCAACCCAATTTAATGACCTTTTCCCCACGTTCATTAAGCATCGTAAGCCCATTGTTCACAATGGCACAGTTTTGCCAAAGAAGCAAACAAAGTTTTGCTCTTTGGCATAAAATGCAGTCATGTGCCTGGGGGACACTACCAACGGCCATGTGGTCAAGTCTGGCCATGTGATCACAGGGAAGCGACCGTCAGAACTCCCTTTTTTTTTTTGCAATGAGTCCAGAATTGGACGAATTGTAAAGCAGATTAGCTGAGAATTATGGGGAAAGGCAGCCTCTACGTCTCTGAAAGGCACCCAGCGCAGAGAGCCACCAGACATGAGACTTAATTTTGTCACATTTAAAAGTCACTTTCCAGTGCAATGTGATAAGTTCTTAACAGCTCACTGGGCAGGTTCTTTCTCTGTGTCCTTCTCATCCAAGTCTTGTTTTTGTCTTTTTGTGTTGGCAGTCCTACTTACAAATAACTCAGTCCCACCCGTCAGTGACTCAGTTGCCCCCACAGACACTCAGAGAGACAAGAGAGTGGCTTAGTGGTAACATTTGTGTAATATTCCTTCTCTTACAAGCCTTCAGAACCCCTTCATACCCACTGAAGCCTTACTACTCTGTAAATGTTTTGGAGATTCTCCGTCATCCAGGTCGTGGTTGTCGCAAAGGTGCTTTTTCAAAAGGCAACTTAATTTTCTTGTTTTTCCTTTGAAGACGTTTTGCTTCTCATCCAAGAAGCTTCCTCAGCTCTGACTGGATGGTGGGGAATGGAAGGGTTTATGCTCCTCACAGACAGCTGGTCTTTTGCATCCTTGAGTCGTTGAGGCCACTTGGAGATTTATCTCTGTCCTAAGGGTCACCTGAGTGATGCAAATGGGTGCGGAGCCTTCTTGGAACTGCTGAAAGGAATGCTGTAGACTGGAGATAGTTGATGTTGTATCCCTCCTCCTCTGTTGAGGGAGGGCTGGTCAACTTTTACCTAGAGGGTCTCTTTAACCCTTCTTTCAAACCAGCAGTCCTCAGAGTGGTCTGTGTCTTTTCAATGCAGATGGACTGCTGAATCGTGTCCTGATGAGTTTGTTCTTCTATGTTGTGCCATGTGCTTATGCAAGTGGTTGTTTTGTTTCCCCAATGTACAGATCTGCACATGGCTCATGTGCAAATGACCAGCTGCCTGCAGGGAGTATAAAAAAAGGAAGGGAGGGAGGGAGAGAGGAAGAAAATGGAAGGAAGGAAGGAAGGAAGGAAGGAAGGAAGGAAGGAAGGAAGGA
>BLBF01000042.1:29764033-29812777 GCA_015471245.1 Laticauda colubrina | reverse complement strand
GAAAGAAAGAAAGAAAGAAAGAAAGAAAGAAAGAAAGAAAGAAAGAAAGAAAGAAAGAAAGAAAGAAAGAAAGAAAGAAAGACACCTGACCTCCTTCCCACAGTTTAGGTCAAGCATTGGACAGAATGATCAAACATGCAAAACTTTGGAAAGAGTATTACTTGTGTCAGAGTTTAGTAGCCACAACATTAGAATTAAACTACCAGTAAATCTTAAGTCTTTAGGCATAATAACCAGATGACCTATGATAGCCAAGAATTTGGCTTGCCCAAGAAGAGAGTAGTTATGAAGATCACTAGAACAAGAGACACTAAAACAAGAAACTCAGACTAGTCTTTATAACCCAACCCTCTGCCTTCCAAAATTTGTTTTTGTATGTCTTGTGTTACTCTCTGTTCACCAGCTGCACACTGTCTTCTTAGCCCTAGTAAGGTCCATCTAGACTGGTGCTATTCATCCTTAGCAACATTCAGGTGAATATTTCAGAATGCTGGCTGAGGAATTCTGTTAATTTATGGACTTCAAACGTTCTTAACTTTTGAAAAGAATATTTATAGCTCATGGTTGAACTCTGAGGGGTCCTTGATGCTCTCTGATCTTGGTGGTTTTCCTCCAGACATTTCATGATCGAAGTAGGTTACATCATTAGTGTGGTACTAGCACTGACTATGTTCCCTAGTCACATCTACTGATGATGTTACAACTAATTTTCAATTTACGACCACAATGGAGCTCAAAATTTCCATTGCTAAGCGAGACAGTTATTCAGTGAGTTTTTGCCCCATTTTACGACCTTTCTCGCCACAGTTGTTCAAGTGAATCACTGCACTTGTAAAATTAATGACACAGTTATAAAGTGAATCTGGCTTGCCTGTTGACTTTGCTGGTCAGAAGATTGCAAAAGGGGAAGCCTCTGGGACATTGCAACTGTCATAGATACAAGTCAGTTGCCAAGCATCTGAATTTTGATCACGTGACCACAGGACGCTGCAGTGGTTGCAAGTGTGAAAAACGGTCAGAACTTTCAATACTGTTGTAACTTCAAATGGTCCAATTATTTGGTTTTAAGATTTGATTTTAACTTTTGATACGTTAACTTAGTTGTAACTGTACGCCGCCCAGAATTATCCTATGGTAAGATGGGCAGTCAATACATTTTATCAACAAATAAATTTGATAAATTAATAAATAAGTACAGGTGTCAGCATTCCAGCAACCCTCCATTCCGCCCAATAACTCCGAGACAGACATCTTCTCAAAGGTTCCTTTATATTTGGATCGTAAACTGGCACAACCGGGGAATCCCGAATCTGAAAATTCTGGGCTTCCTAACAATAAGTAAAAACTACAAATCCATCCCTTGCACCCATCATCACATCACATGGCCCAATCACTATCCATCCCAAGTTAAGACTTCCTCTCACTTATGTGCAACACAACCTGACCTTGAATCAGAAAAAGAATGTTATGTCCAACTAGATATACTCCAATAAATTCCACTTTCCCAGGCTCAAAATGTGAAAGCGTGGGAGCATCTGATCTCAATATGACTTCCAAAGATGACAACAGGGCAACTTGTCAACCCCTGAAGCTGGCCTGACCGAGGCCATTTTCTGGGCTTCAGTGTTGCTACACTGGAGCTGAGGGGCTAGGGAGGGGGGAATAGAGATAGATGGGGCTTGTAGTCCAAACAAAATACTTTCTCCTGGGAACCCAGGACGTTCCCACAGCTGGTCAGAGAGAAGTGGAGTGAAATTACCAGGCAACTGGAAGACATTGTGGTTGAAGCATGTGACTGATCATTTGGGGAAGGGGGAAAACTTTTAAAGTAGGTGAAAACCACGGGAATTGCTAGAGTCGGTTTTCACCAGTCTGTGCCAATATGATATATCCAATAAAACAGTTCTTTGAGGAATATAACTGCCTCGGAATTCTGTTCGCTATGGTTGTATCACTTGAAACCCTGACACTACCTGAACTTTGTAGTCTCATGAAACCCCTGCAAGAACCAACCCCCCCCCAAGTTCTTGAGAGCAACAAGGACCCCACTTTTGTCAACTTCGCTGAGGCTGAGCAACTACCGTTCTAGACTCCCATGTGGTGCGTTGGGCCGGCCAGTTATCGGGGGCAGGGGTCTCCCGCTCTGTGGCTCAGCTACGGGGAAAACTCTTGTGTCACATTTTAGCGTTAAGTAATCCACCTTCCCCTGTTACAGGCTGTCCTACGCTTGGACGATATCACCCTGTGGAGGATCCCTAAAAGGGAGAGGCGGGAGTTATTCAAGCGCGTTTGCGGCAAGCCGGCGAGGTACGCGGCGGCCCTGTTCCGACGGATGGTCCCCCCAGACGAGCTGCGGAGGTGGCGAAGCGCCGTTAGCTATTACGGGGGCAGAGGGAAGCGCGCCCTGCCCCACAACCTGGTGTTCCGCTTGCGGCACCTCTTGTACAGGCAGTACTCGGACATTATGGCGGCTGACTGGAGAAAAATCCGGTTGAAAATCAACAAGATCCTGGGGGCTTGATGGGGGATCCTGGCCTTTGCTGATGCACGGCTCTCCCGTAGGGATGTTGTTGTTTCTGGCAGGCTAGGCCAGAAACCTTCCCAAAAGACGAGACTGTGGCGACCTGTTGAAGTGTTCTGGGCCAAGGCTGGACTCTTTTTGTGTGTCTGTGGTTGTGCTGGTGGCCAGTGATGGGCACAGCACCTGTTCCCTTGTCTGGCTGTGAAAAGTTGGGCCTTGCCAACCCAGCAATAAATGTTTTTTTTAACGCATTGTCTTCTGACCAGTGTGATCCCTTCTTTATTTGCTCTTTTAATCTCCGGGGAGGAGATAATATGGCATATCAAAATGCACAACAGACCAGGGTTTGGCCAGCATTGCCTCAAGGGGCAAGTGAATTAAGCTTTCTTGATGTTCTCACATATGCAAAAGGGAAAATGGTTTGCAGGAAATACAGGTAGTCCTCAGCTTACCACCACAATTGAGACCAAAATTTCTGTTGCTCCATGAAATAGTTATTAAGTGAGTTTTGCCCCATTTTCTTGCCATAGTTGTTCAGTGTATCTGGCTTTCTCATTGACTTTGCTTTGTCAGAAAGTTACAAAAGGTTTTTCCCAGGACCCTGCAACCATCATAAATATGAGTCAGTTGCTAAACATCTGAATTTTCATCACGTAACCACAGCGATGCTGCAATGGTTGTAAGTGGGAAAAACAATCTTAAGTTAAAAAAAATTCAAAGCTGTTGTAACTTTCAGTGGTCACTGAACGAACTGTTGTAAGTCGAGGACTACCTGCATATCAAGACCAGTGGCAATGTGCAGATTTAAGTTATATACCATCAAGATTCCAAGAACTGATGTATGCTTACTAAGAGAGTGATTGACACTAGTAAACAATAAAAGGAGGAAAAATATATATATTTTTCTGGATACAAGTGAGAAGAAACCATGCTGGTGGGTTTATTTTTGGGATAATTCTGCAAAATAATGAAAATAAGACATTGAGATCTTTCTGGTACAAAATTGGGCACTTTGGAATATGCTAAATATTGTACGTTCACTGCTCTAACAATACTGCATCGTTATTGCTAGGCAACCCTTTCTTTTGCTCTCTGACAAAGCATTTCTCACCTAATTGGTTGCATGGCTTTACACAGAGATGTCTTGCACTGTATATATGTGAGCAGGTAGGTGTGTCACGGCTAAGCATTTGTCAGTTTTCCCTGAAAACAACTCAGGATTTGTAAGGTACCAAAAGAGGAAACAAAGAGATGCCTGGATTTGGACTGGAATCGGAGCGACCAGAAGCCTGGGAAATGGAAAGAAATCATGTCTTTGAATGGAAATGTTAAGATGCTCTCATAAAAGGGTGGTTCTATGTCTTCATCCACACCGAGTTTACTACAGATAGTCCCCGACTACAACTGAACCCAAAATTTATGTTGCTAAGTGAGAAATTTGTTAAGTGAGTTTTGATCCATTTTACAACTTTTCTGGCTATGTTTGTTAATCAAATCACTGCAGTTGTTAAATTAGCAACATGGTTGTTAAACCTGGGTTCCCCAACCAGGGTTAGGTAGACAAGCTAAACAGAATGTGCAGCGTTAGTCAGATAGGCACACAGATAAATGAGTGAGCTAAGCTTGTATGTTTATTAACATACAGTAAAAATAACAGATACGCTTGTGCTATCAAGAATATATTTTATTCCATTATAAGTTAATAGCATAGTCAAATAACAGTCCAATATTCATTTACCATGTAGTCAGTCCATTCAGGGGTATTCAGTTAGCAAAGTCCATGTAGAATATCCTATGTCAGTTCACATAAAAATCAGTCCTTTGTTGTCTCTCCCGTTCGAGCTATGCAGTCTTGATTCCAAGCAGTAATCAGGGATCATCAAAGCCAGAGAGGGAGAGAGCAAGCTGTAGCCTTGCTACTTTTAAATGGTTTTCATAACCACTCCCACAATTGCTATTTCACAGTTAAAGCTGCATACACTCTAACATACATTAACTATGATTCATAGTTATTATTTCACCTAAACCAGTTAGGGTGAACAGTGTTATCCCTAGCAATGGTCGTTAAGCGAATCAGGCTTCCCTGTTGACTTTACTTGTCAGAAGTTAGCAAAAGGGGTCGCATGACTTGGGAGACACTGCAACCGTCATAAATATGTGTTGTGGCCACCAGCAGAACTGGTGACAGGCTCAGACAGTGAGGAGATTGGGGAGGAACATGGGTCCATCCTGGAGTCTGGGGAAGGTTCTGACGAGGGCTCTGCATCGGAGGCAGAAATGGGGCCAGGGCCATCCGACAGTTATCAGCTGCCTTCGGAGTTGGAAATCAGTGGGGCAGAAGAACAGCTGGAGCCTGTTTCCAATGTGCGCATGCACAGAGCTGCCAGGAGAAGGGAACACTAAGGAACAAGGATCGACTCAGGAGTAAAGCCACAGATGGACAGTGAATGGCCCCTCCCATAGGGAGTAAAGAGGAGCAAAAGGGGAGTGGTGTTTGCAGGAGACAATTAGTTCAACTCATTAGAGTGAAGGTCTGTTTCTGACTTCTTGCCAAGTAACTGCTGCTACAGCGTGGTGTTTGGAAGATATCAGCCTGGCAACTCTGCAAGCCTGATAAAGGTGTGAAATCTTATGAAAGACTGTTTGCCAGGACTTTGCTGGAGAGGAATTCACTTTAGTCTAAATAAAAAGGGTTTTGTTGGGATAAGGAGTTATGATTCTTGATTCTTAATGAATGTACCTTTTCTTTTATGTATACTGAGATTATTTACACCAAGACAAATTCCTTGTGTGTCCAATCACACTTGGCCAATAAAGAATTCTATTCTATTCCATTCTTCATGATCTTGGGAAGCCTAGGTCAAAACAGTTATGAACCAAAGGCCCAAGCACTGAATTTTGATCATGTGACCTCAGGGATGCTGCAGCGGCCATAACTGAAAAAGGTCGTAAGTCGCTTTTTGCCATGCCATTTTAACTTTGAACGATCACTAAGTGAACGGTTGTAAGTGGAGGAGTACCTGTGTTGCGGAGCCACTCCTAGTAGAGAGAGAGAGGCATGTTTGTAGGAAATGCTCTCATCTCCACATTGTGGTTCAGGGGCTGGAGGTGTGTTTTTGCCATGTAAACAGTCCTTCTCATTAATAGCCGTGATGTATAATGACACTTCCCCAATATACAGTAGTCCTCGCTTTATGACCACAATCGAGCCCAACATTTCTGTTGCTGAGTGAGACAGTTTGTTAAGTGAGTTTTGCCCGGTTTTATTTCCCCTTTCTTGCCACAGTTGTTAAGTGAATTACTTAACAGCGGAGCAGCTGTTAAGTTAGTAACACAGTTGTTAAGTAAACCTGAGCCCATTGCCAAAGACTCTGAAGATTGATCATGTGACCATGGGGATGCTACAGTGCTCAGAAGCATGAAAAACAAACATTTAGTCATTTTTTTAGTGTCATTCTGACGTTGAACGGTCTCTAAATGAAAAGTTGTAAGTCAAGGACTGTCTGTAGATCAGGGAAAAGGAGGATGTATCTTCTCCATTGCCTTAGATCAGGGCTGTCCAACCTTGGCAACTTTAAGACCTGTGGACTTAAATTCCCAGAATTCCCCAGCTCCAAATAGTCTCATCTTACAGCAGGTAGGAAGTGTGGGGCGGTCCCTGCCCTATGGAACTCCTTGCCCCATGAAGTGTTCTGACCCAAGCCTTGTTCAAATCAAAAAGAGTATGTATAAAAGCAAACCTTTTTAATGTGGCGCTGTGCATTCTGTGTGTTCACAGCCAAGAGTCATTCAAAACTAATTGTCCCAGATAAGAGCAAGCCCTTTCAAGGTTGCAAAAGGCTGCCAAGAATATCCCAAGCCAGAAGTTTCAAAAAACAAACCGGAGTAAGCAGGGCTTCAACGAGGACTCTGAGCAGAAAGAACTTCTTTGCTTCCTGCAAATTAGCCAACCCTGAAGGCTGGCTTTTATCCCTTAGGGGAGGGCCCATCACCTTCCAGCCTTGCTCCTGGGTCACCCATGCTGCTTCAGCTGCTCTTTCCTTCAAGCAGCTCTGCTCACACGTGCATTGGGTACAGGCTCCTCAGGGTCCTCTTCATCACTGCTACCAGACTCCACAACCTCCGAAGGCAGCACCCCATTCTCCGATAGCCCTGGCCCCATCCTTGCTTCTCACGCAGGCCCTTCCTCCGAATCCTCACTGTCAGAGACCTCAGCCGTCTACACCTACTGCCGGAGAACCACAACATAAAGTTCAGCAGGGCTCCATCCTTTCATCCTTCCTGAAAGCTTGCCCTAAAAGCTTGATCAATAAACTAGCAGACATCTCATGACCTAACTAGATAACTTCATCAGTAGAGTGGAGTGGAGTTTCCTCTCTGTTTACAAACTATGGTTTGTCCTGTCAGTCTTGGCAGGAGTGTGGTTTCCTTCTTGCTAGTTTCTTGATTAGGTATGTACAATATTTGGTGGATGGGACGAGTATTATGCCCACCTTCTCTAACCTGGTACGACAGGTAGATTTTAGGGAAAATTAATCCCTCAGATTGCCTGGTTCTGTGCCATCGAGGGTTTAAAGGTGATAATCAGCAGTTTGAATAACCTAATCTGTTAGGTTAGAATAACAGATAATCAGAGTTGGAAGGGACCTTGTAGGTCATCTAGTCCAACCCTCCCACCCACCCAAGCGGGAGACCTTATGCCATTTCTGACAAATGGCAGTCCAGTCTCTTCTTGAAGGTCTCAAGTAATGGTGCTCCCACAACTTCCGAAGGCAACTTCTGTTCCATGGGTGGATTGTCCTCACTGTCAGAAAGTTTCTCCTTATTTCCAGGCTGAATCTCTCTCCTTGTTCAGTTGCCATCCATTATTCCCTTGTCTGGCCTTCAGGGGCTTGACCCCCTTCCTCCTCTCTGGGGCAGCCCCATAAATATTGGAAGATGCTCTCCTGTCTCCCCTGGTCCTTCTCTTCCCTAGACTAGCCAGGCCCAGTTCCTGCAACCCTTCTTCATATGTTTTAGCCTCCAGTCCCCTCCATCATCCTGGTTGCTCTTCTCTGCACTTTTTCTTGAGTCCCAAAATCTTTTTCATACTCTGGTGACCAAAACTGGATGCAGGACTCTAGGTGTGGTCTTACTAAGGCTTTATAGAGTGGGATTAGTACCTCCCTTGATCTGGACTGTATCCCTCTGTTAATGCAACTTAGGACTGCATTGGCTTTTTTGGCTGCTGCTGCACACGGCTGGCTCCTATTTAGCTGGTTGTCCATTAAGACTCCGAGATCCCTCTCCCAGTTCCTGCTATTGAGCCTGGTTTCACCCAGTCTCTATGTGTCCTTCGGGTTTTTCTTGCCTAAGTGTAGGACTTTCCTTTTCTCTACATTGAATTTCATTTTATTAGATAAGGCCCAGGGTTCTAGTCTTGTCAAGATCCATCTGGATCTGAGCCTATCTTCTTGGATGTTAGCTATTCCTGCTATAACTTGGGCAAGATTCTGTCTATAGATAGTCTTCAACTTACAGCGGTACATTTGGTGACTGTTCCAAAGTTACAGCGGCACTGAAAAAAAGTGACTTAGGACCATTTTTCACACTTAACGACCCTTGCAGCATCCCCCCTGGTCACATGATCAAAATTAAGTCCCTAGGCCATTGGTTCCTATTTATGACAGTTGCAGTGTCCCAAGGTCACCTGATCCCCGTTTGCGTCCTTCTGACGAGCTAAGTCAATGCAAAATCCAGATTCACTTAACCGTGTTGCTAATTTAACAAATGTAACAATTCACTTCACACGTGGCAAGATCGTAAAATGGGGGCAAACTCAACTTACATGTTCCACTTTCATAAACGTTGGGCTCAATTGGGATCGTAACTCGAGGCTTACCTGTATTAGGTGTCAGCAGATAAAAATCTTCATTCAAATGCATCTCACTGTGTCAACTCCAGGGCCTGCCCCTCACACCTTCAGTCCTTCTGGGGGGAAAAAGTTTTTGCAGCAACCAAATTCAGAGAGCACCAAGAACTCCATCCACAGTTCAGTCCTGGGCTACAAATATTTTCTTGTATGGATAAGCATCTGTGGCTGAAATGGTAGCATCAGGAGCAGGATAAACAGACCAGAAAAGGTTGAACAACAGCAGCAGCAGCAGCAACAACAACAACAATAATAATAATAATAATAATAAAGCATTGAAGGTTTAACCTTGGACCTTTTCGTCTTTATACCACGACGGGTAGTCCTCGATCCCAGCATTTCTGTTTCTAACAGGAACATTTGTTAAGTGAGTTTTGCCCCCACTTTAATGACCTTTCTTGCAACCAGTTGTTAAGTGCAGGGGTCTCCAACCTTAGCAAAGCTGGCTGAGGAACTCTGGGAGTTGAAGTCCACAAGTCTTAAAGTTGCCAAGGTTGGAGACCCCTGGTTAAGTGGATCGTTGTAGTTAAGTTAGTAGCACGGTTGTTCAGGGAACCAGGTCTCCCCCCTTGGACTCTGCTTGTCAGAAGGTTGCAAAAGGAGATCATGCGACCTCTGGACACTGCGACTGTCATAAATATGAATCAGTTGCCAAGCTTCTGGATTTTGATCAGGTGACCATCAGGATGCTGCGAAACGGTGTGAAAGACAATCATAAGTTGTTGTTTTTTAGAGACTGTTACAACTTCAAACGGTCTCTTAAATGATGTGGTAAGTCAAGGACTGCCTGTATTGTTCACGTTGTAAGGTATGCAAAATAATGTGCTCTCTCTCTCTTTTTTTTTCTTTTTTCCTTCTTTTCTTTTTTCTTTTTCTTTTTGTTGGCCTTTTTCTCTTCCAGACAACTTCTACTTTCTCGAAACTCAAAATGGAGATCAAGAAAAGCCGCCGTCACCCTCTGGGGAAGCCACCCACCCGCTCCCCATTGTCGGTGGTGAAGCAGGAAGCCTCCAGTGATGAAGGTGAATCCAAAAAGAAAAAACGAGGCCTGCTTATGAACAGACCAGGGTTTATAGTCATTCCTCCGGTTGCCCTGGGCAACAGAGCCGCAAATGGGCTTCTCTTTTGCCAAGAGGCTCCAACCTTTGCTGGCTGTGGAGGAACCATGGTTAGCCTCAAAACCTACCTGGGCAGGTTTTGAAAGGATGACACCTTCTCATTTTCCCACCGTTCGACCCCCAGCTGGGGGCTTTATTTGACAAAATCACAGCCTGCTTCATCTCTTAACCAGAGTCATAAAAACACCAGCAACCTAGTACATTTTAGTGAGGTTTTTTTTGTTTTGTTTTAAAGCAGCTTGTTAAAGGTATTTGAGGTATCCTTTGTGCGAGAGACAAAGACACAACATACAATAGGGTGCCGACAGATCATTTGTCTCCTATTCTTTAACAGTGTCATCAAATACCTCTCTCTGCTCAGGAATAATTACAGAGACAGTTTGGTTTAATGTTGAAGGCAGCAGGTTAGAAACAAAGAGACTTTAGAATTGAAAGCTATCTGGGTAACTTTGGGCCAATCGCCAGCAGATGGTGAGCTCTAGTCCTGCCTTAGATATGAAACTTGTCTGGGTGACTTTGGGCCAGTCACAGAAGACAGTGAGTTCTAGTGCTGCCTTAGGCATGAAAGCCAGCTGGGTGACTTTTGGCCAGACACCAGGAGACTACGAGTTCTAGTTCTCCCTTCGGCAGGAAAGCTGGATGGACGTCTTTGGGCCAATCACCAGGAGTATCTGGCTTTCCTGCCTAAAATGGGACTAGAATTAGCCTCACTTGAGGCAGGAAAGCCAGACACTTTAGGTGTGTCTTTGGCCCAATCACCAGGAGATGGTGAATTCTAGTCCCACCTTAGGCATGAAAACCGGTTGCATGTTTTTGGGTCAATCACCAGGAGATGGTGAGTTCTAGTCCCACCTTAGGCATGAAAACCACCTGGGTGTTTCTGGGACAATCACCAGGAGATGGTGAGTTCTAGTCCCATTTTAGGCATGAAAACCGGTTGCATGTTTTTGGGTCAATCACCAGGAGATGGTGAGTTCTAGTCCCACCTTAGGCAGGAAAGCCTGGGTGACTGTGGGCCAATCACCAGGCGACAGCAAGTTCTAGTACTGTCTTAAGACACAAAAGCCAGTCTTTGGGCTAGTTTCCACCCAACCCACCTCACAGGGTTGTTGAGGTGGGGAAAATGAGAAGTGGAAGGAATATAAAGTTTGTTAGCTGCTTTGATCTACTTATTAAGTAATAAAAGTGGGGTGAAAAATTTATGTTTCCCCAAGTTTTGTGGAATTTGTGGAATTGGGGGCTGTACATTTGAACCCCAAATAAAAGGTTTTGAGGCAACTTCCTTGACTATCATAGCCAGTCATCTGGTGGCCACTTCTCTGCCTCTTTGTGCCTTTTTGCATCTACCAATCATTTGATGTACTCTCCAAATGCCACCCCTAGGCCCCCCTGCTGCATCTTCACGGAGATGAACAGACAGAAAGCGGCTCCTGCATTTTTCCTGTGCATCAGGACGAGATACCCTCCTCTTCATTGGAGGGCAGCTCTTCCCTCGCAGAGTTGCTAGCTGTGAGCATTGATGGCAACACATCAATTACGTTGGGATTGAGATGGGGGCTTGAAGGGGAGGGGCTTTTATCTCTTATTTCTGGCTTGAGCTTCATGTCTGCCTTGTCGACTCGCTTGACACACGAGGCTTGGCCGCTAAACATTGTTCTTGCCAGACCCTTGAGTCACGGAGCTGTTCTGGCTTTCTGGATCAGGTGATGGCTGTTCCTGAATGCTGTCAGGAGAATTCTAACATTTTCAAATTGAAGGTCCATGCAAGATCACATCACCGGACAAGGAGAATTGGCAGGGAGGACAATACATCTGCCTCTACATGAGCGAATGATTGGGTTCAGTCTTTTACATGCCATCATAAGGGTCTCTTCTCTAGGATATTTTTCTCTTCTCTAAGTTATAGAATAGAATAGAATAGCAGAGTTGGAAAGGACCTTGGAGGTCTTCTAGTCCAACCCCGTGCTTAGGCAAGAAACCCTGTACCATTTCAGAGAAATGTTATCCAATCTCTTAAAAACTTCCAGTGTTGGAGCATTTACAAGGATCTTCAAACTTGGCAAGTTTAAGACTTGAGGACTCCCAGAATTCTTGAGCTAACATGACTGGAGGAGGAATTCTGGGAGTTGAAGTCCACAAGTCTTAAATCTGTCAAGTTTGAAGACCCCTGATTTACAACTTCTGAAGGCAAGTGGTTCCACTGATTAATTGTTCTGTCAAGAAATTTCTCCTTCGTTGCTTCTCTTCTTGATTAGTTTCCATCCATTATTTCTTGTCCTGCCCTCAGGTGCTTTGGAAAACAGCTTGACTCCAGGGCGGACTAGAATTCACTGCCTCCTGGTTTCTAGCCCAGTGCCTTATAATGGCGCTTTATTTGCTAAATCCGCCCTTTTGATAGACCCTAGCCAAGTAGAAAGCTGACAAAACAGATAAAAATCTCAACTAAGATAGCCTTGCTTCCTTTTTACTTGACATTTGGGGTGACTTTGAGTACTCAGATTTAGCTAACCCCAAGATTTTCTTTAAGAGACCTAATAATGGATAGTTAGTGTTTGAATGTTTGAATTTGATCATAAGGATTTTTTAAAAACTACATTAAGCACTTTTGGAGATTTAGTCAGGTCATGTTGAAAAATAGGAACTGATGTAATTTCTGTTTTAAATTCATTGGGAAGCATTCTCTCTGGCTCTTTCTCCCTTTTGATCTTTATTTCAGTCCTTCTGAATTCCTGGAGGAATGGTTTAGCCGGGTGGTTTAAAAAGCACAATTGTTCCACTTTCAGAAAGCTAGTTTTTTAAAAAATTGCCCAGTCTAGTCCTTATTCCTGGCCAGGGTTCTGTAGGTCTAGCTCTGAACTAATTGTCTTTCTTTCTTTCTTTCTTTCTTTCTTTCTTTCTTTCTTTCTTTCTTTCTTTCTTTCTTTCTTTCTTTCTCCCTTCTTCTTTTGCTTTCTTTTTCTTTCTCCCTTTCTCCTTCCTTCCTTCCCTTCCTTTCTTTTTCCTTTTTCTTTCTTTTTCTTGCCCTTTCTTCCTTTCTCTCTCTCTTTCTTTCTTCCTCCCTTCCCCTCTCCCTCCTTTCTTTCTTTTTCATCAAAATTGTATGCCACCTATCCCACCAAATGTGACACTCGGCAGCTTAACACATTATAAACTAAAGCATAAATCTTTTATTGGCTGTTTCTTGAACCGAACAGGAAGTAATCCAAAAGAGGGTAGCCATATTAAGTTACTCAATTTCACAAGAAAGCCACAAACTTCTCTTTTTTTATTCCACACTTGGACTACTACATCCACTTTTGGTCACCACAATACAAAAAAGATGTCCAAACTCTAGAAAGAGTGTAGAGAAGAGCAACCAAGATGATGAAGGGACTGGAGGATAAACATATAAAGCACAATTGCTGGAATTGGGTACGTCTGGTTTAATGAAAAGAAGGACTTGGGGTAACATGACAGCAGTCTTCCAGTATTTGAGGGGCTGCCCCAAAGAGGGAGTCAACCTATTCTCCAAAGCCCCTGAAGGCGGCGGGACAAGAAGCAATGGAGGGAAACTGATCCAAGATGCCTTCTAACTATATTAAGAGCCATGGTGTGTTTAGAGTGCAGTACTGCAGGCTGCTTCTGCTGACTGCCAGCTGCCTGCAATTTGGCAGTTCGAATCTCTCCAGGCTCAAGGTTGACTCAGCCTTCCATCCTTCCAAGGTGGGTAAAACGAGGACCCAGATTGCCGAGGCTGACTCTGTAAACCCCTTAGAGGGGACTGTAAAAGCACCGTAAAGCAGTATATAAATACAAGTGCTATTGCTGTCATTCTGTTCTGTTCTGAGCCCCCTTTAGGAATCAGGAAAAGAAACTCAAGTGGTATCTGAAGGAAGCCCATAAAAGCCCAGACTTCCATATTTGATGTTCACCATTTCAGCTTCTTCAGGGAGATGTGAACTTCCTCTCCTCTTGGCCCCTCTTGTCTTTCAGAAACTCCCCTCTTCAGCAGTGAGGAAGATGCTGGGGATCCGGAGCCCCTGAAGTCTTTACTTTCCCTCCAGTGGAAAAACAAAGTGCCCAACTTTGCAGCCGAAAGGCGATTCAACGCTGCCGCTGCCCTGAGGGAGCCCTACTGTGCCATCTGCACTCTCTTCTACCCCTATAACCAGGTAATTGTGCAGCTGCTCCGGGAGGGGCAAGGGGATACAGGGGGGTCCTCGACTTACAACTGTCTGTTTAGCGACCATTCAAAATTGCAGCGGTGCTGTTAATTCTCACTTAGCCACCATCGCAGCGTCCCCACAGTCATGTGATCACAATTTGAGCACCCAGAAACCAGCGTGTATTTACAATTTTATGGGGCGTTGGTGCAGGTAAGGATGCTTTGATCTCTTTAACAGCAAGAGTGTTTTTTCTGCAATGGCAACTTTAGCATTGCTATCTGGGGAATTCTGGGAATTGAAGTCCAATAGTCTGGGAAGGTCTTCTTTCTGCATTTCTCTTAAGTCAACGTTTCCGGGTTGGCAGCCTAGAGGGGAGGGAAGTGGGAAATGGTGTGTGTGGGGGTGATTTTGTGAGAGAGGCAGGCACACGATATTCATGGCAACCCTCGCGCGAGTGGGGCCGCGCCCGACCGCAACGAGACTTACATGAGTGGAGCCATGACTGCTCCTGACGAGGCTCATGCGAGTGGGAATGTCAGCCCTCCAGCAAACCGCCATTCCACTGAGACAGACATCTCTGAAAAGTTCCTTTTATTTGGATAGTAAACTGGCACAATTGTGGAATCCTGAATCTGAAAGTTCCAGGCTTCCTTACAATAAGTAAAAACTACAAAATCCATCCATCCCCTTGCACCTATCATCACATCACATGGCCCAATCACCATCTGTCCCAAGTTAAGACTTCCTCTCACTTAATGTGTAACACAACCTGATCTTGAATCAGAAAAAGAATGTTGTTATGTCCAACTAGAATTACTCCAATAAGTTTCCCCCTCCCACTTTCCCAGTCTGAATTGTGGCAATGTGGGAGCATCAGATTTCAATAAGGCTTCCAAAGCTAATGGGGACCATGAGTGTCCCTGACGACTCTCGCACGAGTGGGGCCACGACCACCTGCAACGCTTGCGGCAACACTACCACAAGCAGGGACTATGCCATGCACATAGATGCGCTTTTCAGCTTGCCACTCACCGGCCTGATGGTGGTTAGGTCACGGCTAGGTGGTGGGCTGCGGCCCATCAGTTGGGGACCCCTGCTCTAATTTGCTTTGCAGATTGGGCTTATCTTTCACATACACATCCCATCTTTCTTAACAGTCCACTGTGTGCAGTTTGCGCACGAGTGGACACCCTCATCCTTCTCATTATTATTGTTATTATTCCATTTATTATCGGTTCTGTTGTTTTCTACGGATGAAATTTATGCATTGTTGTAATTCTTTGGCGTTCATTGGAGGTGTGTTGCTTGGAGTAGGGTAACCTATCCTGGTTGATTTAAACTTTCCAATCAAGGTACGTACCCCCAGTGAACACCTAAGATCCGCATAAAGACAGGAAGCCCTTGACTCACCACCATTATTCATCCCCACATCTCCATTGCTAAGCAAGGCAGTTGCTAAGTGAGTTTTGCCCCATTTTACACCCTTCCTTGCCACAGTTGTTTAAGGTAAAGTCACTGAAGCTGTTAAGGTAGTAAAACCAGTTGTTAAGTGACTCTGGACTTTCCTTATCAGAAGGTCACAAAAGGGGATCCTGGGACCCTGCCACTGTCATAACTACATGCCAGTTGCCAAGCATCCAAATTTGATCCCGTGTCCATGAGGATGCTGCAGTAGTCATCAGTGTGAAAAACAGTGATCAGTCCCTTTTTTCAGTGCTGTTATTATTTTTGAACAGTCACTAAGAGAAAGTAGGTAGTACTTCATTTCCCATTGACTCTGCTTGTCAGAAGGTCGCAAAAGGCAATACGTGACCCCCGGATGCTGCAACTGTCATAAAGGTGAGTCAGTTCATAAGTCTCAGAATGTAAATCACATGATCATGGGGATGCAGCAAAGGTCATCAGTGTGAAAAATGGTCCTAAGTGACTTTTTTCAGCGGCGTTGTAACTTTGAGCGGTCACTAAACAAACTTATAAGTTGAGGACGACTTGCAGTTGTAAGTCAAGGGCTACTTGTGTATAACTTTTAAGCTATAGGGGGAAAAGTATGGCATGTGATGAATAGAATAATAACAAATATCCATGGATATCCATGTTTTTATGCCTCCTTAGCAGCGCTCCAGGTGTGCGTGTTTTGACCTAGGCTTCCCCAAAAGCATGAAGCAAGACTCCTTGTCCCAATAAAACCCCTTTTATTTAGACTAAAGTGAATTCCTCTCCAGCAAAGTCCCAGCCAACAGTCTTTCAAGAGATTTCACAACTACAGGCCCTTATCAAGCTTGGAGAACTGCCAGGCTGATATCCTCCAAACGCCACTCTGCAGCAGCTATTACTTGGCAAGGAGTCACGAACAGATCTTCAACCTAAGGAACTGAACTAATTGTCTCCTGCAAACACTACCCCCCTTTTGCTCCTCTGTATTCCCTATGGAAGGGGCCATTCACCGTCCACCTGAGCCTTTACTCCCGAGTTGATCCTTGTTCCTTAGTGTTCCCTTCTCCTGGCAGCTCTGCGCATGCGCACACTGGGAACAGGCACCAGCTGTTCTTCTGCCCCACTGATCTCCGACTCCGAAGGCAGCTGATAACTGTCAGACGGCCCTGGCCCCATCTCTGCCTCTGATGCAGAGCCCTCGCCTGAGCCTTCCCCAGACTCCAGGACTGGCCCATGTTCCTCCCCAACCTCTTCATTGTCCGAGTCTACCACCACTGGTGGGCCACAACAGTGAGCTCATAAAGAGACTTGGATCTGTGGTTCATCTTTTGCCTCTCAGGGTTGGCTTTGCTAGCAGAAAACCAGTCTTCCTTTGGGGAAGGGAGTATCTGGCAAGACACGCCTTTATTTTTGATGCTTGCAGTGTCTCGGGGTCACATGGTCCCCTTCTGCAACCTTTTCCAGGATGTGGAAAACCAAAAGCAGCCCCTTGTTTCAAGCCATGTGTTACCGCAATGCGCGACCGCTTCTCTCACCTCGGGAGATACTCAGTCATCCAGATCAGGGTTGTGCCCAAAGGGCAACTGGACTTTGTTTTTCCTTGAAGACATTTCACTTCTCATCCAAGAAGCTTCTTCAGTTCTGGTGGACGATGAGAGGATTTATATACCTGGTCGTTGGCACTTTTTCTGAGGGTCGTTGAGGCCACTTGGAGGTTCGTCTGTGCCCCGAATAGAGAAGGCTGTTCAATTTTAATGTGGGTGGCCTTTGATCAGAGAGGACCACTGGTTTGAAAGATGGAGCAAAGAGGCCATCTACATTAAAACTGAACAGCCCTTTCTCAACAGGGGAGTGAGATACAACACCACCCAACTCCTGTTTACAGCACAGTCCTTTCAGCACTTCCAAGAAGGCGCCACACCCATTTCCACTACTCAGGTGGCTCTGAGGACACAGATAAACCTCCAAGTAGCCTCAATGGCTCTCAGAAAGAGTGCTAATGACCAGAGAACTGCAAGGAATGTAAATCCTTCCATCCTCCACCATTCAGTCCAAACCGAAGAAGCTTCTCGGAGGAGAAGCGAAACGTCTTCAAGGAAAAACAAATCCAGTTGCCTTTTGGGAAAAAGCACCTGTGAGATGATCACTTTGTTCATGTCTGCCTCGATAAAAACACCCCCGTTCTTTCAGGGTCATTCAGCCAAGTTTCCCCATATTGGCACGGTGAGCAAATTTTGACGGCAATGTAGCTTTCCGGCATCTTGGCTTTCGACAGATTTGACCATGAATAACTTCGGCCGTTTTCTAGTTCTGAGGTTGGCCAGAATGGTTGGCAATCGGAGCTATCCCAGAGCTGAACTCTATTAGGGTTTATGGCCCAAAACCAGCAGTTCGGACTTGGCAACGTATCAGCTATCTCTTGCAGCCATTGGACTGTTGGTGTCATATTGCAGTCTTGGCTCTCAGCCATCCTGACCATTGCGTTGTTGTTGTTGTTGTTCAACACACTGCGGTTTCTCAGTTGCCTTCGAAAACAGTCCCAGGTAGAACGTTTCATAGTAGCCTAAATATGTGGTGATAAAGACACAAGTCCCTTTCATCAAGGTTTTACCATCCAGGAAGGACCATAACTGGTGCATCAACCTGAGTTGGGTAAGGTCCCCCTTGGCCTCAGCCTTGACCTCTACACCCATCAGAAGCTCCAGAGACTTCCAAATTGTGGACCTGTTCTTTTCGAGGAAGGACAGCCATGTCCAGAACAGTCACTGGGACACTTGGAAGTTCATCTGTGTCTTCAGAGTCACTTGAGTGGTGCAATTGAGTGTGGAGCCGCCTTGGAACCGCTGAAAGGACTACGTTGTGGAGCTGTGCTTTCTGCAGGATGTTTTCTGCCTTGTGTCCCTTCACTGGTGAACGCAAGCGCAGGCTGTTGGGGATGAGTTTGTGTTCAAGAAGGCTCCGCACCCATTTGCACCACTCAGGTAACCCTGAGGACACAGATGAACCTCCAGGTTTCCTCAACGACTCTCTAAAAAGGATGCAAATGACCAGCTGTCTGCAAGGAGTAGAAATCCTTCCGTTCCCCACCATCCAGCCAGAGCTGAAGAAGCTTCTTGGATGAGAAGGGAAACGTCTTCAAAGAAAAACCAGAAAGTCCAGTTGCCTTTTGAAAAAAAATCACCTTTGGGTTGGAACTACCGTAAAAATCTGGGGGATTCTCAAGCAACCCCCCACCTACAGAATCAGTTGTTTCTCATGGTTGATGCTAATGAGGTTCAAAAGAACTAAGAGGGCCTTAATCCTAGATCTTGATGGAGATGATGCATCAGAATGGCCTGAGCCACAACCGGGTCTGAATCCAGACTGGGAAAGATGAAGATCTGTTTGGTCATACTTTAATTGGGTCATGGATTTTTCTCTGGTAAAGTTCCCTTTCTACACTGGCCACCGGCATATTTGAAAAGGGCTGACTTTCCAGTCCTGTTAACCAGCTGGGAAAGTGAGCTGGTCTATGGAGTTTCTCAATCATTCAGGACATCGTTCTCCCAAAAGTGCTTTTCCAAAAGGCAACCAAGGTCTTTCTTGGTTTCATCCAAGAAGCTTCTTCATTTCAGTTCAGTTCTTCAGAACCGAGGACGCTTCTTGGATGAGAAGCAAAACGTTTTCAAGGCAAAACAAAACAAAACAAGAATATCCAGTTGCCTTTGGGGCAGGGGGGGACACTTTTGGAAGTGGAAAGAAGGTTGTTACTATCAGAGCTAAATCCCAGATGTCGAATCGTATTCGATTCAATCTGTAGAAAATTGATTTCATGCAATCCTAAGGACTGGATAAACCCAAATGATTTGAGACTCCAGTGCGCTCCCAACTTGTTCTCCTTAACTAAAAACCAAACAAATTCAATCAATCAGAATGGAGCTGGGAAGGACCTTGGAGATCTTCTAGTCCACCCCCCTTCTCAAGCAAGAGACTTTACACCATTTCAGACAAGTAACTGTCCAATTTCTCTTCAAAAGCCTCCAGTAATGAAGCACCAGCAGCTTTTGGAGGCAAGCTGTTCCACTGATTAATTGTCCTCACTGTTAGGAAGTTTCTCCTCAGTTCTAAGTTGCTTCTCTCCTTGATGAGTTTCCATCCATTGCTCCTTGTCCTGCCTTCTGGTGCCTTGCAGGATAATTTGACGCCCCTCCTCTTTGTGGCAGCCCCTCAAATACTTTGTATAGTTTGCCAAGGACTTCCTCTTTCATTCAAAAAAGAGAACAGATGCTTTCAGGCTCCTTTTAGCTATAAAAGAGGTCCAGAGAATAAATGGCTACTCAGAGCTCCCTACACTCATGATGATGATGGGCAGCAACATTTCCTGCTCAGACTGAGGAAAGCTTCAAGGGCCACATATAATAACCAAGAGGAAATAATTCCCTTTATTGTTGCAGAGAAAAAAACACTTTCCCCAATAGCAGTTTTCGCTTCTCTGGCGAGCCAAGAAAGTAGAGACCCCCTGCGATAATAATTTGGATAATATGTTTTTCTGCTCCAAGGTCTCACCAGCGGAAAAGGAGACGGCCCCTCTGCCCGGGGCCGAAAGCCCTTCGCTCCAGCCCCCTTTTAGGAATGGGCAGAAGACCAAGCCTCTGATCCCTGAAATGTGCTTCACCTCAAGCAGCGAGAACACAGAGCCCCTCCCGTCCAACTCTTACATTGGAGATGATGGGAACAGCTTGTTAATCTCCTGTGCCAAGTGCTGCCTGCAAGTCCATGCCAGTAAGTGCCGGCTTCCAGATTCCATGCTGTGGCCACTTTTTTCTGCCTCTCTTCTCTGGCCAAAAAAAAGGCCTCTCCATCGGATGGGATCCCCTCTTTAACAGAATAATAGAGTGGGGAGGGAGCTTGGAGGTCTTTTAGTCCAACCCCCTGCTCAAGGGGTTGGACTAAACAGAGTGAGTGTCATGCCCCTGTTAGAATCTGACTCCGAGGGAGAGGAGGAACAGCGGACAGGGAGTGGGAGTATGGCTCCGGAGGTTGTGGAGGAAACTGGGGAAGGGCACAGACCTGCTGGGCAGTCAGAGAAAGACCGAGGCCCACCCCTTCTTCATCCTAGGGCACGCAGGGAGGAACGGATAAGGGAGAAACGTGAATGGCATGGTCTACAGGGGAGGAAAGGGCCCTGATCCCCTTCATGGACTGCAGCTGTTTATAAGGACAAACTGTGCATGGGCCACTGCTGGAAGCAAAGTGTGAAAATATTTCTAATCTCTCAGTTCTTATCTGAGTTCTGGCGTCCTTCCCAGTGTGTGTATTTCGATATCTGTGAATGTCTTCAAGCCCTTATCCTGCCTTGCCTCATTAATTGCTTCAGTGTGGTTTGTGTTGTTTTTTCTATTTATAATTTATATGTATTTTGAGTTTGAACGGAATTTCTTCTTTTGTGGTTTGTGGGGGAGTTTTTTCTCCAGTCAATGATATTGGACCTTTGAAGACAAGGGGAAAGAATTAAAGGGACTTCACCTATTTTTTGTGACTTTGTTGGTTTTGTATCACACCCTGGGTCATCACAATGGGGAGGGACCTTGGAGGTCTTCTAGTCCAACTCCCTGCTCAGGCAGGAGACCCTATATACCATTTTAGATAAATAACAGAATAACATAGTGGGGAGGGACCTTGGAAGTCATCTGTGACGGTCATAAATACGAGTCAGTATTTGTCAAGCAGCTGAATGTAGATCACATGACCTTGGGATTGCTACAGAGGGTGTAAGTGTGGGAAACAGCCATACGTCACTTTTTTCAGTGCCGTTGTAACTTTGAATGGTCACTAAATGAGTGGTTGTAAATCCAGGACTCCTTATTGCCTCTCCAGCAAAATTATTCAGGGTTACCTTCTATTTGGAATTCTTTAAATATTTTTCACAAATACTTTGGAGGGGTCGGGGGGAACCCTTTCTCTTTTATTTTTCCAAAAAGAAATGGATTACTGAGGACTGGTTTCCCCTGGCAGTTGGACCGAAAAAGTATTTTATTTATTAAATGTTCATCCCCTCCATCTGTCTCTCAAAGCAACTCTGGAGTCTGCCATAAATAACAGTTCAGCCATTTAAAAAATGAATCCTAGCTTTAAGCCTCCCCAAGAGATACACTTGTTTATATATATTTTCTCTTTTGTGTTTTTGGCACCTGCTTTTGAGGATGGAGAACCGAAAAAAAAAAAAAAATTCATCTTTTATAGAGTTTGACTTAAATGCCTGGTGAAAGAGCTGAGCACAAGTGACTTTAACCGATGGCGTGGTTCTTTTCTTCCCACTGTTCCCCCTGCCCTCCAATTTCATACTTTATTTATTTTTAAAAAATATTGCAGGTTGCTACGGGATACGCCCGGACCTTGTGAATGAAGGCTGGACTTGTTCCCGTTGCTCAGCAAACTCGCTGCTAGCGGTAGGCAAAAATCTCTTTCTTGGTACCCCCCCCCCCAAAAAAAAAAAAAAAAAAAAGGTTAAGTGGAGGGTTGGATCCCTAGCTTTGGCTTCTGTGATATTTTAGGTTTTAATTTTAGTTTTAGTTTTACTTTATTGTCCTTGCACCTCATGCAACAGAATTAAACACCGTCTTCAGTGTATATTATGACTATGAAAATAAAACACAAACACACATCTTTCACATTGTATACATTGAATTCAAAACTCCTGATATTGCACTAAAATTGCACCATACATCAGAATTCAATAGAGTTACTGTCCTGGGATAGAAGCTGTTTTTGCCAATCTAGTGTTGAATTTTAGTTGACTAGATTCTTACGTGTAATGTTGAATGAAGCATCTATGCTGCAACCCTATGTATGGTCCTAATTCTTTGTGCTTCACATTCAGGATGCTGGATGTAATTCTTTTCCTTTCCCTTCTCTTACCCCTCTCTCCCATAATTCTCCAAATATTTTGGTGGGAGATTTCCTGCCCCCTTTTAAATATAATTTCTATGTTGCTTCCCCAGGATTGCTGTCTCTGTAATCTCAGGGGAGGAGCCCTTCAAAGAACTACAGATGGAAGGTAAATCAGCTATAAAGTTTTGTCTTTCTTTTAGCAATAGCCTTTAGACATATATCGTATTTTACAGCCCTCTCTGAGGAGTTTAGAGTCAGCCTCTGGCCCCCAACAATCTGGGTCCTCATTTTACCGACCTTGGAAGGATGGAAGGCTGAGTCCACCTTGAGCCGGTCAGGATCGAACTCCTGAAAGTGGGCAGAGTCAGTCTGCAGTACTAACCACTGCACCAACTGGGTCTTGAGAAACAGAGAGTTGGAGCGAGAGAGATGATGGATGGATTGTAAACTCATAAAACCTTCCTATGCCTGTTTTAATAGTTGCCATTAAAAAAAAGGGGGGGGGGAATCTGGAAGAGCAGTGCAGCAGTTTGGAAGTGAAAGTACATTCCAACTCTTATCTTTAAAAGATTGTAACTAAAATACCAGAGCTTTTGTCCTGGAATATATTTAATTGGAGAACGTGAACGATGACACCCAGCCTGTGAATGTGCTCAATTGGAGAATCTGATTGATGACACACCCAGGGGGGAGGGAGGGAGGAAGGGAAACAGGGTCACAAGGGATTGTAAATTACGTGTGCCAGAGTTGGCTTCATACAGGGTAGGGCCAGTTTGTCACTTCTAATGAATCCTTTTGAAGTATTTTTGAAGTTTGACTTGAGAATCATGATTTAATTAGGGCAATTGCTGGAATCCTGACATGGATATTGTAAATAGAGAGAGGATAGATCGATGGGTGGATGGATAGATAGATAGATAATAGCAATAGCACATAGATACTTATATACTTCTTCACAGTGCATCTACAGCCCCCACTAAGTGGTTTGCAGAGTCAGCCTATTGTCCCACCAACAATCTGGATCCTCATTTTACCGACCTCAGAAGGATGGAAGGCTGAGTCAAGCTTGAGCTGGTCAGAATTTAACTCTTGGCAGTAGACAGAGTCAGCCTCCATTTTATGACCTTTCTTGCCACAGTTGTTCAGTGAATCACTGTGAAGGTTAAGTTAGTGAATCTGGTTTCCCCATCCACTTGGCTTGTCAGAAGATGGCAAAAGGGGATCCCCAGGAGCGATCATAAGTTATTTTTATCAGTGCTGTTGTAACTTTGAACGGTCACTAAATGAACTGTTGTAAATTGAGGACTACCTGTAATACATAGATCACTTGGAAATAGTTTGCTGGTCAATATTGAGAATTCCCACCCCCCCACCCCAAAAATATCTAGGATTTCTGTGGTATTCGAATGCAGTGGGATATTTTAAATAATTGGGAGGTGAATGAGGGGAGCATTTTATGATAAATACCTCTGATATTTAGAAATGTGCCAATATACGCCACATTCCAATGTTTAGAAATATGCCAGTGTGTACAGGTAGTCCTCGATTTACAACAGTTCATTTAGTGACCATCTGAAGTCCCAACAGCACTGAAAAAAATGTGACTTATGACCATTTTTCACACAACCATTGTGGCATGCCCCTGTATCGCTTTGCATCTGACTCATATTTAGGACGGTTACAGTATCCTGGGGTTACAGTATCACATTGTCCCCTTTTGCGACATTCTGACAAGCCGAATCAAGGTGGAAGCCAGATTCCTTTAATAACCAGGTTACTAACCTAATTGCAGAGATGCACTTAACAACTGTGGCAAAAAAAAAAGGATTGTAAAATGGGACAAAACCGTCTCACTTAACAAGACGGCTCGATTGTGAGGATCGCTTGTGCTGTATAATCCACTCAAGACTTCTCAAGCCGACTAGAATTCTTAATGGCAACCCTAAAAGAAGCATAGAAATGTTTTATGAGAATCGGCTACACGCAGGTCACACCGACATGTTCGCTCCTAATAAATCCTTTGAAGGTTTTGAAGCTTGGCTTGAGGCTCATGGTTTAATTAGGGCAACTGCTGGAATCCTGACACTTAATATCACTCGAAACAATTTAGACTTTGTCCTGTAAGATTGGCGATGTTAAATCTGTTTGTTTTAAGATCAAAATTGATCTTTGGCCAGCGGTAGAGATTCCTGTCGCACTTCTACCCCTCTCTTGTCAATTACCTGATCTACTTTGGGCCAGTGGTCACCAACCAGTCGGCTGGGGACCACTGGTGGTCTGTGAGAAAATTTTGGTGGTCCGCAGAGAAATGGCACCCCCCAAAGCAATGCTTCTTTCCGTTTCTTTCTTCTTCTGCTTTTGGCTGCACACAAGGAAAGCAGCAGAAGTCTTTCATTCTCTCCCCCAAACTCCACCAGAAATGAGTCTTTGGGACCCTGCAAGGCTTCCTGCTCCAAGAGGCTGGGCCGGCAAAGGCTCATTTCTGGCAGAGTTTGGGGGAGACAAAGAAAGACTTCTGCTGCTTCTGCTGCTTTCCTTGCATGAAGCCAAAAGTCTCTCTCTCCTCCCCCCCCCACTCCGAGAACGGAGCTGGAGATGGTATCCTGCGATCCCAAATAAAGAATGATCAATCCATAGGAAAACGGGGTGGGCAATTTTCCTGTAGACTTTTTGGGGGATTTTCCCAGGGTCTCTGGTCCGCGGGATTTAAAATTATGAGTATGGTGGTCCCTGAGGACCAAAAGGTTGGCGACCCTTGTTTTGGACAACTCTATGATATCCAGGGGAAAAAATAAATATTTCAATTTCTTTTCTCCATCTTGGTTGTTTTGTAGGTGGGTGCATGTCATCTGCGCCATCGCTGTCCCCGAAGCCCGTTTTGTCAACATCCTCGAGCGCCATCCTGTAGACATCACTGCCATCCTCGAGCAACGGTGGAGACTGGTAAGAGGCCCCCATGTGCATTCTTGAACAAAGGTGGGAAACTGGGAACTCTTTTGGGAAGGGAAACTGAGATTGAGAGTTAGTAGCCTTGGCCAGAAGCAATAGAAGAGAATTTGGGTAGCTCAGGGTTCAGGAGTGGGCTCCCTGGTGGTCTTGGAGACATTTTATTACCCAACTAGGTAACATCATCAGTGCTAGAAGGAGAGTGGTTTGTAGAATGGTGGTAGAGGAGGAGGATTGTGGTCCTTGGTACTCTCAGAGCTGAGTTCTTTTGCGGACATTTCAATTCCCAAACTAGATAACAGCATCAGTGCAAGAAGGGAGTGGGGCTTGTTCTCTGTTTATAGTAGTTCCCCGATTAGCTTCTTGTTTACTATTTGGTTGTTTGTCCGAATTAATAGTTTCCTTGCTGGAAGATTAGAGATCTTCTCTTAGGCTTTTGGAGAGCTTTGCCCTTGTGCCCGCGGGGTTTGGGACCCTGTTGGCGGAGAGGAAACACATTTATTTTTCAGACTGGAGCAACAGCAACACACTGATACACAAACGATAAATTGCATTGCGCTGAGCCATCTCCTTTATGGATAACCTGACATTTACAGCCCGCCATGCTTTTCATTACCCAGGCTTGTAACAGCAAATTAAAAAGCCCTTTTTTTAACACAGGGCTGCCTTGTCCTACTTAATGGGCCTTCCGAGAGAAACCCGCAAAGGCTTCTGGCAAATGGCTTGGACCCTCTTGGTGTCTCTGCATTGCTGCTTCATGGCTCAATAGGGTCCATAGAGGCAACCGTGCATTTAGGCCGGGGCAGGGATTGTCATCTTAGTGGGCCAACTGCACTCCGGAGCTGCAGCTGCAGAGATGCTGTGAAGCCAGGCCCCCTCGTTGTGGGGTGTGGGCTGGATTGAGGGCCAGAGGTCCTATCCAAAGAGAATGAAATTGGTTTGCGGTCCAAATTTGCCCTTCTCTAATTTGTGCATTCCTTCGTGGGGTGAGGAGAGGGAACCCCAGCAGTTGCCTGGTAGGACATGAGAGTCCTCTTTTTAAAAAAGAAAAGAAAACAATTTTCATTTGCTTTGCCCTGTTGGTGTTGGTGCTTTTTTTAAAAAATTTTTTAAAAAACTTTATTTAATACAAAAGATTAAAATATACAAATATACAGGTATACAAGAGTAAAAAATATTTAATCATACAAAAAAAATCAGTAGACATCAGTACAAATCATATCTCTCTCTAATACACTTGATAGTGGTTTAAATAACTCATAACAGATATTGAATGGCAAGTATTCCTTATCCCTTACAAACTAAATACTATTTAATAAATATTAACTAATAAACTATTGTTTTCGTTGGTTGATAAAGAAATCCTTCTTGTTTTATAAATAAATCCTTCATAAGGTTTATTCAGTGAGAAAGATAAATAAAGCTAATATTTTATAAATTTGGTGCTTTTTTAATAAGGCTGTTGGGTCACCAGCATAGAAACAGACAGCCAGCCCCACTCCCTTATAGCCTTGATGATGCTACCTAGTTGGGTCATGGAACATCTACAAGAAAGCATCAGAGGCCACCAGGGATCCTAAAATAATCCTCTCCCCCTCCGCGTCCTCCTCGTCCTCCTCCTCCTCTCCACAAAATCCCCACTCCCTTCTAGCACTGATAAGATTACCTAGCTGGGTCATGAAACGTCTACAAGGAAACAACCAAGCTCGGAGAGCACCAAGGATTCTGAAACCCTCCTCTTCCTCTCCACAAACCCCTTTCCCTTCTAGCCCTGATGATGTTGCCTAGTGCGATAATGAAACATCTGCAAGAAAATAACCAATGTCAGAGAGCACCAAGGACTCCACAGTCGTCCTCCTCCTTTTCCTCCTCCTCCTCCACTCCTTCTAACACTGATGACGTTACCTAGTTGGGCAAGGAAATATCTGCAAGAAAAGAGCCAAGCTCAGAGAGCACCCAGGACCCCACAATGAAAATCATCAGCTACAGATGTTCTCTTCTCTTAGCGCTTGGCTTTATCTTTCCATTTCTGTGCTGTGCACTAGAAAACTTGAGCCTTCAGGTCCTTCTCTTCCGCAGTAGCTTTAGCTTCCTTCTTGTCGTTGTATCGCCATCCCCTCATTTTAAGTGTTGACCAGAAGGTCAGATGGGAAGTTGTGTCGAGGGAGGAAGCGTATTGGAGGAAGGGAGAGGGAGCTGCAGGCTGAAATCAGGATGCTCCCATTTCAGAGCGAAGGGGAATTCAGGTAAGTGGGCTGCGAAATCCAAAGGGGAGGAAATAGACCAGGTTTGAATTAGTCTCTTGGCAGGAGGGTGGAGTAAACAAACATCCCACAGCAGACAAACCGTGGTGCAGTGACCTGATTAGAGAATGAAACACAAAACAGCCTCAGCTCAGTTCTTCCTGGCTGAAGAACGACGGGTTCTTCCATGAAGATGAGCAACAAAAATGATTCGGGGCCTGGAAGCCAAAACATATGAAGAACGATTATAGGAACTGGGTATGTCCAGTCTAGAGAAAAGAAGGACTACATGATAGCAGTATTCCAGAGGGTCAGTCTAGTTCCCAAAGCACCAGAAAGCAAGACAAGAAAAAATGGATGGGGAACAGATCAAGGAGAGAAGCAACATGGGGCAAAAAACATCCTGCAGTCAAGAAGGTTTCACACCCATTTGCACCACTCAGGTGACCCTGAGCACACAGATAAACCTCCAAGTGGCCTCCACGACCCTCTCAAAGGATGCAAATGACCAGCTGTCTGCAAGGAGTATAAATCCTTGCATTCCCCATCATCCAGTCAGAGCTGAAGAAGCTTCTTGGATGAGAAGGGAAACATCTTCAGAAAAGAAAAACCAAGAAAGAAAGAAAGTCCAGTTGCCTCTTGAAAAAACACCTGTGGGACTTTGGCAGGATTAAGGACTAAGGAGAGAAAAAGCAAATACAGGTAGTCTTTGACTTATGACCGGTCACTGATTGAATTGCAGCAGACTTTCCTTGGGGCCACTTAAGGCCTGGATTCAAAGTTCTGACAGATTCCCCCTTTGCCCCCACAGTCACAAGTGCAAAGTTTGGACATGGCAACACAACCATATTGACACCAGTTTGCACCAACCTATGACTTATGAGAGTTTCATAGCTCAATGACCGCCAGAAGAAACATCGTAAAATCGGGTCAATCCCTTGACAGACCGTGATGGGCAGAGTCCATTACGGTCATACGTCGAGAACTCCCTATAATGAGATCAGAGTCACCTCGGCCTCTTTCATGTATCCTGTTACCAAGCCAGTTGTCTCCTGGGCCTTCTATTTCTCCTGCTTACTTGTCCATCTTGAGACTGTTGTGGTATGTCAGCCACCAGCCCCTCCAGCAGCCAAATCAGAGGAGGAGGAGGAAGTGTGGGAGTCAGGGTCAGCATCAGGGCAACCTGGGAGCTCTGAGGGGGAGAAGGGAATGGAGGTGACAGAGAGAGAGAGACAGATGGAGTCTGGACCATCCATCAGCCCTTAGACAAAGAGTCAACAGCCTTCGGGTCTGGAGGTGGCTGATGAGGAAGAGAAGGAATAGCTGTGTCCAGTGTCTAACGTGTGGATGCGCAGAAGGCAGAGGAGAGGAGAGCAGTGGAAATCTATGGGCCGGTCCTTTTATAGAAGAACCTCTGCTGCTAGCGAAACCCCACCCCAGCTCTGGGGAGGAAAGGCAGGGGGAAGAGATGAATAGATGTGGCCAACAACGATTCATCTTCCGGCCAGGCGGACTTGTTAGCTTGCGAGAGAAACTTTTGTACTGGGGCTGCCGGCATTCCTAATAAAGGAATCTTTTGAGTTCGCCTCAGAGGGTTGGTCGTGTTTGGGGAGCTGGGTCAGAACAGACACTTCTCCACGTTCAGTCTCCTCCTCTTCCTCTCAGCCCACCACTGCAGCCTGTGCAGACCTTTTAATAGATCCCCTCTTCCCCTTAAAGTCTTGGCTATAGCTCCTCCTCCCCAACCCCATCCCCAGGCTCACAAAATGGAGTCATCCGTAGAGTTGAGACGTCTCACTTTGTCACCGCATAATTCCTCCGACCTTGCTCTGGTGTGCCGCCTCATTTAGAAAGGCTGTTTGTTTGTGTGGCTCCTGATGGGCCTTTTGCAGAGCTCGTCTGTAAATTATGGCGGAGGATTTCAGAATAATTAGTTGTCAGCCCCTCCGGTGCATGTGTGAGTTGTAGCACTCATCCAGACCTTAGACAACTCTCCTCTTCCTCAGAGCCACAGCGAAGAGGGCTGCTCGGTTCCCTTACCGCTTATGTTTCTGTCGTCTTTGTACATTTTAAGGGTTTTTTTTTTAAATTGTATTTCCGCTACGATACTGATAGACAGGGCTGGGCTGCTGGGGGTTCACGAGGGTTCGGGAGAGCCCCTAGCTAAGATTCTGTGCAGTTTGGAGACCCCCCAAATCCCACTCCTGGCTGGCCTTACTCACCCACCTACCCCTCCCCTCCCCTCCTCGGAGTCCCCACACGGCCTGTTTGGGATGCAGGTAAATGCAGGGCCTGGGCGGAGGTTCAGGGAGGGTGAAAAACGGGCCTCCCGGAAGTTCAGGAAGGCCAGAAATGGGCCTGTTTCCAACTTCCAGAGAGCCTCCAGAGCCCGGGGGGCTGTTTTCACCCTCCTGGAGGCTCGAGGAACGCCTCCGGAGCCTGGAGAGAGCAAAAACGCCCCCCGTGCAGGAAGCTGACTAGGCTATGCCCACAATAGCCAGGCCCACCCAGCAACTGGGCAGAGAACCCCTTGCTAAATGTTTTGAAGCCCGCCCCTGCTGATAGACCTTAACTTAACAGATAACAGATGATCAGAGTTGGAAGGCACCTTGTAGGGCATCTAGTCCAACCCTCTGCTCAAGCAGGAGACCCGACACCATTTCTGACAGATGGCAGTCCAGCAGTCCAGTCTCTTCTTGAATGTCTGCAATGAAGAAGCTCCCACAACTTCTGAAGGCAACTCCTGTTCCATTGATTGATTGTTTTCACTGTCAGAAAGTTTCTCCTTATTTCCAGGTTGAATCTCTCCTTGTTCCGTTTCCATCCATTATTCCTTCTTTGGCCTTTGGGTGCTTTGGAAAATAGCTTGACCCCCTTCCTCCTCTCTGGGGCAGCCCCTCAAATATTGGAAGGCTGCTATTATGTCTCTCCTGGTCCTTCTCTTCCCTAGACTAGCCAGGCCCAGTTCCTCTAACTTACGACCAAAATGGAGCCCAACATTTCTCCTGCAAAGGGAGACAGTTGTTAAGGGAGTTTCGCCTCCATTTTTACCACCTTCCTTTGCCCCATTTGTTAACTGAATCCCTACAGTTAAGTTAGCAACACGGCTATTCCATGAATCCGGCTTCCCACATTGACTTTGCTTGTCCGAAGGTCACAAAAGGGGATCAACGTGACCCTGGGACACTGCAACCATCATAAATACGAATCAGTTGCCGAGTGTTTGAATGTTGATCACGTGACCATGGGGGGGGGGCGCTGCAATGGTCGTAAAGGTGGGAAACAGTCATAAGTCCCATTTTTCAGAGCCGTTATAACTTTAGTTTACTTCATGAGCTGTTGTAAGTCAGGGACTACCTGTATCACTGATTCAGAGTTTGACATCCAGAAAGGAACGGTTAGCTGACATAAAAATTTGCTGCGTTGATTAACAGGAGAGGGTGGGTATAGTTGTAGTTATATTTTAGGGTTGAATGTAAACCTGGCTTGGCTGATGTGATTTGGAGCAGCAGTTGATTAAAAAGACAAAAAAAATATGGCTGAGCTTTGAAGGATACATTGTGAAGGACGGAGCACCAGCAGTTTATTGGTACCAACAAGGTCTTATTATTAAAAGGTCCACACTTGAATCCTGCTGTTCTAATCAAGGCAAGAGAATAACAGAGATAGAAAGGACCTTGGAGGTCTTCTAGTCCAACCCCCTTGCTCAGGCAGGACATCCTATACCCGTGATGGTGAACCTATGGAACGTGTGCCACAGGTGGCATGCAGAGCCATTTATGTCCACCTCACAGCTGATTTTCAGCCTCCCAAAGGCTTCAGGAAGGCTTCTGCAGGCTTTGCCGGCCGAAAAGTAGCCCTGTTTCATCACTTCCGGTATTTTCTGGAAAATGACAAAATGGGGCTAGTTTTCAGCCTGCAAAGCTTGCAGAAGTCTTCTTCAAGCCTTTGGGAGGCCGAAAAAGGCCTCAAATTGGCCAAAAATCAGCTGTGAGGTACAATGCGGGTAAGGAGGTGAGAGGGGGATTGTACACACATGCGTAAGGGGCGTGGGGGGGGGTGCATTACCTTCTGGGTGCTGGCACATGACCATGCAAGCGTGCACACAATTTTTGGCACAGGAGCCCCCAAAGGTTAGCCACCATTGTCCTATACCATTTCAGACAAATGGCTGTCCAATTTCTTCTTAAAAACATTCAGTGATGGAGCATCCACAACTTCTGAAGGCAAAGTGTTCCACTGGTTAATTGTTCTCACCATTAGGACGTTTCGTCTTAATTCTGGGTTGCTTCTCTCCTCGATTGCTTCTTCCATCCGTTGCGTCTTCTCCTGCAAATTCTGGCATGATTTGAGAAACGCAGTGACAAACTTTTGAAAGGGCAGTTTTTGTGTACAGAGCTGATTCCCTGAGTGAAACCAGATGAAAGAAAAGCCAAAATGAGAATGGAGTAGATTAAAAAGATGTTGAGACTTTGGAAAAAAAAACAGTGCAGAGAAGAGCAACTAAGCTGATCAAAAGCCTGGAGGCTAAAACATATGAAGAACATTCACTGGAATTGGGTATGGCCAGTCTAGAGAAAAGTAGAATTAGAGGTGACATTGCAGTATTTCAGTATTCGAGGGGCTGCCACAAAGAAGAGGGGGTCAAATTATTCTTCAAAGCACCTGAAGGCAGGACAAGAATCAATAAGGATGGAAATTAATCTAAAGGAGATAAGCAACTTGGAATTAAGAAGAAACTTCCCAACAGTGAAGATAGTTAAACAGTGGAACGATTTGCCTTCAAAAATCACTAGGCACTATCACTGGAGGTTTTTAAGAAGAGCCTAGACAGTTGCTTGTCTAAAATGGTATAGGATCTCCTGCTTGAGCAGGGGGCTGGACTAGAGGACCTCCAAGGTCCCTTCCAGCACTGCTTCTATTCTATTCTATACTCTATTGCTTTACTCTATTCCATTCTACTTTACTCTACTCTGTATAATGGTCACGAATGATCCAGTTTGCCTCTGATTAGAGCAATTTTCTCGATGCTTGGCAACTTTAAGCTGTGCAAACTTCAACTCCTGGCTGGGGAATTCATGGAATTGAAGTCCACACAGTTTAAAATTGCCCAGCTTCAGAAACATTAGATTACAGATACCACACTAGTTACCCTTGTGTAAATAATTGTATGAATCTCAGGGATCAATCAGACACCTGACATAAGGTGAAAGTGGGACTATTTGTCTAACCCTTCCCAAATGCTAAGTCTATTCCTTCTTCCTTCAAAAACTCTCCCAGACCAGCGAAATATACAGTGAGAGAAACCTATTCTTAGCTGGGATTTTACTTCCAGTCAATATCTCAGGATATCTGTTGGGGTCAGATAACAGATAATCAGAGTTGGAAGAGACCTTCTAGGTCATCTAGTCCAACCCCCTGCCGAAGCAGGAGACCCTATATCCGTGATGGCAAAGTTATGGCATGTGTGCCACTTGTGGCACACAGAGCCATTTGTTGTGGTACACAAGCCACAGGCAAACTTACCTCACTGCGCATGCGCACGCCACAAAGCTGATTTTTTGGCTGGTTTTTGAGGCCTTTTTCAGCCTCCTAGAGGCTTGAAAAAAGCCTCTGCAGGCTTTGCAGGACGAATAATAGGCCTGTTTCGTCACTTCCAGCAACACCGGAAGTGACAAAACGGGCCTATTATTCAGCCTGCAAAGCCTGCAGAGTCTTTTTTCAAGCCTCTGGGCGGCCAAAAAAGGCCTCAAACCAGCTGAAAATCAGCTGTGAGGTAATCAGCAGGTAAGGGGGGCGGTAATCAGTTACCTGTGAGGTAATCAGCAGGTAAGGGGGCAGCGACGGGGGAATTGCACGACCATGTGCAGTGGGCATGGAGAGGGCGCATGCATTGCCTTCTGTTTGCTCGTACGTGATTGTTTGTATGCAAGCACACACACAATTTTTGGCACAGGAACCCAAAAAGTTTTGCCACCACTGCCCTACATCATTTCTGACAGATGGGAGTCCAATCTCTTCTTGAAAGTTTCAAGTGATGGTTCATTCATTGTCAATTTTTCATAGTTGGGGAAAAAAATCAAACCTTACCTGGAGGCCTTTGAATTAGATAGGTTGGTAGAGAGAGGAAAAAGTTTCAGGGTAATAATAAATAAAATCCAACAGATTTTATCTTTTAGAAGATCATAGTTATAGTCCGGCCAAATTCTGTCTACAGATAATCCTTCACTTACAACAGTTCATTTAGTGATCGTTCAAAGTTACAGCAGCACTGAAAAAAAGTGACTGAGAACCGTTTTTCTCACTTATGCCCATTGCCTGGAACAGAAGTTGCCCTCAGAAATTGTGGGAGCACCATCACTGGAGGCTTTCAAGAACTGGACTGCCATTTGTCAGAAATGGAGTAGGGTCTCCCGCTTGGGCGGTGGGTTGGACTAGATGACCTACAAGGTCTCATCCAACTCTGATTATCTGTTAAATCTGCAACATCCTCATGGCCACATGATAATTCAGAGGCTTGGCAACAGATTCATATTTATGATGGTTGCAGTGTCCCAGGGTCACATGTTTCCCTTTTGGGACCTTCTGACAAGTAAAATGAATGGGGAATTCATTTAACAACTGTGTTACTAACTTAACAATTGCAGCGATCCACTCAACAACAGTGGCAAACAAGGTCATAAGTTGGGTCAAAAATGGGACAAAATCCATTTCGCAAATGCCTCGCTTAGCAACATTTGGAGCGCAAATTTGGTCGTAAGTCCAGGACTACCTGGATGAGGTGTAAAGCAAATCAAGATCCAGACTGAAGTTGATCTGACTGTGTAGGCTCTGGGGGTTTGTTCCTGACACCTTCAATCCCTGTGGGGGAAAAGTTGTATGCAAGTTTTAAGGACTTAAAAGATTTTAATTTTTTAATTTGGAATCAGCAACCAAAAGGTTGATTTTGAAAAAGTCATAAACAGAGGAAGAGGTCGGATAGAGTTGAAATAAGACTTTGAAATTAATTATAGGAGTCCTTCCCCCTGGGTTGCCTTGGATTTTATTTTTTTTTAAATAAGAATTTAAAATTAATTATAAAAAATCTTCCCGTGGGAAGATGCTGTTGATTAGAGAAAAACATGATAAAAGGGGATTCTGAAGGTTAGATTCTAGTGGGAACCAGAAAGAACTGAAGATTATAATTAAAGGAAAAGAGACCCATTAATACAGAATGCAACACAATATTCTTAAGTGTGGAAGACTTGAAGAATATTTGAGGACAATACATGGAGAGGCTTCTCTGAAATATTCTCTTCCGATAAAAATGAAACTTAAAAGATAAGAAAAGAAGATCTCAGCAGACTGAGGCTGATTTGAATGTGGATATAAAAATAACAGGCTACAAAAATGATATTGGTATAAGATGATACTCTGAATTTATAAACAAGACCAGCTGATGTCTTAATAATTAAAAGGAGTATTCAGATAACAAACCAGAAGGGTGACTTGAATTGCCTTGTCTGTTTTGGATTCACAAATGGAGACCTGTTAAAATATTTTGAGGGAGATTTTGAGAATAGAAAAGCAAATCAAATGCTGGGATATTATTTAAAGGAGTTAAAAACCAAGATCGTTAAAAGCAAAATATTATAAAGCAGGATTATTTGATCAAGGCTAAAATATGTTTTTGTCCTGATCACACATAATGGACCTTTGCTAACTAGGACTGAATGATTAAAGATTGGTTTATAGAGAAAAGCTGAAATATGGGAAGAAGGGAGTTTTTCTTTTTTCTTTTTAATTGCTTTTTTGTTTTTTGAGGAAGTGCTAAATGGTGATGTTAAAAAACATACAAAATTTATTTATTTGATTAAGATGAAAATATATGCTTTCATTTCTCTTAACTCTTGATGTATATTTGATGGTTAGGATTGAAGGACAATTTTAAGAATAGTTTATTGATAAAAGAAGGGATATGGAAAGAAGGAAGATCTTTTGTTGCAATATGAGAGAAAGTGTTAAATTAACTAAAATGGATTGTACCTGTCTCGATTAAGGGAGCAGCCATTTCTTTGTCTCTTCTTTGCCTTCATTATATTTTTTTTGTTTGCACTTCTTAATTTTCCTTTTGGATATTTTTTCTTATATTCACCATTTATCTTTATTTTTGTAAAGTCTAATAAAATTATATTATTTACTTTAAAAAAAAAAAAATAGATAGCTTTACTTTAAAAAAAAAAAAAGATAGCTGGTATGGGGGATTTAGCAGAGGGACTTTGCTGGCTGGAGAATTCTGGGAGTTGAAGTCCACAAGTCTTAAAGTTGCCAAGTTTGGGGACCGCCTGCTCTAGGCCAGTGGTGGGTAACCTTTTGGGGCTCCTGTGCTAAAAATTGTGCACGCGCTTGCATGCTCGCAGTCGAGTGCCAGCACCCAGAAGGCAATGCACACCCCCTGCGCATGCGCGCATAATCCCCACTGCCCCCCTACTTGCACTGTGCCTCTCAGCTGATTATCGGCCGGTTTGAGGCCTTTTTCAGCTTCCCAAAGGCTTGAGGAAGGCTTCTGCAGGCTTTGTAGGCCGAAAACTATCCCCATTTCGTCACTTCCGGTATTTTCAGAAAAACAGGAAGTGATGAAACGGGGCTAGTGTTTGGCCTGCAGAAGCCTTCCTCAAGCCTTTGGGAGGCCGAAAAAGCCTCAAGCCGGCCAAAAATCAGCTGTGAGGCATGCACATGCCCAGTGAGGTAAGTTTGCCTGCAGCTCGCTTTCCCGCACAAATGGCTCTGCGTGCCACCTGTGGCACGCATGCCTAGGTTTGCCATCATGGCTCTGGGCCATCCCTGTTCTTAACTTTGAGCTGAACTATGCAGGATGCCTAACTCTTTGTTCCTGTTATCAGTCCTCCTAACCACCTAGAATTGCTAGAAGTGTTACAGATGCATATTTTCTGTGAATAAGCATTCTTTGTTCTTGCCAGACAAACTCCACAATTTCAGGCTTCTTTCAAGCGTATGCCATAAGCTTGCTTTGTTTTAGTAGCCGGTCCGTCACTGTGTTCCCAGAAATTATATCTAGGTTAGTGGCAGTTGATCCCTTTCTCCTTTGGAAAGGGGCTCAAAACAAGACATGGGATCCTTTGTCGGAGGTCTGGCTGGGATCCCCCATTCTCATCCTGGACTCTTGGGAATTACGTTTGCTTCCGAACATAAATGTTCTACTTTTACAAAGAATTGCCTTTTATGACCCTTTTCCGAACTGCTCATCCTTGGCAGAATCCGAACTCCTCACTGCCAAACACTCTACCGCATGCCCAACACAACTCCCTGTCAACTCATAAAACCTTCCTGCCTGTTTCAGTAGTTGCCATAAAAGAAAGGTGGGGGTGGGGGGGACAGGAAGGAAATCTGGAAGAGGAGTTGCAGCAGTTTGGAAGTGAAAGTGCATTCCAACTCTTACCTTTAAAAGATTGTAACTAAACAACCAGAGCTTTTGCCCACAAATATATTTAATTGGAGAACGTGATTGATAACACCCAGCCTGTGAACCTGCTCAATTGGAGAATCTGATTCATGACACACCCAGGGGGGAGGGGGAAAACAGGGTCACAGGGGACTGTAAATGACATCTGCCAGAGTTGGCTTCATACAGGTCAAGGCCAGTATATCGCCTCTAATGAATCCTTTGAAGTTTGGCTCGAGAAACATGATTTGATTAGGGCGATTGCTGGAATCCTGACACTCTCCCTTTTCTTTGCAGAAATGTGTCTACTGCCGTAAGCGGATGAAAAAAGTGTCGGGAGCCTGCATCCAGTGCTCCTCCGAGCACTGCTCCACGTCGTTCCACGTCACCTGCGCCTGCGCGGCGGGCGTGCCCATCGAGCCTGATGATTGGCCCTACGTGGTGTCCATCACCTGCTTCAAGCACAAAGCTGCCAGCCACGTGGTAGGCCTCCTTTGGATCTATTCCTCCCCTTCCTCTTCTCTGCCTTATGTCCCCCATTCCCCCCTCCCGGCACTTTCGGATGATGGAACATCTCTTTTGTCCTTCCTAGCTTCCCTTTTCCAGAGAGGTCTCCCTGAGCCAGACAGTAATTGCAAAGAACCGGAACGGCCTCTATTACCGGTGTAAAGTGATTGGGGTGACCACGCAAACCTTTTACGAGGTCAATTTTGAGGATGGCTCCTACAGTGATAACATTTATCCGGAAAACATTGTTGTAAGTAGCTTTGGGGGGTGGGGGGCAGGGAGCCTTTTAAGAGTGGAGTGTGCAACATCTCTGGATAGGAGAGTCCTCTGACTCTGTTCTTTGAGCTTGCTTGTTTTTGTGCAGACGTTTCATGACGCAGCTAGGGAACATCACCAGTGTTAGAAGGAAGCAGGGTTTGTGGGGAGGAGGAGGACTAGGACCGTGGGGTCTTTGGTGCTTTCATGAGCTTGGTTGGTTTTGTGCAGACATTTCATGACCCAACTTAGGAAGATCATCAGTGCTAGAAGGGAGTGGGGTTTGTACTCTGTTTATGTACCAGCGGCTTGTTGTGTTAGTGTTGATGGGAGTGTTCTTGGTGGTTCTTTGATTAAGCTGTAGTTTACTGTTTGATTCTGCCTGAATTGGTCGTTTCTTGATTAGAATATGGTTTTCTGCTTGATTGTTTGTCTGGTGTTAATCCCTGGTTGTCTTGGTGCTTGTTCCTGGAAAGGATGTGTTCTAGTCTTTTTGTTTCTTTCTTAGTTTTTCTTATTGTCTCTTTTGAATGGTGCGGAAATGTGGTTTACCTCTATGTACCTGCTGATGGTTGATATGTTTGAGTGCAAAGCTTCCAGGGAACGTCTAGCATTTTCAGACATGGCTTGGTCTCAGATGCTCAGTTTCCCAGTTGAAATTATGGTGAACTCTGATCAGGTTAGGTCTACCTGATCAATTCTGGCATCTGATTGGACTCAGGGACAGAACCTAGCCCACGAGAGCTGCTTGTAAAGGAATCATTTTGCTTCTCAGAGCAGAGACTGCCTTAAGATGGGGGCCCCTGCGGAGGGCGAGCTGATCCAGCTACACTTGACCAACGGCATCACTTACCAAGCAAAGTTCATTGCTGCCCATGTCAACCAGATCTTTCAGGTGAGAGCCTAAGATTACTTTACTTTTGTATTTTTAATTTACTTTTTTAATCCTGCCTATGTTGGTTTTACAAATAAGTCAAGGCAGGCAAAAATCTACATGTATAAAAGCGAAATGCCCCTCACACATCATCACAAAATCTCCAGAATGGTAAAGCCTACAAACTTAAAATTTTGCCTGTATGTTCCTCTTGGCTTCTAGGTGCTCCCTAAGAAAGGATTTTTCAAAACGACCATCAGAGCATTAGGATTTCCTATATGATTATTATTAACACGCTGTGATGCTAAGTTCTACTCCCTCTCCTCACCTGAAAAGAAGTCTCTTTTGCAAAACACAAGCAGAGGAGGAGAGTTTTAGTTTTAGTTTCACAGCACCAAGCAGCTTTAGTACAGAACAGTTGAGCTAAGCCACGCCCAGGCTCCTTGCTGTCTCCTTCTTGCTCACACAGCAAATACTGCTTCAGTTTCCAAACAGCCCTCAACTCTCTCACACACTGACAGGACGCTAGCTAGATGAATATCGATGGATGCTGGTAGGCAGAGGCAGATTTTTTCCCCCTTTATTTTTCTCCCAAAAACTGAGGCCAATCACATAGTTTCGTAGCAAAGTACTGGTATCAAGCTAATACATAATATTCCTGTTTTTCTCACAACATCCCTGTGAGGTGGGATGGACAGAGAGAGGAACTGGCGCAAAGTCACCCATCTGGCTTTGATACCTAAGGCGGGACTAGAATTTACCACAAGTTTGACACCCTTTGATCCAAGACAACTCGCCGTGGTTGTCTTCCCGGTTGCCTCTATGAACTCGCGGCTGCCCTTGTGCCGTGGCCAATCCAGAAAGGCCTTCTTGCTTTGGCCATCTCGCTACGGGACAACTTGCCTCACGGGATAGTTCCATACGGGATCATTCAACACAATCAATGTTATCCACCACGATTTCCATTTTTGTCAGTGGAAATCACATTGAAGAAACGGTCGAGTTATCCGGCATGAATTGTGGCTGCGGCGAGATGGCCAGTCCAGATTGGCCGCAGTGAGTTGGCCGTGGCGAGTTCTCCCATTCCATCCCCTACATTAGATCTTTGCTTAAGGTGTCTAAAGTAAGATAATTTGGACCTGAACAAGGAGTGTGGCTGAGGGTTACCTGAGGCTAACCCTCTCGTTTGGTTGTAATGGAAAAATGTCAGGGAACTTAGATGGAAGCTACAGACCCTAAACCAGAGGCCATGTGTTTGACACGCGCTCCATTTCCTTCCACAGGTAGAGTTTGAAGATGGCTCTCAGCTGATGGTCAAACGAGGGGAGATCTACACCCTTGACGAAGAACTTCCCAAGAGAGTCAAATCACGCCTGGTAGGTATCTGGGGTTCATCCCTGCAGAGATGCAGCTTGGAGCAAAGTTTGGGGAAGATTTTTGTGAAATTCAGATCAAAAGTGTGGTGGGGACCCTCTGAGCTTGGTCGTTTTCCTGCAGACGTTTCATGACCCAACTAGGTAACATCATCAGGGCTAGAAGGGAGTGGGATTGGCTTTCTGATTACATGCAGGCAGTCTTTGAATTACAACCACAATTGAGCCCAAAATTTATACTGCTCAGTGAGATAGTTGTGAAGCAAGTTATATCCCATTTTAGGATCTTTTTTTGCCACAGTTGTTAAGTGAATCACAGCAGTTAAGTGAGTCACACGGTTGTTAAGTGAACCTGACTTCCCCATTCACTTGGTTTGTCAGAAAAGGGTATCATGTGACCCCAGGACACTGCAACTAACATAAATGTGAGTTAGTTGCCAACAGTCTAAATTTTGATCATGTGACCACAGGGACGCTCCAACAGTTATAGGTGTGAAAAATGGTCCTGAGTCACTTTTTTCAATGAATTCTGTACCTTTGAACAGTCACTAAATGAACGTTTGTAAGTCAAGAACTACATGTATACCAAAGGAGCTTGTCCTGTCGGTGTTAGAGGGTGGTTTCCCCCTTGGTAGTTTCCTTAATTAGGCTGTTTTTTACTCATTGGTTCTGGGGTGTCAAACTCAAGGCCCCGGGGGCAAGGGCTGGTCCATGTGGTGGTGAGATCTGGCCCATGGAATCCCCCTGGAAACAGCGAAGAACTGGCCCTCGGTGCCAGTGAAAATGGAGGCCCTCCCGAGCTCCGTTTTCACAGCCAAAAACGGAGCTCGGGAGCCCATTTTCACTGGCACCGCAGGCAGTCCCGACACGATAGACGTCAAGCTGGCCACACCCACCTTGTCCCCCCAAGGTCAAACACAACCCTGATGTGGTCCTCAATGAAATCAAGTTTGACACCCCAACTGTGGTTGATTGTCTCAGTTGGTCAGTATATAAACAGAAAGCAAAGCCCACACTCCCAGGGGCTTGGAAGGGCCTTGTGCCTTCTCTCACGCCAATAAGATCTCCTTTGTCAGAGCATTTGCAGCGGGACTGCTACTCTGGAACAACCCAGGAGAGGAAACACCTTCTAATTGCTGCCTTATTATATAAACACCTCTTAAAGGGGTAGAACCCCCCATCTTCAGTCTTAAAGAGGCAGTACCAGTGCTGATTCATCGTCATTGCATCAGCCTTATATTGCATCAGCTTCACTGCTGGTCCCAATACTTAAATCCCAATACCTTTAACATCTTTCTGGTCTCCGCTTTCTCCCTCATGCCTCTCCCGCCCTCCGGCAGTCCGTGAGCAGCGGAGCTTCTCCGGAAGAGAGGGTCTCAGGAGACGACTCGAAAGCGGCCAAGCGCCCGCGGGTGGGCACCCCAAAGAGCTGTGAGGACGGCGGCCCCAGGCCCAACTATTTCACCATCATGGAGACCCTCCTGAATGCTAAGTTCTAGCCGAGGACGCCGAAAGGAGCTTCACCAGGCCAAGCAACGCTTTAATTTTCAAGGAAAGGAAATGGGGGGAAACAATCCCTTTGTGGCCACCCACTCACCCCACGGAGGGTTAATTTAAAAGGATAAACTGTGGCAAGAGAGACCCAGCCGTCGTGCAATAACTTGCAAAATTTAAATTCTTTTCCTTCCATTTTGGGGTTTTCTCTTCTTCTTTCTTCTTCTTCTGTTTGTTTTTGGACTTTTGGGAAGCTTGACTTGCTCCTAGCCTACCTCTGTTCTTTCTGATGATTTTTGGAGTGGACAATTTCTTTTTTTTTCCCTTTCTGGGAAATTGGGGTGGGGTGGGAATTTCACGGGTTGGGGTGGGACGGGACGGAGAGAACTGTTTCTCCTCCATAGGAAAGAAACTCGGAAAGAAAGAATACAGGCAAGCGAAGCGATTCTGTGACTGAACTTTCAATCTTTCATTTGTTTGTTTTCATTGATTTCAAAAACAAAAATGAAAAAAGCCTCAAGAAATGGTTGGAATTTGCAGTGATAACTCCAGTTTTTAAATCTCAGCCATCACACTCTCATTCTCTTTCTCTTTCTCTCTCTCTCTCTTTCTTTCTTTCTTTCTTTTCTTTCCCGACACATTTCTCTCTCTCTCTTGTTCTTTTCCCTTTTTCGAAAAGGTGCTATTTTCCTGACAACTGAAGCAACCTTTTTTTGGAATTAGCAATTTGCGTATGTATATATTATATATACATATATATATATATATATATATATATATATTAGAAATTGCCTTCAACATTTTCTATTAAAAGAGAGGAAAAAGCAAAAAAGAAAACATGGTGTTTTATACAGAAAAAAAAAAATTGCAAGCAAAACCAACAAAATGAAAGAGTGAAGGGTTTGCACAGGTATTTTATTTTCCCCTCCCTTGTATAAAAACCCTCCTGGCCATCGGCCTTCTCCTGGTCCTGTATTCGAATCCCACCGCTTGAGGTTTATAGTGCCCCCACCCACCCACCCTTCCTCCTCCTCCTCCTCTGAAAAATAAAAAATTAAAAAAACAACCTTTGCCATTTTGCAGAGAGGGAAGGAACACTTATTATTATTATTATTATTTATTTTGTTTTGTTTTGGTGGGGCTGGGGGCAAAATATCTCTTATGGGGGTGGGGAAATAAACCCCAGACGATGGGGACATTTCTGTTAAACAAAAGACACTTTGAAATGAAAAGTTTTGTAATAAATGACACCGTTGCAACTGTGAGTAGGTGGGTTTCAGTGTTTCAACCTTTTTATTCAAGGAACATTTTCTTTTCTCTCTTCCTGTCTAATGCTGGCTTGGGGGAATCCTGGGAGTGGAAGTCCACCCATCTTCGACTTGCCAAATTTCAATAATAGTGAATTGAAGGAACGATTTAAGGTTTAAACCATGGATGTCCAACTTTGGAAAGTTTAAGACTTATGGACTTCAATTCCCAGAATTCCCCAGCTGGCTGGGGAATTCTGGGAATTGAAGTCCGCAAGTCCTAAACTTTCCAAAGTTGGACATCGTATATATATATATATATATATATTTAGACAGAAGCCCTCGTGGTTGTTAACTCTACAGTCAGATCCCACTCAAAGTGTGGAAATTCACTCCCCTTAAAGCCACCACCTGCACTTAGGCAAGAAAAACCAAAATTACAAATATAGACTGGGTGAAACCAGGCTCAATAGTAGGAACTGTGAGAGGGATCTTGGAGTCTTAGTGGACAACCAGCTAAATAGGAGCCAGCAGTGTGTAGCCGCCATCAAAAAAGCTAATGCAATCCTAAATTGTATGAACAGAGGGATACAATCAAGATCAAGGGAGGTACTAGTACCTACCACTCTATAAAGCCTTAGTAAGACCACACTTAGAGTACTTGATCCAGTTTTGGTCACCACACTATAAAAAAGATGTTGAGACTCTAGAAAATGTGCAGAGAAGAGCAACCAGGATGATTTTAGGGGACTGGAGACTAAAATATATGATGAACGGTTGCAGGAATTGGGCCTGGCTAGTCTAGGGAAGAGAAGGACCAGGGGAGACAGGATAGCAGCCTTCCAATATTTGAGGAGGGGCTGCCCCAAAGAGGAGGAAGGGGGTCAAGCTATTCTCCAAAGCCCCTGAAGGCCAAACAAGGAATAATGGATGGAAACCGAACAAGGAGAGATTCAACCTGGAAATCAGGAGAAACTTTCTGGCAGGGAGAACAATCAGCCAATGGAACAGAAGTTGCCTTTGGAGGTTGTGGGAGCTTCATCCTTGGAGGCTTTCTAGAAGAGATTGGACTCCCATCTGTCAGAAATAGTGTAGGGTCTCCTGCTTGGGCACGGGTTTGGACTAGATGAACTACAAGGTCCCTTCCAACTCTGATTATCTGCTAATTCTGCATACGTAAAAGGTATAATGCCCCCTCCATAGGGTTCGCAGTTGTTTCATAACCACAACTTGATCAAACCATGTTTGGGATTTCTGAAGTCGTATTTTTTATTGAATTCAGATTAGAATTTCTCCCTGCACAGCAGAAACCATACCTGATTTTAAACAAGAGCCATCCAAGCTGTTTTCTGAAGGTCTTTTCAGTTTCTCAGTTATTCTGTGCAAAAAAGCTAACATACATTTTAGAACTCATTATTTCTCTGTTGGAAATCTATGCCCCCACATGCTGTCTCTTCGAGGTTGCCCATAGCCAGGGGTGGGATTCTACCAGTTCGCACCTATTTGCTAGAACCAGTAATTAACATTCTAAGCAGTTCGGAGAACCGGTTGTTAGAAGAAATTTTTACTGGCCTAATCCTGTAAGGAAGGCAGGAAGGAAACATTCTGGTGTTGCTTACAGAAACTGCCTCTCCATTAACCCTTATTACATTCTTGGCAGGACTAAATTTCCTGCCTCAGGAACCTCGCTGGAGTTTCTTTCCCCTCCTTTGCTGGTATTTTGCTTGTGTGGAGGGACCATTCACAGTTACGATGTCACTGATAAAAGGGACTTAGGACCATTTGTCACAATTATATGACTTGCAGCTTTCCCACAGTCATGAGAGGCCAGGCAAAAGATGGTGCCTCGATGTGAGTGATATTGAGTGGGCCACACACAGCCAATAACATGACCATGCCCACCATCTAAGCCACGCCCACAGAACTGGTTGTTAAAAAATTTGAATCCCATCCCTGCCCATAGCCCTGGGATGTTGAGCCTAGTTTCACAAGGATAAAAAAATAAAAATTGCACAGAGTAATCCCAAATTGTTTTAACTTTTGATCTTAACTTTGTCAAATCCCCCACTCCAGTGGTGGTCTTCGCACTGCATTGGGTGAACCGGTAGCAAAGATTTGGTGTAGGTTGCCGAACCTGTAGTAAGTTCTGGCTGGCCACGCCCCAGATCCGGTCGCCACTGGCTTGCTTGCCCCGCCCACCTGGCGCTCGCTGTTAAGGTATTTCTTTTTTTTCTCCTCCCAACAATCAGCTATTCATACAATCAGCTATGCTGGGATTCTCCTTGCTGAGGACCAGGAAGGCAAAAAATGGAGGGAGGGGCTCAGTGCCCTTCTCCATTTCTTCCTGAGTCCCAGAGAAGCTTTCTGGGAGCAAAAACGCCCAAAAAACGGGTGGGAGGGTGGCTGCAAGAAAGAAAAAAAGCCACGCCCACCCAGTCACGTGGCCATGCATACCAAGCCACACCCACAGAACCGGTAGTAAAAATATTTGAATCCCACCACTGCCCTACTCCAATTATAGCAGCAGTTTTTAACGATAGAGGTAGTCCTTGACTTGCGACCACCATTTCAATTGCTAAGTGGGACAGAAGTGAATTTTTCCCTATTGAACGACCTTTCTTGCCACAGTTGTTGAAGGAATCGTTGCAGTTGTTAAGTGAGAAACACGGTTAAGGGAATCTTGGCTTTCCCATCGACTCGGCTTGTCAGAAGGTTGCAATAGGGGATCACGTGATCCTGGGACACTGCAACTGTCATAAGTATGGGTCAGTTGCCAAGAGTCTGAATTTTGGACATGGTGACCAAGAAGATGGAACAACGGTTGTAAGAGTGAAAAATAGTCATAAGCCATTTTTTTCAGTGCCCTTCATTGGTGGGATTCAAATTTTACTACTGGTTCTGTGGGTGTGGCTTGGTGGGCGTGGCAGGGGAAGGTTACTGCAAAATCCCCATTCCCTTCCCACACCACTAACCTGCTTTCCAGCTCCGTTCTCTTGTGCAGGGCAACCAAAGAAGACCCAGCCAATCAGCTGGGACTCGGGAGGCGGAGAATAGATGGGGCGGGGCCAGTCAGAGGCAATATTGGCCAGTTCTCCGAACTACTCAAAATTTCCACTACCGGTTCTCCAGAACTGGTCAGAACTTGCTGAATACCCCCTTTTGGTGCCGTTGTAACTATAATTGGTCACTAAATGAAGTGTTGTAAGTCGAAGAGTACCTGTATTTCATAATGCATTTCCCTTTTGGCCCTATGGGGTCTTTCAAAGTATTTCTCAACCTTGGCATGTTTAAAGATGTGTGGGCTTCAAACTCCCAGCATTCCCCATAGCTTGAAAAATACGATTCTGAATGCATGTAAAAATCTTTGAAAAGCAAAGATGGGTCAGTTCTGAGAACTGGGATTAGTGCTTCAATGTGGAACGGGGTCCAGAAAGACCTGGGTTCAAATACAGGTAGTCCTCAACTTATAACCACAATGAAGCCCAAAGGGAACCCATCTGTTGACATTCCGCCATTGTAAAAGGCTGTTAGACATCATCTACTTTTCCTCACGTGACAAGGACAACTGGAGGTGGACCCTCGACCACGATCTCCATCTTCACAAACGACGGAGTCCCTTCAGCGACCCAGGCCCCCATCCCATGTGGCCTTCTAGGGAAGCCTCAACTGCTTGAGATGGAGTGAAGGAGAAACCCGTCTGGAGATCTTCATGGACCATTGAAAGGTTTCCATCACGATGGTAAATGTCTCTGGAGATTCTCAATCATCCAGGTCACGGTTGTCTCAAAGACACCCAAAGCTTCTCGGATGAGAAGCGAAACATCTTCAAAGCCCTCCCCTCCCCCCCAAAACAACAACAACAACAACAACAACCCAGAAAGTCCAGTTGCCTCTTGAGAAAAAAAAAAAAGGCACCTTTGGATCAGGATGGTAGATCTTCAGTCTTCTGAGAAGCTTCAAAGTTGTCTATCAGCCGATGCCACATCTTTGTCACTCCTAAGGTTCACTCCTGCCCCCAAAATAAGCTCTAAGACTGGGTGGATGGACAGGTAAAAATTAAGCCATGGTGAGGATGGGGGGGTTGGAGCTGCCCTTCTACTTACCTTTGGACCGTTGTAGGCACCCCAACATCTGCCTTGCTGACTCATTGCGGCCGGCAAGGCGAGCAAGTTTTTCCTGAAAACCTCTAGAGCTGATAAGAAAGCTCTGGATCGATCCTGAGCTCCGTTATCGGCTGCAGAGGCGCTTCAGGAAAGTCTTGCTGGCTGCAGAAGAAGAAGTTCCTGAAGGCCTCTGACCGCGAACAGGAGGCCGGGGCCGATGCTCAAAATTGAGGTTATCCAGTGGATGAGATCCCCCCCAAAATAAGACCTCGTGTCTTTTTTTGGTGGCAAATATATGTAGCAACTTTAAAAGCACTACAATGACATGGGATAATACCCGAAGGAAGCTGAACAGCACACATGTAAGTACCCGCGAAAACTTAAAAAAACATATATATGTTTTTTTAAGTTTTCACGGGTACTTACATGTATGCTGTTCAGCTTCCTTCAGGTATTATCCCGAATATATTGTCCCGAATATATATAAATTATATATATATGATGGGCTTATTTTCGGGGTAAGAGAAACCCGGTTTGCTTTCCATCAGTTTTGAAGTTAGGATCAAGGAGACACTTTGGGAATTAAATCAAGGTTAGTCTAAGCCAGGGGTGTCAAACTCAAGGTCCACGGGCCAGATGTGGCCCACGATGTGGTCGGATCTGGCCGACGGGGCTGTCCCTCTTTGTTTCAGCCCAGTTGACCCAATGCAAAGGGGAAACATGCCAGCAATTTGGGGAGGACTGGGACCCACCCAGTCCCCCAAAGTCAACCAGAACCCTGACGTTTTGACACCTCCTGCCTTACACAGTATCTTTGCTCACTTTTTTCGTGTGTTTCTAATTTTTTATTCCTTCCGGGGTCCCCTTCGCTTCACCTTTCTTTTTCCGTTCCTTCATGCTTCCTGTCGCTGCAACTCCACACCGCACTCCGGCGTTACAACCCTTTTGGCGCTTCTGGGCAGGCCCTTCCATCTTTCTTCCTTTCCTTCTGTAAATTAAATCACTATAAATTGAAGTAAGCACCGACGGTCTCTCAACCCCTCCGCCCCCCATGCCCCGCAAAAAAAAAAAAAAAATCTGCCAGGATCTGATAACAAAATCTGTTTGGAACAGCTGCCTCCTGACAAGTTTAATAAACTGTATTAATGGTGTCATTATTATTCCCTAATTAAAAGCTAATAACTAAGAGTTAATTGCCTTTAAAAGATGAAGCGCTACGCAGCTTGGGTGTGGATTTATCTCCATTTTGCTCTGCTTTGCCTGGCAGGACTGATATTTCCAAAGGTAATTAAAGGAGCCCGATTTTATAGGATGCCACTAATCTTCTTGTATCCGTTCAGCCACTTGAATTTAAACGGTGGTGTTTGCCCTTCTCCCTCCCCCATCCCCCAGCATCCCCCTCCTTCTGTGTCCCCTTATTGTGGTGACAGGCTTGAAACAGCAATGCTGAGGTTGAGGGTGGGCTGGCCTGCTCACTTCTCTCTTCTAGGGAGAATATTTTGAGTTTCAGCCGGTTTGAGGCCTTTTTCAGTCTCCCAAAGGCTTGAGGAAGGCTTCTGCAGGCTTTGCAGGCTGAAAACGAGCCCCATTTCATCACTTCCGGTATTTTCAGAAAAACAGGAAGTGATGAAATGGGGCTAATTTTCAGCCTGCAAAGCCTGCAGAACTTTGGCCAGGCTTCAAACTGGCCAAAAATCAGCTGTGAGGCACAGTGCAGGTAAAGGGGCGGCGGGGGGTGGGTGGGAGGGGGATTGCACGCACATGCGTAGGGGATGTGGGGGAGGCACGCATTGCCTTCTGGGTGCTGGCACGCGAGCCATTTTTGGCACAGGAGCCCAAAAAGATTAGCCGCCACGTGTACATAGGTATATTTTCCTGATTTGTTTGATCCTCTCAAAAAAAACCATCCAAACCTGTCACTTTACTATCTCCTCCTATTTCAGTGTTTCTCAACCTTGACCGTTTAAAGAGATGTGGATTTCAACTCCCAGAATTCCCCCAGCCAGCACGGGAACTCTTCTTTAAGTGACCATGATTGAGAAACAGTGACATTCCTAGTTTGAGTGCCCGACTTAACAAACCACAATTGACCCCAACATTTCTGTTGCTAAGCAGGACAGCTGTTAAGTGAATTCTGACCTAGTTTACAATCTTTCTTGCCATTGTTATCAAGTGAACCAGTGTAGTTATATTAGTAACACAGTCATGAAGCGAATCTGGCTTCCCCATTTAGATGGATGATGGATGGATGGATGGATGGA